>FR990080.1:18215000-18579970 GCA_905404285.2 Erannis defoliaria | reverse complement strand
CAAAAGCACTGAACGTCTACAAACAGCTATCCAGAGCCGCAAAAGTTAGCTGGGGCCTTCACACGGAAGTCGTAAGAACTATTTATACAGCAGTGGTGGAGCCGATCGTCACTTACGCGGCGGGAGCTTGGGCAAAGGCATCTAAAAAGTGGTGTGTCCAAAAACAGCTAAATGCGGTTCAAAGGGGCTTTGCGCAGAAACTGTGCAAAGCCCATCGCACAGTCTCCCTAAACTCGGCACTGGTTCTGGCTGGAATACTACCCCTCGACCTCAGAATACAGGAGGCAGCCGCCCTGTATGAGGTAAAGAGGGGAGTACTCCGGCCAGAACTAGGAGACAGGGAGATTGAGCGAAAAACCGCGTTTACGGATACCCCCCACCCGGCGCAGCAAATTGATCACCAATTTACGCTCATAAACAACTCTGAGCAGATGGTTCAGCATAGCGAACATGCAGTCAAGATCTTTACGGACGGCAGCAAAATTGATGGCAAGGTTGGCGCGGCATTGTCTCTCTGGAGCAATGCCTGCGAAACCAAGTGCCGAAAACTGAAGCTGTCGTCCTACTGCACCGTGTATCAAGCGGAATTGGTGGCAATTTGCAAAGCAATGGATGAAGTAACGAAAAGTAAAGAGCAAAGCTTCGGAATCTTCAGTGACTCGCGATCAGCCCTAGAATCCGTAGTAAATAACTGCTCTCTCCATCCCCTCGCAGTCCAAACACGTCAAAAAATTACAGACGCGGTTACCAAATCCAAAAGAATCCACCTTTATTGGATAAAAGCACATGTGGGACTCGAGGGGAATGAGAGAGCAGACGAACTCGCAAAAGACGCGGCCCTTAATAGTAAAACTAAACCCGACTACGACAAATGCCCGGTTTCATTCGTCAAGCGACAAATCCGAATGGAGACTCTTGACGAATGGAACCGGAGATATATAAACGGTGAAACGGCTTCAGTAACCAAAACGTTCTTCCCCGAAGCAGTGGGGTCTTACAAGACTGTGCGGGAGCTAAAACCAAACGGTATAGTAACACAGATGCTCACGGGGCATGGTGGGTTCTCCCAGTACCTTCATAGGTTTAAGCTTAAGGATAGCCCATCATGCATCTGTGAGCCAGACAAAGAGGAAACTCCCGTACACGTTCTTAGCGAATGCCCGGTTTTTAGCAAGGAAAGGCACGAGGTAGAACAGGAAATGGGTTGTGATGTAATAGAAATAAACCTAAGTAAGATTATAAAAGATAAGATATTAAGAAAAATTTTCATAAAGTACTGTACTGAAATAATAAATAAGGTCGTAAATAGAAATAAATGATAGATATATAAGTAAAGCTGAGTATTTATATTGCTATATAAACACATCAGCTTGATAGAAATAAATAGTAATAACATTATAAAATAGTAGAAAGGTATGTATTTAAATAATACTAGCAACACATGGGGTCTCCTGACTCATGCATTGCACAAAATATGAACTTGTAAGAAAAATAATTGTATGTAAACATCATAAGCTATGATATAACTGTTAAAATAGGAAAATAAACTATAAGGATAGATAAGATACATTAAAGAAGACAAAGTGAAATAAGATAGACAAATAAAATGTATTAATATAATGGAAATAAAGAACAAGATACAAACCCCTGATTATGTTAGGGACTAGCTCGCGGGCCGGGCCGAAAAGCGCCCGGACAGGAAAAAAAAAAAAAAAAAAAAAAAAAAAACCTAACCTAACCTAACCTAACCTAACCTAACCTAACCTAACCTAACCTAACCTAACCTAACCTAACCTAACCTAACCTAACCTAACCTAACCTAACCTAACCTAACCTAACCTAACCTAACCTAACCTAACCTAACCTAACCTAACCTAACCTAACCTAACCTAACCTAACCTAACCTAACCTAACCTAACCTAACCTAACCTAACCTAACCTAACCTAACCTAACCTAACCTAACCTAACCTAACCTAACCTAACCTAACCTAACCTAACCTAACCTAACCTAACCTAACCTAACCTAACCTAACCTAACCTAACCTAACCTAACCTAACCTAACCTAACCTAACCTAACCTTTTTTTTTTTTTTTTTTTTTTTGTCGCAGGAAAATGCTTGATGCATACCACGGCCCTGGGGGGGGCAAGTGGTTATGTGGGACTCTCCGCCAGAAGGGCGGCCTACCCACTAAAAACCTGCGGTGTTCCTCGGGTCGCCTTGCGCCGGGGCTACGGGGTCGCGCTAGCATTCAACCGCGGCCCCGGCAGCGATGGTCCGGGCGGACCCCCTCTCATGGAGCCTACGCTCCCCTCTCGATGGCGATGTGCCGGAACACCTGACACATCACCCATCCACGGAACTTCTAAGCTGGGCGTCGGGTCCCCCCGAACCCGGTGCCCAAAGTTCCCGCCCGCTGGGGACTGGAGAGGACCACGTGTGGTCGTCGCCGGTTCCCAGCCGACACTAACACCTACGACTCCATCCGCGCCTGCGCCACACCAGCGCGCACGGGTGGAGTCGCTGTGGACCGCGGTGCGGCCCTGGCCTTCCGCTTGGAAGGAGGGGCGCAGCTGCCGCCACCAATACGGTGCCCGGCCGGTTTGCCCGCTGCTGCGCAAACTACGCAGTGCGGCCCAGCCGAGCACTCGCCCGCCTTATGGCCAGGTTGGCCACACCGGAAGCAGAGTCTGCTTCGGTCCACATCCCCCTTGCACTGTTCCCGGACGTGTCCCACCTCGAGACACCGGAAACAACGCAAGGGTCTTGGTGTTAGTGCCCTTACTTGGGCCGACACCCATCCAATAAGGAGCCGAGGGCTCGCCGTCACCTTTTTCGCCGCGGACACCGGGCAGCGCACAAAGGCTGCGCCCAGGCCCACGGCGTTGCGGCGGATCTGCGCGACCTTGACCTCGTCAGGACGGCATGCCCCGACTCGGCCTATCGCCTCCGCCACTTCCGCCTCCGTGATAGAATCATCCAGGCCGGCTACGCGCAGCTCCGCGCATTTCACCGGCCTGGTGACTCGCAGCACGTCCTCAGCGAAAAGCTCCCGGAGCTTATCCGCCAAGGCGTCCGCCTTCAAACCACAGTCCTCGCCAGAGACCTCGAGCATTCGGGCTCCCGTCACCGCCTGTCGGAACCCGAGCGCCGTCGTGATCCCCAGCGAGGCCAGGTTTATCCTCATCTTCGCCACCGTCAGTGCCTTAACGTAGGTGAGGCCCTCCTCCGCACCCTTCGGCTGGATCGTCAGAACGATCGCTGCCGATTTCGGGGCGCGGAGTCTAGGTTGCCCCACCGTTTCGCGTCCGACTCCAGCAGGTTTGCGCTGCCGTGCGGCCCCCGCCTGGGACTGAGTCCCTTGCGAAGGTGCCGGTGTCGCAGCGGGCCTGCCCTTCTTGCCCCTTTTGGCCACCTCCACCCAGCTCACGCCGGGTTGGACTTTGGCCAATTGGGGCCTGTCTCCTCCAGGTTTTGCGGCCGCAGGCTTCTTGCCTTTGGCCGCTGCGTCACGTCCGGTGTTGTCCCTTGCCCTCTTTCTACCCCCGAGGGTAACAGAGGGCAGGGACTGGGTCAAATCTAAGACCGCAGGCATGCCCGACGGGCCGGGCTGCGGCTCCGGAGTCTTATAGACTGCGACGGAAGCCTTTGGCGCCGTGGGCTTCCTGCGGTCGGCAGTAGTCGGATGACGGGCACCTGGATGGGGCGGGAGAGACTTCTCCGTAGCCCCGACCAGCTCACCCGACAATCCACCGATTTCCTGCATCCTCTTTCTGGTCGCCGCGTCAACCGCAGGTCCCGGCGTCCCAGCCCTGCCTTGCGAGGATCGCTCGGAGGGCGGGGCCGCAGGGACGGCAGCGCGCGCCTGCAGCATGTCTCGCCGGAGCTCAACGATCTCCTGTCGGAGCTCTCGGACCTCATCCCGCAGGCGCGCATTCGCGGCGTTCAACCTCCTCGTTTCCTCCGAAGAGGAACGACCCTGGAGGGCCTCCACTGCCTCCCTAATGGAGGCGGCTGCGTCCTTAAGGGCACGAACAAACGTGCCCTTAAGGTTGCCCGACTTCGTGGCCACCAACTCGATGGTTGCCACGGAGTCGAGCACCCTCCTACCCAAGTCGGTGGCGAGTGCCCCATCACACTCCTCCACCGACGACTCGGAGAGTCGGGTCACCGGCACCCGAGGGGAGCGCCGAGACCGGATCTCCTCGGCGAGCTCTTGCTCAGCCTGGAGCTCCATCTCGGCCCTCCTTGCGGCCACCAGTTCCGCCTTAGCGCGGGCGAGGCCGACGTACTGCCCAGTGGTGGGCGGCCGACCTCTGCCTCGCTTCTCCCCAACAACCGCGACTTTCGGCACGGGAGCACCATCCGACCCTCTGTCGGAGCTCCCGTCGTCGCCGCTGTCGCCCTCCATCACGCGCCCGCCGCGCTTCCGCTCTGAGGATCGCGATCCCACGGACATCAGACTTGCTGACGAATCATCGTCAGAGTCGACGTCCGAGAGATCGGGATCCTCCCTCTCCTTCTCCTTCTTCTCTTCACTCCGCAGACCATAATGGCCCCCCCCAGAATACGAATGGGGGCCGCGCGCCGCCTCTGCGACACGGAGGGATTCCCGGCGAACCGGACCCTCCTGGGTAGGTTTTTTGTTATTGTCTGCCATCATGTTTTTTGTTTTCCCCTGTTCCCCCCCATTGGGTGGGCCTAGCGGCCGGCTTCCCGCCGACCATGCCCGGTTCGCGAGCACGGAGTCGTGACTTATAAACAAGCCACGGCTCCGAACTCCCGCTCCGGACACTCCCCTCAGCGACCCACAGACCTTGAGACTTGGTATCCTCCCGTCGCGACTACCCACACACATCAAAAGGACGTCCACGTGCAGTCGCGGCGGGAGGAGATCTCCTGCCCTATACCGGGCAACTCCCTCTGCCGTCGTCCGAAAACGGACCCTGGCCCATCAGCTGAGTCCTCTCCGAAGAGAGGACCACGCGAGGGCCCCCCTGTCCGGGCAAACTTGCCACCGGACCGCCCAGCCTCCTGCCGAGCCCAACCCCATCTTCTGCGCTCGCTCCCAATAAAAGCTTGGGGGCGCACGCAGAAGTTCCCCACCCCAGTCCGAACTTTAGCCACGGCCAACAAGATCCCCGGTAAGGAGAAGTTGTTGACCGTGCCCAGAGTGCACCCGCCCAACCAGTACCATCCCCCCGGATTACGAATTCGCGAAGGATAATACTGGCTGAGCTTCGAGGAGGTAGTTCGGCACCGCACTCCAACCTAACCTAACCTAACCTAACCTAACCTAACCTAACCTAACCTAACCTAACCTAACCTAACCTAACCTAACCTAACCTAACCTAACCTAACCTAACCTAACTCTAAACCTAAGTGTAAAAAATATACTCAGGTATATATTCCTCAGTTCCCCATATTCAGTCCTTGGAGCAGAGAAGGTATACTGGTGCGCAAATACCTAGCACCCTCCCCAACACCCTTTTCTTGACCTACACACAAGAGGAAAAGGAGACCCTTGTCAACGAGGGTTATGGTGGAGGCACGGGATCGCGCACACTTACCATCCATGAAGCCCAGGGACTGAAATATGAGTCGGTTATCGTCATTAAGATCAAGGGCACAATGAAGCTGCATGATAGCGTTCCACACGCGGTCGTCGCAGTCTCGCGGCATACTAGGAGCTTCATTTATTACGCCGATGACGAAAAAGACAACGTCAGTCGTTTTGTAAGGCGTGCGATGGCAGCGTCACCAAAGACCATCAGAGATTACAACTTACAGATGGCAATTAAAGACCGAAACGCGGCGGTGATGGAGGCTCTAAGTCGAGTAGATGAGTTGGACGAAAAATAGAATTGTAACCCAGTATTTTCTTGTGTAAATTTAAATATAATAAATGTAATGCGTGTATGCCCGGAGCACTCATGCTCGCCTACAGGCTTTTTCTTGCGGCGGCGTCGTGTGGCGGGTTGCCCTCCTCCCTAAAATGTGGCGAGGAGAGCGATGGCTGGCACATGCGTCATACTCGTGAACGGGTGCTGCTTGCGGAAGCTGGACTGCTCGCGGCATACACGTAATCTGGACAAAAAATAAAAATAAAATTGTATAATTAATACTAACAGTAATTTTAAGTATAGCTTAAGAATAAATCCTTCTGTACGTTAAATCGTACAATGAAAAATGTTATTAAATATGAATAAGTTAATAAATGGCACGGACCCTAACGTCTGTGGAGAGCTGATAAAAAAAAAAAAAAAAAAAAAAAAAAAACCTAACCTAACCTTTTTTTTTTTTTTTTTTTTTTTTTTTTTTTCCAGGGAAAATCCTTTATGGATACCACCGGCCCTGGGGGGGGCATGGTGGTTATGTGGGAATCGCCGTCCTAGTGACGGCATACCCACTAAAAACCCTGGGGTGTTCCTTCTCTGCGCTTCTTCTCGTTGGGGCCACGGGAACGCTTTCGCACACCTCCGCAGCCCCAACAGCGCCAGTCTCATCGGACTCCACCTCGGGGAGCTTCTGCTCCACCCATCTCATTCTGACGATGTGTGGGAACACGTCACACATCGTTCAGCCTCGGTGAACTCAGAGTGGGTGGCAGTTACCCCCGTCCCCGCCACCCAGAGTTCTCAGTTACGGCGGTATACGGCGGTCATGTGCCAGCCGTCTGCGCCCGGGTCTTTTCCTACGGACGGGATGACTGTCGACGTCATTTTCCCTCATCCGTTCCGCTTCCTCCTTTTGTGCCATTACTCTTTCTGCAAAAGAGAGCACTGCATCCCACGATTGCTCGCTATCCACCATCATAGCAGCGACAGTCGGCAGCGAAAAATCATGCCCAATAACCGCAGAGAGCTCTATACGCGGTATTGTCCATTCTGGGCAATCGGCGAGTGTATGTGTCGCCGTATCCTCTGAGCTACCACAGTGATGGCATGTGGTAGTGGGCTCCCTAAGCGCCACATTGCAGAGGTACCGCCCGAAGCAGCCGTGATTCGTCAGCAGCTGAGTCAGGCGGAACGTCAGCACCCCGTGCTCTCTTCCTAGCCAACCGTCCAGTACAGGAAGAATTGCCTCTATAGTTCTATGGCCAGCGCTGGGCCACTCTAGCCGTTCTCTCCATTTCAGGACCAGTCTTCTGTGAGAGTTTAGTCTCAACCGCCTAATCTCCACCGGCATTGGGTGTGCGCCTCTTTTGCGTGCCTCCGTGAGAGTACGGTACACTGCAGCCATCACTTCCGCGTCCAGGTCCCAGGGCGGTGTTCCAGCGAGCACACACGCCGCTTCGAAAGACACCGTACGGTACCCCCTGATTGCCCTGAGTGCCATAACGCGTTGCGGTCTTCGTAAGAGCGCTACGTTATGGCCGCTTAAGGCGTCCGCCCAGATAGGAGCGCCGTAGAGTGCCATGGAGCGCACGACCCCAGTGTAGAGACGGCGACAGGTGACTCCGGGTCCTCCTACGTTAGGCAGCAATCCCCCGAGGGCTGACGCTGCCTTGGTCAGTCTTGGAGCCAGTTGTCGAAAGTGTTCCCTGAAATTCCATCGGCTATCGAGGACAAGTCCAAGGTACTTCATCGTCGACCCGACACCAATCGAAACACCCCCGACAACTATCTCCGCTCCGGCTGGCGGTCCATTTCGTGGCCCATGGAAACATACAGCCTCGGACTTGTTGAGCGCTACCTTTAGTCCCAATCGCCTGATTCGGTCAACGACTTGGGCCACACCCGCAGTGGCTAGGATTGCTGCCTCTCTATACGTCCGGCCCTGCGCCGTTACTAGGGTGTCATCGGCATAGCATGTCGTGTGAACACCCTGTAAGTTAGCTCCTCTCAAGACCCAGTCATACCCAATGTTCCACAGGGGTGGTCCTAAGACCGACCCCTGTGGGACGCCGGATGACATATCCCACTGACCCCATCCATCCCTCCGTGGGTAGATGACTAATCTCTCTGAGAAATAGTCTTCGAGGGTTCTGGACAGGTATTTTGGTATTTTGTGGAATCTCAGTGCCTCCCTAATACATTCCCAGGGGAGTGTATTAAAGGCATTGGCGATGTCAAGCGACACTGCTATTACCACTTCTCCTCTTGAGACGGCTTCTTCCGCTAGGGCCCTCACACGTGATATAGCATCAATTGTGGATCTGCCCCTGCGGAAGCCGTATTGACAGTCGGCCAGATTTGGTCCCACCTGTTCCAGATGTCTTGCTAGACGGGAGGCGATGACACGCTCAAAAAGCTTGCTCGCTTCGTCCAGCAACACAATCGGGCGATAGGCTGATGGCGAGTCTGCCGGCCTTCCACTTTTGTGAAGAAGAACCAGCTTCCCAGTTTTCCAACTGCGCGGGAAGCGGCCCTGCTCCAGACACTTGCTCAGGAGTTCTCTAAATCTAGGCTCAAGGGCTTCCAACGCCAGTACCCAGGCTCGACCGGGGATACCGTCCGGACCGGGGGCTGTGTTTTTGGCCCTGAGCCGGTGTACCGCTGCAGACAACTCTCCCTCAGAAACTTGCGGTGCTATATCCTCTTCTGTGCTGTCTTCATGCCCAGACAGTGCCATTACGGGGATTGCTTGTACACAGCCACTAGGGAACAGAGTGGCCACAACATTCTCCAAAAATTGCGGTTGGAGGCTCCGCGTTAGCGGCGGTGCCCACGACCGAATTTTATTGCGAGCCATCTTATACGGCCTTCCCCACGGATCACGGTTCAAAGACTCCAGCATTTCTGCTCGAGCGTTGTCCTTTGCCCGTGCTATCTCCTTTTGAAGGGTAGTGACTGCAAGCCTATACGACGTATACAGCTCCGCCTCTCGGTCTTCATCACGTCTCCGCCGCCTGCGTTGTCTAGTATATAGGCGCCTGGCTGCCACGCACTCCTCTCGGAGAGAGCCAAGCTGCGCAGACCACCAGTAGACACTCCGACGCGGTGGCAGGGACTTCACTCGGGGCATAGCGGCGTCACATACCCGAGTCATTGCCTCACGAATGTTCTCCTCTTCAAAGTCAACCCCCCCTGCACCCTCAGGTACAGGGATCCAGGCCTGGACAATCGCGGATTCTAGGAGAACATCCTTATCTAAGCGTTTCAGTGCCCAGCGCGGTAGCTCTTCGTTCGGAAAACGACTTGGACCCCTTGAGGCTCCTGGGAGGGAAAGATCGAACCGAATGTACCGGTGATCCGATAGAGACTCTACTCCCTCCAGTACCTTCCAGTCCTCGACACGGCGAGCAAGAGCAGGGGTGGTGAACGTTAAGTCCACTATTGAGCTGCCCTGCTGTCGCACGCACGTGTGTGCCACTCCCCGATTTAACACTAGCAGTCCCATAGCCGCAGCCCACTCCTCGACTGCTACGCCTCTTTCGTTGGTGACGGGAGATCCCCACAGCGTAGACTTTGCATTGAAGTCTCCAGCCACGAGTATATGGTTTAGGCGGCACTGGCGAACAAGCGTCTCTACTTCAGTGAGCCAGACTTCAAACTCCGCAAGTGTCCTGTTCGGTGAGAAATACACGCCGATATAAGAGATTCCCTCCGACACCACCGCAACGCAGCCACGGCCCCGAACCACTTTTTCGACTGGTAAGCCATTTTGCGTGACGATCATTACCAAGCTATCCTTGTCTCCAATCCAATTGTCCCGCGGAGGAACATAATACGGCTCTGCCACGATAGTGATATCTATCAGCCACTCCGCCATGCTCTGGACCAAAAGGTCCTGAGCTCTAGCGGAGTGATTGATATTCACCTGCAGGACTTTAGTGGCCATAATTAATGGACGTCCATTTGCACCGCCTCGGCCCGGGTAGACGGGAGGGACGGTTGCAGCTGGGTCCTGGCCTCGGCTGCTACCTTCCTGCCTTTCTTTTTAGGGGGCAATGCACAGGCTTTGCTTCCCACGCGATGTCCGGCCGGCTTGTTTGCTGCTGCACAAACTGTGCAATGCGGCTCGCCCGAACACGCATTCGCTTTGTGACCAGGTTGACCACAGCGGTAACATTCGCTACTCCGGTCAGTGTCCGCCCTGCACTGCTCCCGTACATGCCCCACTTCGAGGCACCGGAAGCAGCGCATCGGCCTCGGAGTCAGCAGCTTGACTTGAGCTGAGACCCAGCCTATGAGCAAGCGACTATTACTTGTCACCCTCTTTGCCGTGGCCACAGGGCAGCGAACGAGTACCGTTCCTAAGCCAGCAGAGTTACGGTGGATATCATAGACCTTTACAAGGTCGACCTGGCATTCCCCAGCTCTGGATATGGCGACAGCGACTTCTTCTTTGTTTACCGAGTCATCTAAACCAATAATACGCATGTCTGCGCATTTGGTCGGTCTAGAGACTCGAATGTCGTCTTCATTGAAGATTTCCTTCAGCTTTGCAGCAAGAGAATCTGCCTTGTCAGTACTGTTTCCACCCGGCACCTCCAATACACGTCCTCCTGTCGCCGCCTTGCGGAAGTGAAGAGATGGAATACCGAGCTGAGTCAGGTCTACCCGCCTTTTTGCCTCAGCCAACGCCTCCGCGTATGTAAGACCCCTTTCCACTCCTACAGGTTGTATGGTAATAACCACTGCTGAAGAGCGAGGGGCGCGAAGTTTTGGCTTCGGCACTTCCTTGGCACGTTGTAACGTGACTCCAGCTTGTCGCTGCTGCGCCTGTGGTTGCCGCTGCTGTGAGGCCGCCGCTGCTGCGGCATAAGTCTTTTTGACACCTCGTTTGCCTACTTCGACCCAGCTATTACTAGCTAGAGGCTTAGGTGGCAATCGAGGCTCGTTGGATGCAGTCAGTTCGGCCATGACTTGGCTATCTTTAGTCACGTTAGAGACTTTGTCTCCTTTGGTCTTCTTCCCTTTGCCTTTACCCTTGAGAGAAGGCTGTGTCCTATCTGTGCCTTTTATTCCCGACGTTCCAGCTTTTGGCAGCAAGCTTGCCGATTTCCGGAGTTCTTTCCTTTGGTCCACAACCACGGGGGCTGACGGAGCCACAGCACTCTTGCGGTCGGCAGCGAGCGGCGGGCGCACTCGCTTTTCAGGCAGAAGACGCTCTTCTAGCGCTTCTAGCCGCGCATTCAGCATTCCACCAACCTGGCGTAGTATAGCCTGCTCTAACTCTCCTACAGCATTAGGGTCGGATCCCGATGCATGTACGACGTCGTGTGTAGGACGCGAGGTGGAAGTTTGCGCTGTCACTATGTCTCTGCGGATATCGGCGACTTCTTTGCGTAGGTCCGCTACCTCCTGTCGTAGCCGTGTATTGGAAGCCTCAAGGCGCTTCGTCTCTTCATTTGAGGATCTCTTGTGGAGGACCTCTACAGCCTCCGAGATACTGCGCGCCGCTTCCTTTAGAGCACGCTGAAAGGTGCCCTTTAAATGTTTGGACTTAGTAGCCACAGTATTGATTGTGGCTACGCAGTCCCGAACCCTCTTATTTAACTCGGAGGCCAGCTCTTCTTCTCCGCCTTCCGAAGACTCAGAGAGATGGCTGGAGGTCTTTGACTTCTGTGAGCGCAGCGTCATAGTCATTTCCTCCACCTCCTGTTCAGCTCTGAGTTCCATCTCTTCGCGCTGAGCAGCCAATAGAGCCTCTTTGGCTTTGGCGAGGCCAACATACTCGCCCGTTGTGGGCGGTCGGCCTCTGCTCCTGCGCGCTGTAGCAACCTTTGTGGCTGGAGCCCCTACTCCACCGTCGGAGAACAAACCACCGCTAGCATCGCTTTCGCTCTCTTGAGCCCTGGCTCGCTTGCGCCAAAGCCTGCCATCAGGCAGCCTACTCGGTGACCCCGTCACCGTCACCATACTCGAGGAGTCGGAGTCCTCACTTAAATCTAATCTTATATCTAACTCGTGTCCTTTGTTCATGCTTGGGTCGTTGTTTTTAGAAGTCGAGCGATTTTTGGCCCCCCCAGAGTACGATGGGCCGCGTGCCTTAGCACGGAGGGATTCCTCCCGTAGCCGTACCCTAACCTCACCTTTTGTTTTTTTTTTTTCTTTTTTTTTTTTTATCGTTGGGAAATGCATTTACGCATACCCTCCCGCCGGGGCGGCAGGAGGGTTATGTCGGGCTCGGCACCAGAGTGGCACCACTACCGACTAAAAACCCAACGGTGTTCCATCACTGCGCCTTGCGCCGAGGCCACGGGTACGCTCTCGCATTCGTCCGCGACCTCGACAGCGCTGCCCTTTCGGGCCCACCACGGGGAGCCAAAGCTCCTCCCGCACCGATGACGATGTGTCGGAACACCCAGACACATCGTGCATCCACCTCGGAGACCATGCCAGCGAGATGGGCGCCGGACGGCCCCACGTCCAACGCCCTGGCCTCCATGCGGCGGGTCAGGTGAGTGGTCCCGCCGCCTACCACTTCGGCTGTTGGGGATGGGGAGCTCTGGCCCCTCTGGCCTGTCCCCATCCCGCAGCCCCACCACAACACACCCGGTGGGTGCCCCCTCAAGGAAAGCCCTTGATGAGGCCACCACCCGGTTGTCCCTCCTCACTCTCCACTGTGCCCTCTGCTAATCAGAGGGACACGCGGAGAGCCGGGTACCTGCCTCCTTCCGTCACGACATGCCATAAATGACATGTCGCGACCCACCTCGAGAACAAAACCAGTATTGGCGTCAGACGACCCTATATCTGACGCCAGAAGTCCCCATGCGACGGGTCAGGCAAGTGGCCCCGTCGCCCGCCATTTCGGTCGCAGAGGACAGGAAGAGCGGCGCACCGTGATACCGGCACTCCTCTTCCCCTGCGACCCCACCGCGTCCACCATCTCACGGTGGCAGCCCCGTCGAGGCCGCGGAAGGCAGGGAAAGCGGCGAACCTCACCACCGACAGTCCTCTCCCGCCGCGGCCTCCAGCCTTCAGCTGCGGTATCACCCATACGACACCGCAGCCCGCCTCAGTTGCGGTACCGCCCATACAGTACCGCAACCTACTTTGGCCGCTTCAACCAGACTTCCCCGGGTATGCCCCCCCCGGATGGCCCGGAGAAGCGGCCCCACCTCGGGTACCTCTTAGCTTCACCGTGGGGATACTTCCCACGGCTACTAAGCCCCCCCGCCCCGACAAGGCGGGTACCCACGGGGGGGAACCTAACCTAACCTAACCTAACCTAACCTAACCTAACCTAACCTAACCTAACCTAACCTAACCTAACCTAACCTAACCTAACCTAACCTAACCTTTTTTTTTTTTTTTTTTTTTTTTTTTTTTTTTTTTTTTGTCGCAGGAAAATGCTTGATGCATACCACGGCCCCGGGGGGGGCAAGTGGTTATGTGGGACTCTCCGCCAGAAGGGCGGCCTACCCACTAAAAACCTGCGGTGTTCCTCGGGTCGCCTTGCGCCGGGGCTACGGGGTCGCGCTAGCATTCAACCGCGGCCCCGGCAGCGATGGTCCGGGCGGACCCCCTCTCATGGAGCCTACGCTCCCCTCTCGATGGCGATGTGTCGGAACACCTGACACATCACCCATCCACGGAACTTCTAAGCTGGGCGTCGGGTCCCCCCGAACCCGGCGCCCAGAGTTCCCGCCCGCTGGGGACTGGAGAGGACCACGAGTGGTCGTCTCCGGTGCCCAACCGACACCAACACCTACGACTCCATCCGCGCCTGCGCCACACTAGCGCGCGCAGGTGGAGTCGCTGCGGACCGCGGTGCGGCCCTGGCCTTCCTCTTGGAAGGCGGGGCGCAGCTGCTGCCACCAATGCGGTGCCCGGCCGGTTTGCCCGCTGCTGCGCAAACTGCGCAGTGCGGCCCAGCCGAGCACTCGCCCGCCTTATGGCCAGGTTGGCCACACCGAAAGCATAGTCTGCTTCGGTCCACATCCCCTTTGCACTGTTCCCGGACGTGCCCCACCTCGAGGCACCGGAAACAGCGCAAAGGCCTCGGTGTTAGAGCCTTCACTTGGGCCGACACCCATCCAATTTTGAGCCGTGTGCTCGCCGTTACTTTCTTAGCTGCAGACACCGGACAGCGCACAAAGGCTGCGCCCAGGCCCACAGCGTTGCGGCGGATTGAGGCGACCTTCACCTCATCGGGGCGGCATGCCCCGACTCGGGCTATCGCCTCCGCCACTTCCAACTCCGTGACCGAGTCGTCCAGGCCGGCTACACGCAGCTCCGCGCATTTCACCGGCCTGGTGACCCGCAGAACGTCCTCAGCGAAAAGTTCCCGGAGCTTATCCGCCAAGGCGTCCGCCTTCCGACCACTGTCCTCGCCAGAGACCTCGAGCATTCGGGCCCCCGTCACCGCCTGTCGGAACCCGAGCGCCGTCAATATCCCCAGCGAGGCCAGGTCCACCCTCTGACGAGCCAACGTCAATACCTTTATATAAGTGAGGCCCTCCTCCGCGCCCTTCGGCTGGATCGTCAAGACGATTGCCGAGGACTTCGGGGCGCGGAGTCTAGGTTGCCTCACTCTGGTTTGTCCTTCTCTGGCAGGCTCACGCTGCCGTGCGGCCCCCGCTTGGGACTGAGTCCCTTGCGAAGGTGCCGGTGTCGCAGCGGGCCTGCCCTTCTTGCCCCTCTTGGCCACCTCCACCCAGCTCACGCCGGGTTGGACCTTGGCCAATTGGGGCCGAATTGGGGAAAATGCTTGATGCATACCACGGCCCCGGGGGGGGCAAGTGGTTATGTGGGACTCTCCGCCAGAAGGGCGGCCTACCCACTAAAAACCTGCGGTGTTCCTCGGGTCGCCTTGCGCCGGGGCTACGGGATCGCGCTAGCATTCAACCGCGGCCCCGGCAGCGATGGTCCAGGCGGACCCCCTCACATGGAGCCTGCGCTCCCCTCTCGATGGCGATGTGTCGGAACACCTGACACATCACCCATCCACGGAACTTCTAAGTTGGGCGTCGGGTCCCCCCGAACCCGGCGCCCAAAGTTCCCGCCCGCTGGGGACTGGAGAGGACCACGAGTGGTCGTCGCCGGTTCCCAGCCGACACTAACACCTACGACTCCATCCGCGCCTGCGCCACACCAGCGCGCACGGGTGGAGTCGCTGTGGACCGCGGTGCGGCCCTGGCCTTCCGCTTGGAAGGAGGGGCGCAGCTGCCGCCACCAATACGGTGCCCGGCTGGTTTGCCCGCTGCTGCGCAAACTACGCAGTGCGGCCCAGCCGAGCACTCGCCCGCCTTATGGCCAGGTTGGCCACACCGGAAGCAGAGTCTGCTTCGGTCCACATCCCCCTTGCACTGTTCCCGGACGTGTCCCACCTCGAGACACCGGAAACAACGCAAGGGTCTTGGTGTTAGTGCCCTTACTTGGGCCGACACCCATCCAATAAGGAGCCGAGGGCTCGCCGTCACCTTTTTCACCGCGGACACCGGGCAGCGCACAAAGGCTGCGCCCAGGCCCACGGCGTTGCGGCGGATCTGCGCGACATGCACTTCGTCGGGGCGACATGCCCCGACTCGTGCTATCGCCTCCGCCACCTCTCCCTCCGTGACTGAGTCGTCCAGGCCGGCTACACGCAGCTCCGCGCATTTCACCGGCCTGGTGACCCGCAGCACGTCCTCGGCGAAAAGCTCCCGGAGCTTCTCCGCCAGTGCGTCCGCCTTCTGACCGTTGTCCTCGCCAGACACCTCCAGCATTCGGGCTCCCGTCACCGCCTGTCGGAACCCGAGCGCCGTCGTGATGCCCAGCGAGGCAAGGTCGACCCTCTGTCGAGCCACAGTCAGGGCTTTCACGTAGGTGAGGCCCTCCTCCGCACCCTTCGGCTGAATCGTCAGAACGATTGCCGATGATTTCGGGGCGCGGAGTCTAGGTTGCCCCACCCGTACTTGACCAGCTTCGGCAGGCTTGCGCAGCCGTGCGGCCCCCGCCTGGGACTGAGTCCCTTGCGAGGATGCCGGTGTCGCGGCGGGCCTGCCCTTTCTGCCCTTCTTGGCCACCTCCACCCAGCTCACGCCGGGTTGGACCTTGGCCGATTGGGGCCTGTCTCTTCCAGTTTTAGCGGCCGCAGGCTTCTTGCCTGGGGCCGCCTTGTCGTATCCGGTGGTGTCCCTTGCCCTCTTTCTACCACCAAGGGTAACGGAGGGTAGGGACGGTGTCAAGTCCAAGACCGCAGGCATGCCCGACGGGCCGGGCTGCGGCTCCGGAGTCAAATTGACTACAACGGAAGCCTTTGGCGCCGTGGGCTTCCTGCGGTCAGCAGCAGTCGGGGGGCGGGTGTGCGGTTGGGGCGGGAGAGGCCTCTCCATGGCCCCAACCAGCTCACCCGACAACCCTCCGATTTGCTGCATCCTTTCTCTTGTCGCGGCGTCAACCGCAAGTCCCGGCGTCCCTACCCCGCCTTGCGAAGATCGCTCGGGGGGCCGGGCCGCAGGGACGGCGGCGCGCGCCTGCAGCATTTCTCTCCGGAGCTCAACGATGTCCTGTCGGAGCTCACGGACCTCTTCCTGCAGGCGCGCATTGGCGGCCTGCAGCCTCCTCGTCTCCTCCGTAGAGGAACGACTTTGGAGAGCCTGTACAGCCTCCTTGATGGAGGCAGCCGATTCCTTAAGGACACGAACGAACGTGCCCTTAAGGTTACCCGATTTTGTGGCCACATACTCTATAGTGGCCACGCATTCGAGGACCCTCTTTCCTAAGTCGGTGGCGAGTGCCCCGTCGCACTCCTCCACCGACGACTCGGAGAGTCGGGTCACCGGCACCCGAGGGGAGCGCCGAGACCGGATCTCCTCGGCGAGCTCTTGCTCGGCCTGGAGCTCCATCTCGGCCCTCCTCGCGGCTACCAGTTCCGCCTTAGCGCGGGCGAGGCCGACATACTGCCCAGTGGTGGGCGGCCGACCTCTGCCCCGCTTCTCCCCCTTCACCGCGACCTTCGGCACGGGGGCACCGTCCGACCCTCTGTCGCTGGAGCTCCCGTCATCGCCGCTGTCGCCCTCCTCCGAGCGCCCACCGCGCTTCCTCTCTGAGGATCGCGATCCCACGGACATCAGACTTGCTGACGAGTCGTCGTCAGAGTCGAAGTCCGCGGGATCGGGACCCTCCCTCTCCTTCTCCTTCTCGCCTCTCCGCAGATTATAATGGCCCCCCCCAGAATACGAATGGGGGCCGCGCGCCGCCTCTGCGACACGGAGGGATTCCCGGTTGCCCGGACCCTCCTGGGTAGGTATTTTATTATACTCTGCCATCATATTATTTACCCCGTTTGGTATGGGGGGGCCATTGGGTGGGCCTAGCGGCCGGCTTCCCGCCGACCATGCCCGATTCGCGAGCTCGGAGTCGTGACTTATAAACAAGCCACGGCTCCGAACTCCCGCTCCGGACACTCCCCTCAGCGACCCACAGACCTTGAGACTTGGTATCTTCCCGTTGCGACTACCCGCACACATCAAAAGGACGTCCACGTGCAGTCGCGACGGGAAGAGATCTCTTGCCACCTACCGGGCAACTCCCACTTCAACGTCCGAAAACGGACCCCGGCCCATCAGCCGAGTCGTCTCCGAAGAGAAGACCATGCGAGGGCCCCCCTGTCCGGGCAAACTTGCCACCGGACCGCCCAGCCTCCTGCCGAGCCCAACCCCATCTTCTGCGGTCGCTCCCAATAAAAGCTTGGGGGCGCACGCAGAAGTTTCCCACCCCAGTCCGAACTTTAGCCACGGCCAACAAGATCCCCGGTAAGGAGAAGTTGTTGACCGTGCCCAGAGTGCACCCGCCCAACCAGTACCATCCCCCCGGATTACGAATTCGCGAAGGATAATACTGGCTGAGCTTCGAGGAGGTAGTTCGGCACTGCACTCCAACCTTTTTTTTTTTTTTTTTAGAGGGAAGGGACTTGGTCTTGTCCAAGACCGCAGGCATGCCCGACGGGCCGGGTTGTGGCTCCGGAGTCATATTGACTGCAACGGAAGCCACCGGCGCCCTGGGCTTCCCGCGGTCGACCGCAAGTCCCGGCGTCCCAGCCCTGCCTTGCGAAGATCGCTCGGGGGGCGGGGCCGCAGGGATGGCAGCGCGCGCCTGCAGCATGTCTCGCCGGAGCTCAACGATCTCTTGTCGGAGCTCTCGGACCTCATCCCGCAGGCGCGCATTCGCGGCGTTTAACCTCCTCGTTTCCTCCGAAGAGGAACGACCCTGGAGGGCCTCCACTGCCTCCCTAATGGAGGCGGCTGCGTCCTTAAGGGCACGAACAAACGTACCCTTAAGGTTGCCGGATTTAGTGGCCACCAATTCAATGGTGGACACGGACTCCAGCACCCGCTTGCCCAAGTCGGTGGCGAGTGCCCCATCGCACTCCTCCACCGACGACTCGGAGAGCCGGGTTACCGGCACCCGCGGGGAGCGCCGAGAACGGATCTCCTCGGCGAGCTCTTGCTCAGCCTGGAGCTCCATCTCGGCCCTCCTCGCGGCCACCAGTTCCGCCTTAGCGCGGGCGAGGCCGACATACTGCCCAGTGGTGGGCGGCCGACCTCTGCCGCGCTTCTCCCCTCTAACGGCGACCTTCGGCACGGGAGCACCATCCGACCCTCTGTCGGAGCTCCCGTCGTCGCCGCTGTCGCCCTCCATCACGCGCCCGCCGCGCTTCCGCTCTGAGGATCGCGATCCCACGGACATCAGACTAGCCGACGAATCATCGTCGGAGTCGTAGTCCGAGAGATCGGGACCCTCCCTCTCTTTCTTCTCTCCACTCCGCAGACTATAATGGCCCCCCCCAGAATACGAATGGGGGCCGCGTGCCGCCTCTGCGACACGGAGGGATTCCCGGCGAGCCGGACCCTCCTGGGTAGGTACTTTATTATGTTCTGCTTCCATGTTTTTATTCCCCCGTTTCCCCCCCATTGGGTGGGCCTAGCGGCCGGCTTCCCGCCGACCATGCCCGGTTCGCGAGTTAGGAGTCGTGACTTATAAACAAGCCACGGCTCCGAACTCCCGCTCCGGACACTCCCCTCAGCGACCCACAGACCTTGAGATTTGGTATCTTCCCGTCGCGACTACCCGCACACATCAAAAGGACGTCCACGTGCAGTCGCGACGGGAAGAGATCTCTTGCCACCTACCGGGCAACTCCCACTTCAACGTCCGAAAACGGATCCCGGCCCATCAGCCGAGTCCTCTCCGAAGAGAAGACCACGCGAGGGCCCCCCTGTCCGGGCAATCTTGCCACCGGACCGCCCAGCCTCCTGCCGAGCCCATCCCCATCTTCTGCGGTCGCTCCCAATAAAAGCTTGGGGGCGCACGCAGAAGTTCCCCACCCCAGTCCGAACTTTAGCCACGGCCAACAAGATCCCCGGTAAGGAGGAGTTGTTGACCGTGCCCAGAGTGCACCCGCCAAACCAGTACCATCCCCCCGGATTACGAATTCACGAAGGATAATACTGGCTGAGCTTCGAGGAGGTAGTTCGGCACCGCACTCCAACCTAACCTAACCTAACCTAACCTAACCTAACCTAACTTTTTTTTTTTTTTTTTTTTTTTTTTTTTACGTTGGGAAATGCACTTACGCATACCCTCCTGCCAGGGCGCAGGAGGGTTATGTCGGACTCGATGCCAGAGTGAGACTCGATGGCACCCCTACCGACTAAAAACCCAACGGTGTTCCCACACTGCGCCTATTGTCGAGGTCACGGGTACGCTCTCGCATTCATCCGCGACCTCGACGGCGCCGCCCTTTCGGGCCCACCACGGGGAGCCGAAGCTCCTCCCGCACCGATGACGATGTGTCCGAACACCCAGACACATCGTGCATCCACCTCGGAGGCCATGCCAGCGAGATGGGCGTCGGACGGCCCTACGTCCGAACGCCCTGGCCTCCATGCGGCGGGTCAGTTGAGTGGCCCCGCCGCCTGCCACTTCGGCCGTTGGGGATGGGGAGCTCTGGCCCCTCTGGCCTGTCCCCATCCCGCAGCCCCACCACAACACACCCGGTGGGTGCCCCCTCAAGGAAAGCCCTTGATGAGGCCACCACCCGGTTGTCCCTCCTCACTCTCCACTGTGCCCTCTGCTGATCAGAGGGACACGCGGAGAGCCCTCACGTCCGGACCAGGTCCGGACCCTCAGTAAGGGCCCAGCCACCACCGTGGCCCTTGGGAATGGAGGGCCGCGTGCCGCCCCTGCGGCACGGAGGGATTCCCGGCGAACCGGACCCTCCTGGGTAGGTTTTTTCTGATCATCCTTATCCATGTTTGTTTCCCAATTTCCCCCCCATGGGTGGGCCTAGCGGCCGGCTTCCCGCCGACCATGCCCGGTTCGCGAGCTCGGAGTCGCGACTTATAAACAAGCCACGGCTCCGAACTCCCGCTCCGGACACTCCCCTCAGCGACCCACAAACCTTGAGATTTGGTGTCTTCCCGTCGCGACTACCCGCACACATCAAAAGGACGTCCACGTGCAGTCGCGACGGGAAGAGATCTCTTGCCACCTACCGGGCAACTCCCACTTCAACGTCCGAAAACGGACCCCGGCCCATCAGCCGAGTCGTCTCCGAAGAGAAGACCACGCGAGGGCCCCCCTGTCCGGGCAAACTTGCCACCGGACCGCCCAGCCTCCTGCCGAGCCCAGCCCCATCTTCTGCGCTCGCTCCCAATAAAAGCTTGGGGGCGCACGCAGAAGTTCCCCACCCCAGTCCGAACTTTAGCCACGGCCAACAAGATCCCCGGTAAGGAGAAGTTGTTGACCGTGCCCAGAGTGCACCCGTCCAACCAGTACCATCCCCCCGGATTACGAATTCGCGAAGGATAGTACTGGCTGAGCTTCGAGGAGGTAGTTCGGCACCGCACTCCAACCTTTTTTTTTTTTTTTTTTTTTTTTTTTTTTTTTTAACGTTGGGAAATGCACTTACGCATACCCTCCTGCCAGGGCGCAGGAGGGTTATGTCGGACTCGATGCCAGAGTGAGACTCGATGGCACCCCTACCGACTAAAAACCCAACGGTGTTCCCACACTGCGCCTATTGTCGAGGTCACGGGTACGCTCTCGCATTCATCCGCGACCTCGACGGCGCCGCCCTTTCGGGCCCACCACGGGGAGCCGAAGCTCCTCCCGCACCGATGACGATGTGTCCGAACACCCAGACACATCGTGCATCCACCTCGGAGGCCATGCCAGCGAGATGGGCGCCGGACGGCCCTACGTCCGAACGCCCTGGCCTCCATGCGGCGGGTCAGGTGAGTGGCCCCGCCGCCTGCCACTTCGGCCGTTGGGGATGGGGAGCTCTGGCCCCTCTGGCCTGTCCCCATCCCGCAGCCCCACCACGACACACCCGGTGGGTGCCCCCTCAAGGAAAGCCCTTGATGAGGCCACCACCTGGCCGTCCCTCCTCGCTCTCCACTGTGCCCTCTGCTGATCAGAGGGACACGCGGAGAGCCCTCATGTCCGGACCAATTCCGGACCCTCAGTAAGGGCCCAGCCACCACCGTGGCCCTTGGGAATGGAGAGCTCTGGCCCCTCTGGCCTGTCTCCATCCCTCAGGTTCGTGCAGTGGCCTAGCCCCCACCACTGTGGCCGCTTTCGCGGCCCCACCTCGGGTACCTCTTAGCTTCACCATGGCGACCAACCCACGGCTACTAAGCCCCCCCGCCCCGACAAGGCGGGTACCCACGGGGGGGACCGCACTCCAACCTAACCTAACCTAACCTAACCTAACCTAACCTGACCTAACCTTTTTTTTTTTTTTTTTTTTTTTTTTTTTTGTCGCAGGAAAATGCTTGATGCATACCACGGCCCCGGGGGGGGGGCAAGTGGTTATGTGGGACTCTCCGCCAGAAGGGCGGCCTACCCACTAAAAACCTGCGGTGTTCCTCGGGTCGCCTTGCGCCGGGGCTACGGGATCGCGCTAGCATTCAACCGCGGCCCCGGCAGCGATGGTCCAGGCGGACCCCCTCACATGGAGCCTGCGCTCCCCTCTCGATGGCGATGTGTCGGAACACCTGACACATCACCCATCCACGGAACTTCTAAGCTGGGCGTCGGGTTCCCCCGAACCCGGCGCCCAAAGTTCCCGCCCGCTGGGTACTGGAGAGGACCACGAGTGGTCGTCGCCGGTGCCCAGCCGACACTAACACCTACGTCTCCATCCGCGCCTGCGCCACACCAGCGCGCGCGGGTGGAGTCGCTGTGGACCGCGGTGCGGCCCTGGCCTTCCGTTTGGAAGGAGGGGCGCAGCTGCCGCCACCAATGCGGTGCCCGGCCGGTTTGCCCGCTGCTGCGCAAACCACGCAGTGCGGCCCAGCCGAGCACTCGCCCGCCTTATGGCCAGGTTGGCCACACCGGAAGCAGAGTCTGCTTCGGTCCACATCCCCCTTGCATTGTTCCCGGACGTGCCCCACCTCGAGACACCGGAAACAACGCAAGGGTCTTGGCGTTAGTGCCCTTACTTGGGCCGACACCCATCCAATTAGGAGCCGAGGGCTCGCCGTCACCTTTTTCACCGCGGACACCGGGCAGCGCACAAAGGCTGCAACCAGGCCCACGGCGTTGCGGCGGATCTGCGCGACATGCACTTCGTCGGGGCGACATGCCCCGACTCGTGCTATCGCCTCCGCCACCTCTCCCTCCGTGACTGAGTCGTCCAGGCCGGCTACACGCAGCTCCGCGCATTTCACCGGCCTGGTGACCCGCAGCAGGTCCTCAGCGAAAAGCTCCCGGAGCTTATCCGCCAAGGCGTCTGCCTTCTGACTATTGTCCTCGCCGGACACCTCGAGCATTCGGGCTCCCGTCACCGCCTTCCGGAACCCGAGCGCCGACGTGATGCCCAGCGAGGCCAGGTCGACCCTCTGTTTAGCCACGGTCAGGGCTTTCACGTAGGTGAGGCCCTCCTCCGCACCCTTCGGCTGGATCGTCAAGACGATCGCTGCCGACTTTGGGGCGCGGAGTCTAGGTAGCCCCACCTTTTCGCGTCCGACTTCGGCAGGCTTGCGCTGCCGTGCGGCTCCCGCCCGGGACTGGGTCCCTTGCGACGGAGCCGGTGTCACAGCGGGCCTGCTCTTCCTGCCCCGCTTGGCCACCTCCACCCAGCTCACGCCGGGTTGGACCTTGGCCGTTTGGGGCCTGTTTTCTCCCGATTTGGCAGCCGCAGGCCTCCTGCCTTGGGCCACCATGTTCCGTCCGGTAGTGTCCCTTGCCCTCTTTTTACCCTGGAGGGTAGCAGAGGGAAGGGACTTGGTCTTGTCCAATACCGCAGGCATGCCCGACGGGCCAGGCTGCGGCTCCGGAGTCAAATTGACTACAACGGAAGCCTTCGGCGCCGTGGGCTTCCTGCGGTCAGCAGCAGTCGGAGGACGGGTGTGCGGCTGGGGCGGGAGAGGCTTCTCCATGGCCTCAACCAGCTCACCCGACAACCCTCCGATTTGCTGCATCCTTTCTCTGGTCGCGTCGTCAACCGCAAGTCCCGGCGTCCCAGCCCTGCCTTGCGAAGATCGCTCGGGGGGCCGGGCCGCAGGGACGGCAGCGCGCGCCTGCAGCATTTCTCTCCGGAGCTCAACGATGTCCTGTCGGAGCTCACGGACCTCCACCTGTAGGCGCGCGTTGGCAGCCTGCAGCCTCCTCGTCTCCTCCGTGGAGGAACGACTTTGGAGAGCCTGCACAGCCTCCTTGATGGAGGCAGCCGATTCCTTAAGGACACGAACGAACGTGCCCTTAAGGTTACCCGATTTCGTGGCCACATACTCTATAGTGGCCACGCATTCGAGGACCCTCTTCCCTAAGTCAGTGGCGAGTGCCCCGTCGCACTCCTCCACCGACGACTCGGAGAGTCGGGTCACCGGCACCCGAGGGGAGCGCCGAGACCGGATCTCCTCGGCGAGCTCTTGCTCAGCCTGGAGCTCCATCTCGGCCCTCCTCGCGGCCACCAGTTCCGCCTTAGCGCGGGCGAGGCCGACCACGCGAGGGCCCACCTGTCCGGGCAAACTTGCCACCGGACCGCCCAGCCTCCTGCCGAGCCCATCCCCATCTTCTGCGCTCGCTCCCAATAAAACTTGGGGGCGCACGCAGAAGTTCCCCACCCCAGTCCGAACTTTAGCCACGGCCAACAAGATCCCCGGTAAGGAGAAGTTGTTGACCGTGCCCAGAGTGCACCCGCCCAACCAGTACCATCCCCCCGGATTACGAATTCGCGAAGGATAATACTGGCTGAGCTTCGAGGAGGTAGTTCGGCACCGCACTCCAACCTTACCTTTTTTTTTTTTTTTTTTTTTTTGTCGCAGGAAAATGCTTGATGCATACCACGACCCCGGGGGGGGCAAGTGGTTATGTGGGACTCTCCGCCAAAAGGGCGGCCTACCCACTAAAAACCTGCGGTGTTCCTCGGGTCGCCTTGCGCCGGGGCTACGGGATCGCGCTAGCATTCAACCGCGGCCCCGGCAGCGATGGTCCGGGCGGACCCCCTCACATGGAGCCTGCGCTCCCCTCTCGATGGCGATGTGTCGGAACACCTGACACATCACCCATCCACGGAACTTCTAAGCTAGGCGTCGGGTCCCCCCGAACCCGGCGCCCAAAGTTCCCGCCCGCTGGGGACCGGAAAGGGCCACGAGTGACCATCGCCGGTGCCCAGCCGACACTAACACCTACGACTCCATCCGCGCCTGCGCCACACCAGCGCGCGCGGTTGGAGTCGCTGTGGACCGCGGTGCGGACCTGGCCTTCCGTTTGGAAGGAGGGGCGCAGCTGCCGCCACCAATGCGGTGCCCGGCCGGTTTGCCCGCTGCTGCGCAAACTACGCAGTGCGGCCCAGCCGAGCACTCGCCCGCCTTATGGCCAGGTTGGCCACACCGGAAGCATAGTCTGCTTCGGTCCACATCCCCTTTGCACTGTTCCCGGACGTGCCCCACCTCGAGGCACCGGAAACAGCGCAAAGGCCTCGGTGTTAGTGCCCTTACTTGGGCCGACACCCATCCAACAAGAAGCCGAGGGCTCGCCGTCACCTTTTTCGCCGCGGACACCGGGCAGCGCACAAAGGCTGCGCCCAGGCCCACGGCGTTGCGGCGGATCTGCGCGACATTCACTTCATCGGGGCGACATGCCCCGACTCGTGCTATCGCCTCCGCCACCTCTCTCTCCGTGACTGAGTCGTCCAGGCCGGCTACACGCAGCTCCGCGCATTTCACCGGCCTGGTGACCCGCAGCACGTCCTCGGCGAAAAGCTCTCTGAGCTTCTCTGCCAGGGCGTCCGCCTTCTGACCGTTGTCCTCGCCAGACACCTCCAGCATTCGGGCTCCCGTCACCGCCTGTCGGAACCCGAGCGCCGTCGTGATGCCCAGCGAGGCAAGGTCGACCCTCTGTCGAGCCACAGTCAGGGCCTTTACGTAGGTGAGGCCCTCCTCCGCACCCTTCGGCTGGATCGTCAAGACGATCGCTGCCAACTTCGGGGCGCGGAGTCTAGGTTGCCCCACCTTTTTTGGTCCAGCTTCGGCAGGCTTTCGCTGCCATGCGGCCCCCGCTTGGGACTGAGCCCCTTGCGAAGGTGCCGGTGTCGCAGCGGGCCTGCCCTTCTTGCCCCTCTTGGCCACCTCCACCCAGCTCACGCCGGGTTGGACCTTGGCCGATTGGGGCTTGCCACCTCCAGTTTTGGCGGCCACAGACTTCTTGCCTGGGGCCGCAGTGTCCCGTCCGGTTGAGTCCCTTGCCCTCTTTTTACCCTGGAGGGTAACAGAGGGAAGGGACTTAGTCTTGTCCAAGACCGCAGGTATGCCCGACGGGCCAGGCTGCGGCTCCGGAGTCTTATAGACTGCGACGGAAGCCTTTGGCGCCGTGGGCTTCCTGCGGTCGGCAGTAGTCGGGGGACGGGCACCTGGATGGGGCGGGAGAGACTTCTCCGTTGCCCCGACCAGCTCACCCGACAATCCCCCGACTCCCTGCATCCTCTTTCTGGTCGCCGCGTCAACCGCAGGTCCCGGCGTCCCAGCCCTGCCTTGCGAGGATCGCTCGGAGGGCGGGGCCGCAAGGACGGCAGCGCGCGCCTGCAGCATGTCTCGCCGGAGCTCAACGATCTCCTGTCGGAGCTCTCGGACCTCATCCCGCAGGCGCGCATTCGCGGCGTTCAACCTCCTCGTTTCCTCCGAAGAGGAACGACCCTGGAGGGCCTCCACTGCCTCCCTAATGGAAGCGGCTGCGTCCTTAAGGGCACGAACAAACGTGCCCTTAAGGTTGCCCGACTTCGTGGCCACCAACTCGATGGTTGCCACGGAGTCGAGCACCCTCCTACCCAAGTCGGTGGCGAGTGCACCATCACACTCCTCCACCGACGACTCGGAGAGTCGGGTCACCGGCACCCGAGGGGAGCGCCGAGACCGGATCTCCTCGGCGAGCTCTTGCTCAGCCTGGAGCTCCATCTCGGCCCTCCTCGCGGCCACCAGTTCCGCCTTAGCGCGGGCGAGGCCGACGTACTGCCCAGTGGTGGGCGGCCGACCTCTGCCCCGCTTCTCCCCAACAACCGCGACTTTCGGCACGGGAGCACCATCCGACCCTCTGTCGGAGCTCCCGTCGTCACCGCTGTCACCCTCCATCACGCGCCCGCCGCGCTTCCGCTCTGAGGATCGCGATCCCACGGACATCAGACTTGCTGACGAGTCATCGTCAGAGTCGACGTCCGAGAGATCGGGACCCTCCCTCTCCTTCTCCTCGCCTCTCCGCAGATTATAATGGCCCCCCCCAGAATACGAATGGGGGCCGCGCGCCGCCTCTGCGACACGGAGGGATTCCCGGCGAACCGGACCCTCCTGGGTAGGTTTTTTATTAAGATCTGCTTCCATATTTTTTTATTACCCCATTTCCCCCCCCTTGGGTGGGCCTAGCGGCCGGCTTCCCGCCGACCATGCCCGGTTCGCGAGCTCGAAGTCGTGACTTATAAACAAGCCACGGCTCCGAACTCCCGCTCCGGACACTCCCCTCAGCGACCCACAAACCTTGAGATTTGGTGTCTTCCCGTCGCGACTACCCGCACACATCAAAAGGACGTCCACGTGCAGTCGCGACGGGAAGAGATCTCTTGCCACCTACCGGGCAACTCCCACTTCAACGTCCGAAAACGGACCCCGGCCCATCAGCCGAGTCGTCTCCGAAGAGAAGACCACGCGAGGGCCCCCCTGTCCGGGCAATCTTGCCACCGGACCGCCCAGCCTCCTGCCGAGCCCATCCCCATCTTCTGCGCTCGCCCCCAATAAAAGCTTGGGGGCGCACGCAGAAGTTCCCCACCCCAGTCCGAACTTTAGCCACGGCCAACAAGATCCCCGGTAAGGAGAAGTTGTTGACCGTGCCCAGAGTGCACCCGCCCAACCAGTACCATCCCCCCGGATTACGAATTCGCGAAGGATAATACTGGCTGAGCTTCGAGGAGGTAGTTCGGCACCGCACTCTACTCCAACCTTACCTAACCTAACCTAACCTAACCTAGTTGGGCTGCAGAGCGTTTGGGTCGTCGATCAATCACCGGTTATGCAGTGTTTCAACTGTATGGGATTTAATCACCGAGCCTCGGATTGTAAGAACGCCCCGAAATGTAGTTACTGCGCTCGGGAGCATGACACCAGAACCTGCAAACACCGGGATGCACCACCTGAGTGCATTAACTGCAAGATAGGTAAGACAGCCACGGGAGCGGAGGCTGCTCATCCAGCATACAGCCAATCCTGCCCAGTATGGGAAAAATGGGACCGTATAGCTAGATCCTCAGTTGCTTACTGTTAAGGGCCACGATCAAGTTAACCCACAGACAAACACACAGACGGACACTAAAATTAAATTTGGGCAAGTCAATCTGGGCAGGGGCTATTTAGCAACAAAGGAATGCATCCAGGCAGCCGTCGAGAACCGTACCGTGCTTCTGCTCCAAGAACCATACGTTGGAGCAAAAGCACAGGTCACTATGGGCAGTAAAGTCGTCCAGAAGAATACTTCTAACAAAGACAAACCGGTTCGCGCGGCGGTCATCATTGTCGATCCAAATTTAGTACCCATTGTCAACATTGATCTTGTCACTGAAACCATAGCTGCTTGCGTTGTTAAGTTAGGCGGTAAAACGATAGGAATAGTAAGTGTATACCTAGATGAAAAAGAAAATATCGAAGAAGATCTTCAAACAATACAGCACGTCATAGAGAACATCGGCACTGACGACATCATCATCGGAGGAGATATGAACGCTTATAGTCCCTGGTGGGGTAGCCTCGGTAGGAACAGTGGGAAGGAGAGGAGGGGCAACGAACTTGCGAGGTTCATTTCACAAGTTGGCCTTAACGTTCTTAATGAAGGTAATACAGCGACTTACTTCGCAATCAGGGAAGGCGTGGAGTGTACGAGTATAGTCGACGTAACTTTATGCTCAAATAGCTTGTTACGAAAAATTCATAACTGGAAGACTGACGCGGACATTGTGACATTATCAGACCATCGGCAGATTACTTTCACCCTTGGGTGCCAGGGATCGAGGGCAGTCGAGCGAATAGGAACAAGAGTGTATAACACCAAGAAGGCGAACTGGACGGAATTTCAAGCACAGCTATGCATCAAACTAGATGAAGAAGATATAACGGAAAATATCATAGAAGGCCAAAACACATCATCTGGACTCGATCATCTGCTGGCTAGATATTTGAAAGCTATTGCTTGCACTAGCAACACAACGATCCCGCAATTGTCGAAGAAAAAATCCCCAAGACCAATTGAGTGGTGGAACGATGAGTTACGAGAAAAGAAAAGAAACGTCAACCGGCTCCGCAGAAAGGTCCAGAACTCTCGGAATCCCGACAGGCGTCCAGCTCTAGTGGAGGATTACAGTAGGGAAAGGCAAGAATACAAAGAACTCATCGAGTCTACAGCCACTACAAGCTGGAAGGATTTCTGTACCCAAGAGGAAAGTGAGACAGTTTGGAAAAGATCTTACCGAATACTCAAACTGGGCAGCCAACAGAAGGACGACCAACTCCTTAGACCCTCTCCATCATCAGCCGTACTGGACGCTATAGGCTCCGCCACGCTTCTAGCACAGACATTTTTTCCTTGGGATGATGAAGGAAACGATACTGACGATCAACGACACATCAGAAGTATGGCCTCAGACCTAACCGAACATATGGATCGAGATAACGGGTATCCAAAGGAGTGTCCCCTCTTTACTCACGAGGAAGTCAAGGCAGTTTACAATATGATGAACCCGAAAAAGGCCCCAGGAGAGGACGGCTTTACGTCGGATATCTGCCACAGAGCCTATATGGCAAGCCCAGATATCCAGTTAGCCATTTTTAACAAATGCCTGAACCTAGGGTACTTTCCTCTTGTGTGGAAAACTGCCCGAATAAAGGTTCTACCGAAGCCAGGTAAAGATGATTACTCAGTTCCAAAAGCCTACAGACCTATAGGACTTCTACCCGTAATGGGCAAGGTCATGGAAAAGATGTTCTCCACCAGAATAACATGGTCGCTAGGAAACGAAAACAAACTGAGTACCAGACAGTACGGTTTCACTCCGCAAAGAAGCACTGAGGATGCTCTTTACGACGCCCTCCAAATCATCACAAATGGAGTCAAGAAGAAAAAGCTCGTGGCGGTCGTTTCCTTGGACATCGAGGGAGCGTTTGACAACTGCTGGTGGCCAGGAATAATAAAGGAACTGTTTATGAAAAGAATTGACAAGCCAACAATGAAACTGGCTCTCAGTTATCTGTCGGACCGCACAGTTACTCTGTCTTACCTGGGAGAGAACGTTAGTACGAGTACAAATAAGGGATGCGTACAAGGCCCTATAAGCGGTCCACTTTTCTGGAACGTACAACTCGATCCTCTACTCAGTGCGGCAGAAAAGCTGGAAGCACACGTTCAGGCATTTGCAGACGACATACTTGTTATCGCTATTGGAGACACGGCAGCGGAGATAGAGCGAACGATGAACACGGCCCTTAAAGAAATAGCGGAATGGGGGAAACAGCACAAGATGAGGTTCGCCACCCACAAAACCCAACTTATCCTGGCAACCAGGAAGTTAAAATATGACCTCCCCCGGCTTGAACTCGATGGGCAACCCCTTACTTACGCAAGCTCTGTGAAGGTCCTTGGCGTTACTATAGACAAGGCCTTGACATTCAAGGATCATATTGAAAGCGTCACGGCGAGAGCCATCAATATCTATAAACCACTGTCGAGAGCTGTAAAAACACTTTGGGGACTAAATCCGGAGATAACTCGCCTTATATACACAGCAGCAGTAGAACCCGTGATATTATACGCCGCTAGTGTCTGGGCACCAGCATGTGATAAAAAGTATGTTAGGAAATGATTAGATCAAGTCACCAGAATATTCAGCATTAAGATTTGTAGAGCTCACCGTACTACATCACTGATAGCGAGCGCTCTGCTGGCGAAAATCCTCCCTTTAGACCTAAGACTAAGAGAAAATGAAGAACTCTACAAGGTAAAGAGGGGCAAACCACTTAATGAATTACCAGGTCGGAAGCTGGAGCAGAGAGTAAGCCCCTATCAGCTGCCGCACCCTTCCAAGCGGACCCGTCTAGTGTTCAGTTTCATCAACAGCCAAGAAGAGGTAGAGGGGATTGCGAATGACTGGCCAAAACTGTACACGGATGGTAGCAAGATCGAAGGAAAGGTAGGGGCTGCTATATCGTACTGGAAGAACAACCAGGAGGTGTTCAAGAAGAAGGTAAAGCTTGCCGACTATTGTAGCGTGTTCCAGGCTGAGCTGGTAGCCGTTCTCGGGGCAGTGATACACCTCCACGGTAATGCCGGAAACGTCATCAGCGACTCGCGCTCTGCACTACAGTCAATCTGTGACCCGAGTACACAAAACCCGATACAAATACAAATACAAATACAAATCGTTTATTGATAACACCACAGTTACACGTCAAATTTCATTAAGTATGTCACAATAAAATGAAATAATAATTATAAAAAAATATGTTAATAATCTCTTATTTTAAAATAAGCTTCAATGTCATAAAACAAATTCTCTTGCAACCACGCTCTGAGCTTGTTTTTGAAGCACCCGGTGGAAGGAGCATCCCGAATGGAAGCTGGTATACGGTTGTAGATCGCGGGCCCCAAAATATACACTGACCTCTCCGACTTGACGAGACGGTGCGTCGGGGTTATCAGTTGGTCTTTCTTTTTATTGCTTCGTAAAGCTAACGTGCTGTGAACGCCCCTACGTTGGAACGTTTCTAGGTTAACATGGGTGAATAGGGCTATCTGGTAAATAAACTCACATGGCAAGGGCAGTATCTGAAGTTCTCTAAATAGCTCTACGCATGAGACATCGTTCTGGACACCACATATAGCACGTATGGCTCGTTTCTGCATGACAAAGACTCTATTCCGATCGGCAGCGCGGCCCCACAGCTCCAACCCGTACGTGATGTTACTGTGGACAGTCGCGAAGTAGCAGGAGCGCACCACGCTGCGGGTGGCGGTGCTCGCAAGCCGCCGGAGCGCGAAGCACGAGCGGCTCAGTTTCCCGCAAAGCTCGTCTATGTGCGTCTCCCACGTCAACGCACCGTCGATGTGGAAACCCAGAAGTTTCGTACTATGTACCTGTTGGAGCGCGGTATTGCCGACTGCTACCGAATAAGTCTTTGTCGAGTGGCCATTGAGGTTGAATGCAAGGAAGCAGGTCTTGTCCTTATTAAGAGCTAATCCGTTAGAACGGAACCAGCTTTCGAGCTCGTTTGCTACCGTGTTCAGTTTCGACTCCAGCTGACTGTGCGTCGGCGCGGTGATCACCGCAGCGACGTCATCGGCGTACATGTAAATCTCGGCGCCATTGATGGCACCTGGTAGGTCGTTGAGGAGGAGACTGAACGAGGTGTTAGATAAGCAGGAGCCCTGTGGGACGCCCATCCCGTTCTCCATCTCAGACGATACTACGTGGCCTCTGTCACCCACCACGACCTGCGTTCGCTTAGACATGAAGGACGACATCACGGACAGAGCCGGACCGCGGATCCCGTAAAACCGTAGCTTATTTGCAACTAGATCGTGATCGGCAGTATCGAACGCGCTCGATAGGTCGCAACAAAGAACGGCAACCTGCAATCCCGCCTCGCGCGCGCTCAACACTCGCCACACCACCTCACGCACCAAGTCTGTGGTCCCGCGGCCGGCCCGATACGCGTATTGGCGTTCCGACAAAACGCCACGATCCACGATAAAATTAAGAAGTCTCCTGTTGAGTCCGACCTCAAACACTTTACTGACGGCAGGGACGAGGGATATGGGCCGATAGGACTTCATCTCTGATTTTTTTCCCTTCCCTTTGTACAAGGGGCATATTTTAACTTTCTTGAGTGCTGTAGGGTATATTCCTTCCCGCAGGCATGAGTTAAACAAGTGACTAAGAACGGGCGCTACTGGTTCTATACCGGTTCTTAATATGCTCGCGGAGAGACCATAGAGATCGGTACTCTTTTTAGGAGCGATACGTTTTGTCGCTATAGTAACCACTTCAACTGGGGAGAACGGTTCTAGCCTTAGAGACACGTCGCTCGCGGATGCCTCGTCCCCAAGTGCAGCTAAGGCGCTTGCGCTGTTAGCTGCGGGTGCTCCACACCTACTCGCCGCCGTCACGAACCCCGAGTTAAGCGCGTCCACCAGATCCTTCTTCGTGCCAAACGCTTGACCGTCCGCGTCCCGCACCAGGTCAGTGAAATCGGCTCTCTCGCGAGTGCCACGACCCAACTCTGAATTTATTACACTCCACATGCGTCGTGGATTATCCCTGACTATACTAGAGTAATGACTGACTCGTTTTTCTTTCAATAAGGCGTGATATTTCATTGTGAGTTCATCGCACTTAATACGGAGTAAATCATTGGTGGGAAATGATTTCTTTAATTGTATAGTCTCATGCAGTAAGTGCTTAAAATTGTGAATTTCCGCGTCAACCCAGTGTTTATTATGAGTAACCTTTTTTTTTTTGCGGAAAACAGGTTTTTAATTTATTTGATAAAATATTGACTATAATCTCGGCCAACGCGTGACAACAACTTTCCGATTTTTCAATGATATTGTCCCAGTCAATTGAATCCAGGGCAACAATAAAGTTATACTCGTTGGCCGCAGAGAAGGTGCGGCCTAGATAGTGCGCGGGCGCAGGTGCAGAAGTAACGCTTCTTGCGAGAGTGAGGCGCTGGGCGCCATGGTCACTGAGCGGGTGCGTGTCGACGCCAACGATGGCAGTCACGCGTTTCGCATTCATGTTTGTGTACGCGTGGTCTAGCAGTGACTTACGACCACCCGCATCCACGCGCGTTGGGTGGTTTACTAATTGCGTAAAATTAAAACTTTCCAGCACATCTACCAACTGCTTTTGTGCGCGAGAGCTATCTAGCAGATCGATATTAATATCACCCATTATGACGCAGTCCAAGCCCTCGTCCGTTATTTTACAGAGAAGGGTCTCGAACAGTTGAAGGTAGTCACCGTGACTCGTCAAGTTGGAGTGGTACACTCCTACAACTAGGATATTGTCGTCAAGTAAGTGCACGGCGCACACGTCAAAAATTTGTTCCTGCGTTAGGTCGCAATAATCCTGTCTGCTGACCGCCATCATTCCCGACCGTACGTAGATGCAACTTCCGCCGTGTGCTACTTTTTCTCTACAGCTAAAAGATAATAAATCAAAGTTACATAGTGTAACAGAAACTAATTCGTGTTTACGTAACCAGTGTTCGGTGATAACTATTAAGTCGCAGGTGAGTTCCTTTGTCAGTAGAACCTCGAGTTGTTTAGTCTTGTTTGTTATGCACCGAATATTTTGGTGACAGATTGTCAGTGACGTCGATTTACAATGTCGAGGTTGATTTCCCGGAGGCGGGGCTGGTGGCGCCGGTGTAGGTCTCTTGTTTCGACGTCCCGTGGGCAGCGGTGGCGGCGAGAGCGGACGTAGCGCTGTCGCGGGCGTAACGCTGCTGTCTACGTGGCGCGGGGTGCGCTCGGGGCGCGCCCCCTGCGCGCCCGCCGCTCCCACGAAACCACTCACTGACTTGGGTGCTAGTCGGCCAGTTCTCGGCGGACATGAAGAACTCAAAATGGCTGTTCGGTACCGTGAGGGAGAACGACGAGTAATACGAGTGGGCTAGTTTCAGTTTATCGACGTGGTAGTTATCGCACTGTTTCTTTCTTCTCATGTACGATAATATGGTTTCAGCTGTGGTCTCGGGGGTAAAGAAACAGGCGTGAATTTTACGCGCTCGTTCAACGGTTTTGAGTTCGTCGTCATTCACTCCACTTCCTCTAATAACGGTTAGCCGTCGCTGATCGTCCCTTCTGGTTTTACGATTCTGCACTCTCTCCCATCCTTGATCATCGTCATGGTGGCTTGTGGTGGCCGTCGGTGTTGTCGACTCGTGCGTGGCGTAGGAGTTGGAGGGTTGCGCTGGCGCGTATAAGTGACGAGGGGCGGTAGGTCGCTTGCCGCCGGAGTGTGCAGGCATAGCGCTTATGGTAGATCCCGCCGCGCTCGATGAGGGCTCTGTTGCTGCGGAGGCTAGAGTCCTCTACTGGCGTGCGCGTCGCTTGTGTTTGGGCGCCGCTACATGAGCGTATAGTGTGCGCTGATGAACAGGTGCGAGGGATGAGCGCTCTGGTTGTATCTCGGGCTCTTTTAGCTCAGTCGTGGGAGCGCAATGCGTCGTGATTTCCGTTGCATTATCTCTAGCAACGAGTGCGGAGTTAAATTTGGCGCTGAGATCTTCGTACTTGCTGATCGTCCCAACGAGCGTCTCGACTAGCTCAGCATACTGTCCAATTTTTGTCTCGTGGCTGGTTATTGTGTGGACAGCCTCGCCCAGCTTCGCCTCGTAGCTCTCGATGACGTGAATGGAGCGGCTCAGCTTAGCGTCATAGCTTGCTATCTCGAGACTAAATTGCTCTCTCATCGATGTCATATCTTGGCGTAGCATGCGCATTTCCTGTAGTAATATGGCAGTGTCTTCATCTTTCCTCAAATCCACCGGAGGTATTGGAGCTACTTTAGCCCTGTGGGTCACGTTAGGATCTCGGTTTTTCTTAGTGACGCCTACCGGTGTTGCACTATTGTCGCCACCCCTCTTAGCTGCGCAACGGCACTCGGGACAGATCCAGCGGTTGCGTGATTCTGGGGTCAGGTTTTTGTCACAATAGCGGCGGAAATACAGGCACTAATTGCAGAGAACGGGGCTGAGATCCAACTATACTGGATCAAAGCACACGCAGGTATTGAAGGCAACGAGAGGGCGGACGAACTGGCTAAAGATGCGGCATGGAAGATTAAGACGGCTCCAACCTATGGCTTCTTCCCCCTGTCCTACGCGAAGCGCTCTATCAGGGATAAAACGCGTGAAAGATGGCGCCAACGATACTCCACCGAGTCTACGGCTGCCGAAACACGGAAAATGTTCCCAGATTCTACGAGGGCTTACAATATATTAAAAAATATAAAGACCACTAACATCAGGACGCAACTTATTACGAGCCATTGTGGTATTAGGGCTTATCTGTATAGATTTAAGTTGGCCGATAGTCCGTGCTGCACTTGTGACGACCAGTCTTCAGAGACCATTACGCACATTTTGGTGCAGTGTCCCAAATATGGATTAAGAAGACTGGAGTATGAGCTCAGTGCGGGTTATCGGCTAACAGATGACAATATACATGAACATATCGACAATGAAGACTGCCGGATCCTATTTCTGGCTTTTGCTGAGAGCGCCCTCTGCGCTGCAGCAAAGGCTAATGGATCTAGAATAAAATAATCGGTAATTATTATATGTGTGTGTGTAATGCTATTAAGTTAGACTGTCCCTGGGCACTTAATCACCACTGTAAAAAGGTGTTTGTGATAGGAATAAAATGTTAAAATTAAAGTTCTATGATTAAGTTAGGGACCTGTATTAGATAAAACTTGTTATAAGTATTTAATCAGTAAGTTAGAATACATACATTCCCATAGAAAGTTGCACAACGTGCAGAAGGCGTTTTGAGAGACAAGTTGTTAATAATAACTGGATACTCTCACACACGTAGCACACGTTAGACAATACACAGGTGGTGACGTTAGCACTGTGGTTGTTGCCGTTGCCGTCACCGTCACCGTTGACGTCGCCGTGGCCGTCACCGTCACTGTTGACTCCTCCGTCGCCGTCGCCGTTACCGTCTCTGTTGCCGTTGCCGGAATTGTGCGGTGGCCGTGGCCGGGGCCGTTGCCAGTGTTGAGGTTAAGTGGAGCCACACTTAACCGAACACGTCCCTAGTGTGCCTGAAAGCTGGGTGGTGTTCCTTGGACGAGTTAACGAAACGAATAATAGTCAGTGAACGCACCGTTCACTAGTTAGTCATAGTGATGGAGTGCCGTTGCTGCCCAATATTAAAGGCGGAGATAGAGCTGATGAGGGAGGAGCTCGGGGAGCTGAGAAGGGATAAGGCTCGGAGCCACCTTCTGCTGGCTGAGGTGGGCAGGTTGAGCCGGCTCGCGGGCCGGGGGAGTGGAGCGCCTCGACGATACTCAGGAGTTGCTCCGTTCGATTGATACCCTTACCGGTGAGTCGGTTCAGCTGGCTACTTCAACGCCTGCCCGCCACGTCCAGCCCCCTCTTCCTGGTTCGCCGGGCTTCTCCCCCATTCGCCCCGGGGTGTCTGAGGCGCCAGCAGCGGCCCCAGGGTTGAGATTTGTTTTCCCCCCCCCCGCTTCAAAAAATGTTGTCGCCTATGTCGGCACCGTCATCATCGCCGCTTACCCCTCCCCTTACGCCCGGTCCACACTATTCAGCGGCCGCTGTCCCCCTCCCGACATCTACATCTACATCTACATTTGTAATACCCGAAGCCCCACCTCTCCGCTTGGCGCCTGCCTCTCGGCCACGCTCTCTGGATTCTGTGGCCCAGTGGAGCCGGCTGCGGAAGGAAGAAACTGGTCAGGGAGCGGGGAGGAAGGGGGGAGGCAGTGCGTCCTCTGTGGGGAATTCTTCTTGAGCCGCAACATCTCCCGTCATTTTGGAAGGCGGCACGGCAGTTATATGGGTGGAGTGACGGTGGGTAGTCCGGGATACCCTGACAAATTCTTCTTTAAAACTATATCCCCTCGAGCCAAGTGCCCCCTCGAAAACCGCCCCCTGTATTGCGAGGTGAGGGAGGTTGAAGGGGTTAATTTCCCGTTTGTTGGGTACCTGTCCCCGGGAGATTGGAGGGAAGATAGTGGGGAGATGAGTGGGGAGGGCGGGAGCGACAGTGATGCGGGGTGAGGTGAATGAGTGCGGCCTTGCTACTGTCACCGTCACTGTTTGTTAGCTATATTAGCTTAAGGTAGTCGTTCTAGTTTTACTAATAGTTTTAGTTTGAAAGTTGTTACTTTCTTTAGTTGATTTGTTCTGCCTCAAGTTCTACTATGGGACAGTTATGTAACTTGACCTATTTTTCTCGTTGTTATTTTTGTTATTGTAATGTATAAATAGTGTAATAAAAACACAATAAAACAAAGGGAAAAAAAAAAATAAAAAAAAAAAATTTGATTAAGAAAAGAGAATAAAAACAAAAATAAATAATAAAAGTTTGTTAGTAGTAAAAACTGTTTGTAAGTTATTAGCTTAAGGGAGTTGTTCTAGTTGTTCTAGTTTTTAGAAGTGGTTTAAGTTTGAAATTTTGTTACTTTCTTTAGTTATACAGGGTTATAAGGAAAGGGTATGCTAAGCCAAAAACCCTTGAATGTATACATTGTAACCATTATATCCTGAAAGTTTCAAAAGGAAAAGAGCATATTTTGATTTTCATACAAAACTAAAAAAAAAAATCTGTTCTAAAATTGCACAACCCTAGCACGCGGTCTATCAGTACACGCACACTAGCACGCGCGGTTCGACACGCACACATCCCCAAGACGGGCGATGGGTGCCGCCCGCCCGCCCCGCAACTCCCCAGCGCCCGCGCTGCGTCCCGCGACCGAAAACAAAATTGAACACACACCATTGCCTACTTGGAACCAAACCCAAAGTACCTAAAGCTTAATGATTTAATAATCTCTAAACTACTTACCTGGTCCATTCACAAGAACGGTTCGAAGTGGCGTCCTTGCATCTCGATGCAGAGGGCAGCGCGGCGACGAACTGCTTTTGTTGCCTTTGAGAGCATCCCTGGAGTAGTCCGTATGCTCTCAAAGGCGGACACAATTCGTGCACGCATGTCGTCCTCGCTGCTGCATTCATCCGCATACACCATGCACTTCACGTGGCCCCATAAAAAAAAGTCCAGTGGAGTGAGGTCCGGAGAGCGAGGTGGCCAGGGAACCGGTCCTCCGCGGCCGATCCAGGTGGAGAATCTTTCATCCAGATATGCCCTGCAGTCGCGAGCATAATGAGCTGGTGCGCCGTCGTGCTGGAAGATCAGTCTGTAATACTCGGATAGAGGAAACTCTTCCAGCGAATCTTCTAGTTCCGTCCTTAAAAATCTTATGTAGTTTTCGGCACTAAGCCTACTCGGTAGAAATACCGGACCAATAAGGCGAGAGCCAACTATCCCCGCCCATACGTTGATGGCCCACCTTTGCTGGAAACTATTTTCTTTCGACACGTGGGGATTGTGATGAGCCCAGAAATGTTCATTGTGGATGTTTGCTATCCCGCCTCTCGTGAATGTGGACTCGTCCGTCCACAAAACTCTGTTCTCGAAACCGAGTTCATCGTCATTTAGCTGCTCCAGATACCAACGACAAAAATCTTCCCGAGGGGCGTAATCTCGCTGAAGAAGCTCCTGCGTGGGCTGTACGTGGTACGGGTGCTGGCCATCGCCACGGATTATCTTCCACGCGACCGGCTGAGAAATGCCAAAGGTAAGACCGGCACGGGTAGTGCTGTGTCTTGGGTCTTCCTGGAAGTATTCGAGCACACAGTCCTCCAGTGCTGTACGTGTTTGACTGGATGGTACAGGTCTTCCTTCCGAATGCGGCGCTCGAACAGAGCCCGTACTAAATAACCGATGGGTTAAATTACGAAAGCAGTGGTAAGAGGGTAACGCACGATTGGGAAAACGTTCTCCGTACAGTACCCGTGCTGCTGTCAGCACACCGTCACATTTTCCTACGCAAAGCATCATATTGTAATACTCCGCGTTGGAGTATTCTACCATTTTTAACTAAAACTATCACAAACACAACAAAACAAAGTAACGAAATAAATTAACAAGTAACAAAAGAAATTAACAAATAACAAAAGTAATCGCAAAAAAACCCGTTAACAAAAGCTGTCGATATACGCACGAATCGGTAGCCAGCAACAGACTGCATTCCTAAATAATCTAATTAAACAAAATACAAATTGATGAGCAGGTGAGTAGATTTTCCCGGTAGTTTCTCTCTTTCTTTCCAAAAAATGCCGCCCGCCCGCCAAAGACCGGCTTTCTTTTGCGGCTTTTTTAAAACAAGTGTTTACGCGCACCGCCAAGTAGTGATCAAAAACATTACAGAAGTGACAAATTAATCACAAAGTATTAAACCACGTAATTACCTAACGTTCCTTCCCTGAGACTGGAGTGGATGGCCCTAGTGTCATAAGGCCAATTTTAATTTTTTTACGAGGGGGAAATCTTCATAAGATACCAGACTGCTTTGGGGTGCAGCCGGGTTATGTGGGATTATACCCACTAAAGCCCCCCACCCCCCGGTGGCCTGCCTTGGTGCTTGACCGAGGGCTCCGGGATCTCCAAGGGAACGCACCGGAGCCCTCAGCACCGCGCTTCAGATCCTCTCGGGACAGCTACAAGCTGTCCTGAGACGCTTCCGCCTGCCACAACGTCAGCCATTCGACGTTGTCGTCCTTCCCAGGCACGTTTATGCAGGTGGTTAGAACCTCACCGCTAGCTAGCCCCGAACCCAGAAGTCCCCTTTTAGTAAGCACTTTCTAAAGGCAGGGGATACCGATGCCGTATTCTAATCCCCCGCCATCAGGGCAAGTCATGAGGCCACCTAAGGGCCTCCATCTATGCATACATCCTAGATTAATGAAACACCCACAACAACCGCGTCTTACATTAACGTCAGCTGATAGACTGTCTGATTCTGATAGATAGAATAAGCAATCGAGATATACATTTACATGTTATCTAAGTCATGGCATCACTCCAACGCGCAAAGCTCAAACATTGTCTTATCTGTACATCTTTTATTCTTTAATTGGGATTTTGCACACACGTGCGTATGCCCATATGTGTGCGTTTTATAACAATAAAGATGTAAGTGTGCTCATCTCAGTGTCCCAGTACAGTGCGAAACAGTTGCCCAACTTACGACAAAAAAACTAATTACTATTTTTTATTATGCCAGACTGGCAGATTAGGCATTTGAACATCGGATCGCCTGATAGTTAGGTAAGCGACACAGTAACGGAAGTTTGTAGCAAGCCTAGTCTGGAATGGGAACTGGCTCTAAAGTGAGGCTGCTCAAACACTGTTAGGTGCTTGGTGACAGATTAGTAACTTGAGTCAGGCGAGCAGTAGTAGAAAGTATCCTATCATGATGCTATGGTTTCCTCACGGTGTTTTCGTTCACCGAAAGCTCAAGTGGAAGTGGATCGCATAACCAACTGAGCTATCATTTCTTCAAAATGTTCATGAGTTCTCTTGTTACTTTTGCTTTTTTTTATTTCTCTTTTTATTTATTTTTTCTCGTTCAATCTTATCGATTGATATCTGATCTTATCTTGGATTTTTTTTAGTCTGAGTTTATGTGAGTCCTGGAATCAAAGGGGTCTTGGGGTATTTAAGTGACTCGTGCGAAATAAATACAGTCATCGTTGAGACAGCGGCGGCGCGGCGCGGCGACATGTACCTACTCTGCTCCGACAGCAAAGTTGGGTTACTGCACTGCATTGTTTCTACATTTTGAGGAGTTTCGTGACCATTGACCTTTAGATCAGCTGATGCTAGGGTTGAACACGTAGTTTTTTCACGAGATCTTTGAAAAGCTGTATCTCAAAAACGATTAGGTTTTCCGGAAAACTGCCTGAACAAAAGTTGTTCAGAATGATGAATACTTTAACGGATTTTCGGCTTAGCATACCCTTTCCTTATAACCCTGTATATATATATTTTGTTGTGTTGATTTGTTTTGCGCGGAGCATTTATTAGTTTTTATGTTCGGTCTCATTTTTTGTTTTTGATTTTGTCTATGTATTTTCTTTATTTGTCAATGTCGTAGTTAAGTTGGGGGTCCGGGGACGTGTCTCAGGGCACAAGTCACTAGGGACGGCGTGCCCCCGGGAACGGTGCGTCTCCGCGGGCGGGTCGTCTCCGGGGGCGTCTCCTGGGGATGGTGTGTCTCCGAAGGGACGGCGTCGTCTCCGGAAGAGGTGACTAGGGAGCCGGTCTGCTGGGCACGTGAATCGGGACGCGTCCCTGGACGCCCAAAACTATTATATGGGAAAAAAAAAAAAAAAAAAAAAACCTAACCTAGCCTCTGCGACACGGAGGGATTCCCGGCGAACCGGACCCTCCTGGGTAGGTATTTTATTACGATCTGCTTCCATTATTAATTTCCCCCTTTTCCCCCCCGTTGGGTGGGCCTAGCGGCCGGCTTCCCGCCGACCATGCCCGGTTCGCGAGCTCGGAGTCGTGACTTATAAACAAGCCACGGCTCCGAACTCCCGCTCCGGACACTCCCCTCAGCGACCCACAAACCTTGAGATGTGGTATCTTCCCGTCGCGACTACCCGCACACATCAAAAGGACGCCCACGCGCAGCCGCGGCGGGAAGAGATCTCCTGCCACCTACCAGGCAAGTCCCGCCTCAACGTCCGAAAACGGACCCCGGCCCATCAGCCGAGTCCTCTCCGAAGAGAAGACCACGCGAGGGCCCCCCTGTCCGGGCAAACTTGCCACCGGACCGCCCAACCTCCTGCCGAGCCCATCCCCATCTTCTGCGGTCGCTCCCAATAAAAGCTTGGGGGCGCACGCAGAAGTTCCCCACCCCAGTCCGAACTTTAGCCACGGCCAACAAGATCCCCGGTAAGGAGAAGTTGTTGACCGTGCCCAGAGTGCACCCGCCCAACCAGTACCATCCCCCCGGATTACGAATTCGCGAAGGATAATACTGGCTGAGCTTCGAGGAGGTAGTTCGGCACCGCACTCCAACCTAACCTAACCTAACCATTATACTAACCTAACTATCTGCCATCTGCAACATAAAAGCACACATTATTATATTAAATTCTCACATGTACTGCCCTTCCCTATCTGAGTGTGAAGTGCACTACATTGCTAAACCTATCATAATAATTATATCATCATAGAATACATCTTTTTATTCACAGACACCATTATCATAACACCAAACCCCTTCACTCCCACCCATCCAGTCCTCTATACACCCTAATCACCCATTAATCGCAGCCACTCCATTAAAACCCGATACCCACACTCCCATCACTCGCTCCACTATCCCCATGGAGGAAAAACAACAACAACAACCATCCGGACACAGCTACCACGGACGAAGCCCACTCCTGCGCCAAAAATACAAGCTTCATCTTGCACTACAAAACGGAGAGAACAAGGAGAATCAAGAAAACCTGCCTTCGCCTCACCCCTCTGACCCCAGCCCCCCGGCCCCCCTGGCCCCTGTGCATGTAAACATACCGGAGCGACCCGGCAGAGCCTCGATCGCCCAAATACATCAGCTGCCAACGCCCTCACTCCCAGAATATAACAAAAGCAGCCTTATCGAACTAGCGGAACTAATTACAACAACATTGCCCCTAGAATCTGACGCCGACTACCGACTAGGACTGAACGACGAAGAACAACAACAACCGGACCAAACAGAAGCGGCCATACCTGAAACACACTCCATAATACCTGCACCCACCAACAACGGTTACAACACCGACAGCTCATATAGCTATTTTATGGATTTCGTAAATGGCCTCCCGAACACCTCCGCTGCGCCAGCCGCCACCTACATCGAACCAGACACTGCACCTGGTCCTGCCGCTGCCGGGGAGGAGCATTACACCAATCCTACAGCCGTTGCTGGAGCACCTCCCATTGATTTCACCACCAACCAACAACAGCCACAGCCACAGGCAGTCGATCATCAGACCGCCTACCCCAATACAACCAAGGAGATACACAGCACAGAAGCCACCTATCATAAGCCAGACCAACCACTGCCAGACAGCCAACTAAATCAAAATACCGCCAAGCCACACTCCACTGGAATCGCCAACTCACAGCAGAACCAGCAACAGGACCCAGGCACCAGCACCGCCACCCTCGATTCGCTTCGAAGCGGGTTCACCATATATCAGACAACCACCATGCAACAACCCTGCTACCAGTGACCCAATCCGAAACTAACACAACAGCCGCACCCAACACCCAACACCGCAACACCTAAGTCAAACCCCAGAATGTACCAACTGCCAATGGCACTATCACGAAACTCTGCGTTACAGCCACGCCTACCAAGAGCTCACCAAAAAGCACCTGGCAAAGGAGGAAGCAGACAAAGACACAGTTAAATGCCTAAGGACACAAGTCCTAGAGCTACATAAACTAGTAAAAGATCTGGTGGCCAACAATGCACAAATCGCAGCCGCCCTCTGCGACGCAGTCAGAGCCTCAACATCCAGTTGCTCTCACAACACAACTGCAGTTCCCGGAGCATCCAGCAACGGCACCAACAACACCTCCAACATCACGGCTGCTGATCAAGACCCGCCCAAAGCAGCCAAAGCAGTGACCACCAAAGCACCTCTGCCACCACAGGACGGGGGATCCAAACCAACAGGAAACCCCCAAACCAGAGCAAACTACAAAAATAATCGGGTTGGGTCAACATAGCAAAGGGATTGACCAATGCACCCTCTGCGGCAGGACATACCACGGACCTAACATTAACAGGCACTTCACCAGCAAACACCCAGAATTCGCCGACGGAATCACCACGGGACACCCCTGGTATCCGCGGATTTTCAAATTCAGGACGGTAACTCCCGTAGACAGATGCCCGGAGAAGAACAAACCGCCACTTTACATGCTCAGGGGAGTACAGGGGATTTCCAGAACTTTCCTGGGGCTCAGCAAGGACTGGGACAAAAAGGAAAAAAAGCAGACCACAAAAAGGAAAAGGGTCCCAACTCCCAACAACAGTAACTCCGGTTCGTCGGAGTAACGCGATGTACGTAAGACATCACTGTAAATAGATTGTAAAAAAAAAAAAAAAAACACCGCTGACAGACAGTCGTCGAAGTGATAATTATAATTAATTTTCTAATATTTTGCACTCGTGACGAAGCAAAATTACCATTTAAGACAACAGTGAACAGCCGCAACCCGTTCGTATATATTTATTTACAGCAAAACCTGAACAAATCATATTAAAATCGATTTTATTTTGGCTGATGACATTTGACAGTTCAACGTCTAAAGAAATGGAATATCAACAACGAATATTTATAAATGATTACACGATCACAATCCCGACGAAATACAGCGGAACGTAACGCACGACCACCATCACCGCCCGCTCCATCTTCTCCGAGCGCTTCGTCGGGGGATGACGTGTTCCTCACCCCCCGTGAGTCGAGCGTCTCGTCGAGCAATAGCGATGTGAGCGGGCCACGGACACCGGCGCCACCACCACCTGCGCGTCGGGGACGTCCTCCGCTGCCGGCACGCCTGGGGCCTGCGGGGCTACCTGCCTCGCGCCCGGCTCTCGCTGCCGGTGGTGTAGTGCGTCGCATGCGATGGTCTCAGACTAATAATGAGAATTGCATGCGCGCCTATTATGGGGCTACAGAGGGGGGAACCAATCTGTCAGCGTACCGAGTTAGGATGCTGCCTTTGTTTCAGGCCCTTGAACCGACCGTCACCGTGTCTGCCCAGCGACTATCAGATCAAGTGCGGGCTATCCAGCGGCTCAACCTGCTGGATCAGTCCCTGCTTGATCGGCTCCGCCTGGAGGCGCAGTCTGCTCGTCCTACGCCTGCGTCGACGCGGGACTTGGATGTCGCGTCGTCAGCTCCGACACTGGCTTTAGTGCCGACGTCGGCGGCGACACTAGTGACATCTGCCGATCCCGTAGTCGATGAAGGCGACTGTACGGGTATGAGTGTGTCTACCCAGGTGAGTGAGCAATTGAGGAGGGCTTTGGAGGACGCGATTGGTCAGTATCGGTTCACACCTAACTCTAGGCCGCGACTACCGCGTTTGCCTACTCATAGACGTAATCTAGCGCTAATGGGAGCTCTGAACGCTTTGCTAGCCCCGTACTTGAGGGCTAGCGAAGACCTAACTGATACCCACTCGATTTTGTACTGCGGTGCTATCGCGGCGTGTCGTGTTGCACGTGTTAAGTTTCCGGACACTAACCGTGCACCGCGACCCGCCGGAGATGTGCCCGCGTGGCAACTACGAATCGAGCGGCGTATCAGCACGTTCAGGACTCTCATAGCAAAGCTGATTTGCTTCAGCCGGGGGAATAATCGCCCCCGAGTCATGCGTTTCGTGACTCAGGCCTTTGCGGGGACTGGTATTCGGCCCCAGCAATATATGGCTAATGTGACGGAACGCATTGACTATCTGAAGCAGAAAGTCTATGCGTGGGCAAACCGTATCCGCCGCTATAGAGAGCGTGTGGATAGATATTGGCAAAATTGCCTCTTCCAAAGCGATCAAAGGAAGGTGTACCGAAACTGGGAAGGAAACGAGCAACGTGTGAGCGACGGACAGCTACCAGATGCTAGCGCCATGACTAATTTCTGGCGCGGCATCTGGTCGGTGCCCGTCGAGCACACCGAGGGTGATTGGATGCGTGTTGTCGAACGGGAATGTGAGTCCATCGAACCCATGGGGTCTATTTTAATAGACCCCGTAGACGTTAGTTGTGCGATTCGTACGGCACAGAACTGGAAAAGTCCTGGGCCGGACGGGTTGCACAACTTTTGGATTAAATGGTTTCGGTGCTCACATGACCGTTTAGCGACACAATTCCAAGAAGCTCTCGAGCTCGGTTCCCTCCCTAGTTTCATGACAACCGGTGTCACCTTCCTGCTCCATAAGTCCGGTAGTACCACGGAACCTAAAAATTACAGACCCATCACCTGCTTGCCTACCATCTACAAGCTCCTTACATCTATTCTGAGCACTAAAATTAACGCGCACATTGTTGCGAACAATGTTTTGGCCCCCGCTCAGAATGGATGTAGGGTTGGGTCCCGTGGTACTAAGGAGCTCCTCCTCATCGACATGGCCATTAGCCAACAAGTTCGGCGGAACAAAGGAGCCCTTTCCGCTGCCTGGATCGACTATAAGAAGGCCTATGATTCAGTGCCTCATTCATGGCTGGAGAGGATTTTAGAGTTGTATCAAATTGATGCAACTCTTAAATCATTCTTAGGCGCATGCATGAGGCAGTGGACCACAGTTCTTCGTCAGCCAGGTGGTGGAAATGGCTCCTCTGATTCGCAGGACTTGATAAGGATTGAGCGAGGCATCTTCCAGGGTGATAGTCTGAGTCCATCGTGGTTTTGCCTAGCACTGAACCCTCTCAGCACATTGCTGAAGGATTCAGGACTAGGCTATCGGCTTCGAAGGGGGGGTGAAGTCATTTCTCACCTTCTGTACATGGATGATCTTAAGCTGTTTGCACCAAAACACCAAGACTTGTTGGAGTTGCTAAAAACCACACAGGTTTTTAGCAGCGCCATCAGTATGGAATTTGGTGTAGACAAGTGTGCGGTCATGCGTGTGCAGCGGGGGAAAGTTGTAAATTCTCCGCATTTACAACTTTCTGAGATAATGACTCTCAGATCTCTCTCTGAGGCCGAGACCTACAAGTATCTAGGTATGTCAGAGTCGTTGGGTATATCAGTAGTGGACATCAAAAAATCAGTGAAGGAGCGCTTCTTTTGTCGGCTGACAAAAGTACTCAACAGTCTTTTGTCTGGCGGCAACAAGGCGCGCGCCTTTAATGGTTGGGTGATGCCTCTACTGATATACTCCTTTGGCATACTTAGGTGGACTCAGACTGAGCTGGACGCCCTGGATAGAAGAGTCCGTCAACTGCTCACTGCGCATCGCATGCTACACCCACGCTCATCTGTTATGAGACTGTACATTCCACGGAAGTGGGGGGGTCGTGGCTTTTTAAACGCCAAAAACCTCCACAATCGTGAAGTATGCAGTCTCAGGGATTATTTCCTTAACAATGAGTGTGGGATGCATCGCGATGTAGTGACAGTTGACAAGGGGCTCACGCCGCTCTCCTTGGCAAACGAGAACTGGCGCACACCATCGGTGCTAAGCACCGACGACCGCAAGGAAGTATGGAAAAGCAAGGAGCTGCACGGGCGGTTCTATCGGGTTCTATCGGGCCCCGATGTGGACTTGCTCGCGTCGGTGAACTGGTTGCGCTTCGGGGACCTCTTTGGGGAAACTGAGGGGTTTGCCTGTGCAATTGCGGATGAAGTTATCAAGACGAACAATTACCGGAAATATATCATGAAGGACGGTACGGTCGACATATGTCGGGCATGCCATCGTCCCGGGGAATCTCTCCGACATATTATTTCCGGTTGTTCGCATCTTGCTAACGGCGAGTATTTGCACAGGCATAACCAAGTGGCCAGGATCATCCACCAGCAACTTGCTCTTCAATACGGCCTTGTCGAGTCGGAGGTGCCGTACTATAAGTACGCACCAGCTCCAGTTCTCGAGAATGGTCGTGCTTTGCTCTACTGGGACCGCTCCATCATCACGGACAGGACTATTGTCGCCAATAAGCCTGATATCGTGATGGTGGATCGGTCCCAGCGCCGGGCAGTGCTCGTCGACGTCACCATCCCACATGACGAGAATCTCGTAAAGGCCGAGAAGGACAAACTCAGCAAGTACCTTGACTTGGCCTTCGAGATAACCGCCATGTGGGATGTTGACTCGACGATCATTGTCCCGATAGTCGTTTCGGCAAACGGTCTCATAGCGAAGAGCCTCGACCAATACCTCAAGAGGCTCTCGCTAGACGGTTGGGTCAAGGGTCAGATACAAAAGGCAGTGGTACTTGACACGGCACGCATTGTCAGGAGGTTCCTCACTCTGCAGTCCTAACCACCGGCAGCTTGAGCCCTGCCCCGCTGCTGGCGGCACCCTAGTTTTTAAGTTTTTTATAATTTGTATTTTTGTATTCTTATATTTATTGTAAAAAACTTAAATAACTAAGAATTTAAATAAATACGTGTATAATAATAAAAACCCATAAAAATGATAATAATAATAATAATTGTAAATATCCTGTATATATTAGGTAAACACTGGTAAACATTATGTAAAGATTAGGTAAACGCTTGTAAATAGTACTTGACTAAAAACTTGTATGATGTAATTACTTGTAAATAGTATGTAAATACTTGTAAATATTATATTTAAAAAAAAAAAAAAAAAAAAAAAAAAAAAAAAAAAAAATACGTAAGCAAATATAAATAATGTAAATATCATGTATGCAAATACCTGCAAGCACTAAACACTTGTAAAACAATATATAAGTTAGCTATAAAAGTAATTATGTAAAATGTAAAAATTATGTAAGCAAATACCTGTAAGCACTATGCAAACAACTAAACAACTCACAATTATACATCGTATCTTTCCGAAGATGATTACAGTTTACAAGCAGCAGCACGCGAGATGATGCTGTCCTAATCACACATTTAGAGTTTCTTTATTTATTAGATTTTTCACTCAAAAATCGAATTAAAAATTGTTTTTCTAGCACTTCCTACTCCCACCACTATTCACTCCGCCATGCGCCATGTTGGTTTCTATCCATCCTCATTACGTGATTTTGTGTTGTCCGAGTCACACGTAAATAAAAAATTAATAAAAAATTAAAAATGGGTAAAAGGAAGCGATCAGACCGGGATGAAAGTGATGTTGTGGATAAATTATTTAAAAAAATGAAGAAGCTAGTGAAAAAAAGGAAAAGAATAATTTCGTCGTCGTCATCCGAACACTCGGGTAAGGGAAATACGTCGGCATCTCCTGCACATTCAAATAATCAATACTTGGAAGCCAAAGCCAGTGATCAAGAAGTTCAAGGTAAGTCTCGATGAAATTCTAGAAACTTATAACGAAAAATATCTTTCGTTATTCATAACTACCCTCTACTATTCGGTTTTTGTACTATACCTATCAATTGTTAATACTCTTTTAAAATTTCGCAACCGGACGTAAAACGTGTGTGGAAAACGTATCCCGATGTATAACATGTGTGGATACCATAATAGTTACATATTAAATAATCTACATTTCCCGACATAGTGTGAGGAAAAAATCTACCTACCTTTAACTATCCCGACGCAAAGCGTGTGTGGAATTCATTTAAACTGTAGGTTTACGTCTTTACAGACGAGGTCCCACCTGAGGCACCGGTAGAAGAACAACAGATAGACGATAATGACGAATTAGATCCAGACATACTGCAAGTATTGGGTTCGGATCCAACACAAGAAAAATCCTTCGGAGAAAACTTACACAAAGATCTGGCAACAAGATGGAAACACATTTTAACCAATGGACTACCTAAAGAGGAAAAGGTCGAACTTTTGAAAGGATACCTACCACCGGAAAATTGCACATACATGAAAGGACCCATACTAAACCCGGAGATAAAATCGGCGTTATCTGAAATAAATGTCAAAAGAGACTCATACAGCGAACAAAAGCAAAACCAAATGTCTAGTTGTATCTCAGCCATAGGTAAAGCGCTAAATTTGGCTTCATCACAAACGAACATCCCACAAGACGTTATAAAAACGCTGAGTGATGCAGGAAGATTACTATGCGATACTCACTATAGAGAATCTCTTTCGCGTTGATTTGCAATTGTTAATTCTATTAGCAAACAAAAACGAGATGTCGTAAAAAACACCAAGATAGATGAACATTTATTCGGAACTGATTTGTCCGAACACTTAAAATCATCGAATACTATATCTAAATCCGCTTCAGAACTGAGAGCTAATAGCGGTAAATTCAATCAGCTTCGCTCACAGCCGAGTACTTCAGCCCGTAACCTGGGAGCTTTAAACGCACGGGGGGCACCGCGGGCACCAGCCGCCGAGACGCGAGTGTACCCGGGCCAGTATCGGCACCCACAGCCGCTGCCGTCGGCACGTGCGCCCGCGCCGCGCGATTACCGTCGTGCGCCACCTTCGACGACTCACCGCTCGAGACCCTACCCGCAAACTCGGCGACGCTAGTTCTCTCACCACAGGTATATAATACAGATACATATTTACAAGCCGCTGGCAGACTTCAATATTTTGTTAATGAATGGCGCCACATTACGAACGATAAAACTATATTATCCTGGATTGAAGGCTATAAAATCCCTTTTCATTCTGAACCAAGTCAAACACGTACAGCTAAAAGTAGGTTACATACACCAGAAGATATTGACATAATCGACGAGTGTATTGCGGATCTATTAAGGTCAGGCTATATCTCCACTTGCTCCCCTTGTGAAAAACAATTCATCTCGCCAATATTTACAGTACCTAAAAATAACGGGAAACATCGATTTATTTTGAACTTAAAGGAATTAAATAAATTTGTATATGCTGATCACTTCAAAATGGAAGATTATCGCACCGCATTAAACTTGATTGATGAAAATTGCTATATGGCCACAATAGACTTAAAAGATGCGTATTTTTTATTGCCAGTGGCTAGCAGTGACAGGATTTACCTTCGATTCAGATGGAACTCGGAAATATTCCACAATCAATTGTTCCAATTCAACGTTTTACCGTTTGGACTCTGTACTGCTCCGTATGTCTTTACAAAGTTATTAAAACCGGTTCTACACCATTTACGTTCGTTAGGCCATTTGTCTGTAAATTTTTTGGATGACTTTTTTGTGCATTGGTAATTCTTTTGACAGCTGTCTTGATAACGTAGAAACGACTAAAAATTTACTTTTGAGATTAGGATTTTTGATCAATGAAGATAAAAGTCAAACCTACCCAAAGAAAAAATGTGTATTCCTGGGTTTTATCTTTGATTCAGCAAAAATGTATTTAACTTTACCAGCTGACAAGAAAAAACGTATAAAAATATTTACAAACAAATTATTGAACACAAAGCGATGTAAAATTAGGAAACTAGCTAGCTATGTTGGTTTGTTAACGTCAGCGTGTCCCGCTGTTGACTACGGGTGGATTTACACAAAGAATTTTGAAAGAGAAAAGTTCTTGGCTCTTAATTATTCTGATAATTATAATAAATACATGATTTTACCAAAATATTTAAAAGATGACTTTAGATGGTGGAGAAATAATATTGATTCTGCAGGCCGTTCATTTAGACATAACGAATATTTACTGGAAATATTTAGTGACGCATCAAGTACGGGTTGGGGCGCTTCTTGTAACGATGAAACTGCCCACGGTCACTGGAACCATTCACAACTAGAGTCACATATAAATACGCTAGAATTACTGGCAGCTTTCTATAGCTTAAAAATATTTGCGTCACAACTTAGCAATTGCAACATCTTATTAAGAATAGACAATACTACTGTCGTGAAGTCTCACGATGTCAGTAACTTCCGGGTATCTAATTCACGGCGGACATTATAGGTGGCAGCACTGAGGCAACGAATTGACTATGTGCTACCTATAGTTAACACCATAACGAGCGGTCAATCTTAGATAAACAATGAGCGAGTGAAGTCATATTGTGGTGCATAGTGATTTAAATGGAAGTGATATTGTGAAGTACCAGTTAGAGCGGGAGACCTGCGAAATGAAAGCTAAGTCCCTAGGCTAATTTCTATCAACCTTATATTTGTTCCTATATTATTTTTACCACGTGCAGAGTTCTTACGTATAACCATTTTGCGGCATACTTGCTTCTTGCTTACAATTATACGGCGAACACTTTATTTCTCTGGGAGGCTCAGGAATTTTCTTATAGTAGACTAAATACGTATGCCGACTTGTACAAGTTTTATGGAGGGATAATCTGTGCCAAAGTGTGGGGGCGATGGCAGAGCGGTCTGCTCACAGATCTTTGATTAAATATATATTTCATGATGTATTTCTATAATGTGTGACTATCTAACTTAGTTGCGATTGAACCACGTGGCCGTGGAGTTTCATGGTCTATTCCTAAGCCTATATCATTATATATCTATTATTACTTTCATGTGGGTAGTTTGTATTTCTGACACTCGTATTAAGATTCCTCCTGGCTGATATAGACTTGTGAACTAGGCCAAGGGGTTCGATATTCAAATTTGCTCTCTTAATGTATATGACTCTTACTCCTTATTGTTGACCGACTGATCCACTATGACGATCCTGATGACGAACTGGAAGCACGCATATCGCTGCCCTTCCTGCGGGAAGGGAGCGGGCCCGTAGCCTTAATCATTGATCCCCTCCATGAGAGGGGAGTGATGGCCAAAGGGGTGACGGGGACTGCCTTGATCCCGGCAATTTGAATGCACACATATCGCTGCCCTTCCTGCGGGAAGGGAGCGGGCCCGTAGTCTTGATCATGGATCCCCTCTTCGAGAGGGGAGTGATGGCCTAACGGTGTGATGGGTAGCGCCCCTGATCCCCGTAATTTATATGCACCTATAGCGCTGCCCTTCCTACGGGAAGGGAGCGGGCCCGTAGTCTTAATCATTGATCCCCTCCTTGAGAGGGGAGTGATGGCCTAAAGGGGAGAAGTGAAGCCCCTGATTCAGATAGTTTCTATGCACCTATAGCGCTGCCCTTCCTACGGGAAGGGAGCGGGCCCGTAGTCTTAATCATTGATCCCCTCCTTGAGAGGGGAGTGATGGCCTAAAGGGGAGAAGTGAAGCCCTTGATTCAGATAGTTTCTATATATGCACCTATAGCGCTGCCCTTCCTACGGGAAGGGAGCGGGCCCCTAGTCTTAATCATTGATCCCCTCCTTGAGAGGGGAGTGATGGCCTAAAGGGGAGAAGTGAAGCCCCTGATTCCGATAGTTTCTATGTATGCATATCGCTGCCCTTCCTGCGGGAAGGGAGCGGGCCCTCAGACGTAGTCTTAATCATGGATCCCCTCTGCGAGAGGGGAGTGATGGCCAAATGGGTAAAAGGGTAGTGCCCTGATCCTAGTGACTCATATGCATATATATCGCTGCCCAACCTGCGGGGTGGGAGCGGGCCCTCAGACGTAGTCTTAATCATTGATCCCCTCCGTGAGAGGGGAGTGATGGCCTAAAGGGAAGAAGGGTCGCGCCCTAATTCCGCGGAATCTAACTTCACACAGATCTCTGCCCTTCTTCAAGGAAGGGAGAGTCTGAGCTGATTTATCATGTTGAGACATCTCACATACTGGTCCGTAGGTCCGTTGGGATCTGAGCTGATATATCATGCTGACGTAATTATACCTTACTGGTCCGGTGGGACATGACTAGACAATTACTTTGAGATAACAAATAGATGTTTTGGCTGACTTACTGACCATGTCATATCATTGTGTTTCCCCTGTATATATATATATATGAATTATAATAATCCTCAACAAGTTACTAAAGGGATAGCCTAAGGACTGTAACAGGGTCAAACTGAAATATTCTGGTTTGTTTTCTTGTTAACAATAGGTAATAAATAAATAAAATGTCATCATCAGCCCGGAGACGTCCACTGCTGAACGAAGGCCTCCCCTTAAAATAAAATGTACATAATGATAATTATGAAATCACTTTTTTTTTAAGTTAGTTACTTTATATAAAAGTTGGTATTGACACGGTACGCGTTCTTAATGGTTTTAATACTCTCTGGTTGACTGTATTTATTTTGAAAGTAGTCTAATATTTTAATTAAATTTTATTAAATTAAAGTGCTTTTATAAAAAATATATTTTATAATTTATATTAGAATTAAAGTAATTTAAAAAAAAAATATATAAATATAACATAATTATAAACAAACATATAAATATACCTACATCATTACGGGTTCAAAACGCGAAAGTTTAAAAATTCATATAAATATAACTTGCAGTCAAAACATCAATGATAATAAAATTGTCGGGGTACCAAGTTTTACCAAATTTAAGAAACACAATGCCAAAAAAATATATATAGATAACATTATGTACTACATTTGTAATCAATATTTTGAATTATTATTGTCGTGCTATCTTATTTTCTTCTGTGTGACGTCAGATAACCGGCACCATCACGGGTTTGCGATTTGGTGCGTTAATTTAAATCAATCGTAGGTAGTTAAGTATGGGAAAACTATTTAGCCAGAAATAGAGGCATCGGCCCTTATAATTTAGTATGAATGCAACTTCATATAGAAATTTCAAATCAATCTGTGAAGCAATTCTGAAATATTACATAATAGTTTTGAACAAACGAACATTTACATTTTTGTTTACATGTATTCATACTAACACGCTCAATACCACTATTGGAAGGGATGGTATGAAACACATTGAACTTAAAATACAATAATATTATGGAGATCTAAACCGGTGAGTTTTGGATCTCAGTCGCTAACTTCTTCTTGCAATAAAAATATTTTTAGTAGGTATTTGTTTATTGAAATTTCGGGTAATGCTCGTTTGCAAGGTAGATTTACATGGGTGCCCTTGTGCGCTGGGTGCTGCAAAGTTATTGTATGTTGCCAGACAATTCAAATCGATTTACAAAATAAATTCTGTGATACAACGTAAGATCTACAATTTGACTAAGTAAACATCAATTGCTAACTATACAATCATAAGAATCTAAATTTTCATAATCGTCTGTATTTAAGCAATTTTACTAAATAATCTATGGACGAGCTGTTGAAAAGGCTCTGTAAATTGATGTAGTACTTATTAAAACTTTTAGAAAATAATCTACTATTTTGTAGTTAACACTTTTGTTGTCATTTGCTTCGTATCTTCAGGAGTCCTTCCTCACTGAAGAACGCCGGTGGAACATAAGAACTTGTTAAATATGATGTGTCTTATCATTTTGTATGGGATATCACAATGTTTTACACGTCTTTTTATAAAACTTTGGTTTTAGAATCAATATATGTTTCCAAATTAACATTGTTTGACTTGACTTGACTTCTTGGGTTCATGGATTCTGCGACTAGTGTCACAATTCTGCCAATGTCCGTTTCTTGATTGTGTCGTAAACTGTAGATATTATATGATCGCGATATAATAATATGTTCGGTTTACATGAATCCACGGAAGCTCGATTGGTTTATCTAAAACACAAATAATACAACACATTTATTTCGATCTTGTTATATCTCGCTGACAGCATGACGTTTGTGACGTTGACATTGACGTTTCGTAGATTCCTGTAGTTTTTTCATTGAGAACAAAATTCTTTAGTGTCTTTCCACAAGTTGCCAACGAGGACAGCGTGTAAACAGCCCTTTATTGATTTATCGATTCAGAAAGAAAAGTTTTGTTTGTTTTTACGCCGGCAAGCCCTGGAAACATCCTTTTTAACTTTGGTTTTTGATGGCGTAAGCGGGCGAATAATAACCGACCTCTCGCGCAAAAGATATAAAATTACACAAATTACGTCTCAGAAATAATTAGGAATTTAAAATGGTGCATTTAATTGAAATAATTAAAGCTTTACTACTACTTTTCAATATTCCAAGGTCATATTTGTATAATTTTGTTTTATTTTTTACTGATTGTCCGTCAGCAAATAAAGCTAATCATAGCTGTGTATATTTTTGTATTTTGCAAGTACCGTCATATTTCATCTACTTTGGTACAACAATAATAAGCAAACCAAAATCTTATAAAACTTAAACATACTAATACAGGATACGTTATAAATTTGCTAACCCAAACATTGTACACAGCATTACTAAAAAGAAAAATTTGACAATATTATAACGTCAAACCAGTAGCACAAACTGTGATAACTTACTTAACCGCTACCTGAAAATATTAAAAAGATAATAATTATTATTACCACGTATGTGTACATTTTCCAGCTTTCTAAGTAATATTTGTGTACAACTAAATCGGACTCCATCGACAAGTGTAGAAAGAAAACTGTGCCAGATTTCCTGTTGATCACTTTCACAAACAATTTTTACCATCATTAATATGACGTGATTAGTGTTTACTGCCCTTGCAAATACAAACCGAGTATTAGTATGGATGCTGTTTTTCAAAATTGTAATGATGCGATTTCACTAGTATTGGAGTTAGATAATTGTATTTGAATGAATTATTCTCAACAATATTACATGGGAAATTGATCGACATCTTACAAACATACAAGGTTAATATTCTCCCAAATAAGAATAAAAATAAACTTTTTGCATCGTCAACATTTATTTTTTTGCATAAGCTATCAACAGATGTTATACTGACTGGGTTTTTGGTTCCGTTTTATAGAGAAAGTGGTTTGATTGTTTGTGAAAGAAACTACATATGGTTTATTTATATATTTGTCTGGTTAAAAGTTTCAATCGATAAAATAGATTAATTTTAAAGATGTGAATTTGTGATTCCCCAAGTTCTTGTTTGTTATTGTTTTAAAATATGCTTCTAGAATAACAAGTAGATATACAAGATTTGTGATTTATGATTGACACCGGGAATTAAAATAACTATATAATAAAACCTCACGAACCAGGGACACAAGTGGCGGCTTTGTCTCTAAAAGGTGACCTCTTCCAGGCGACAGATATATAAAGTTATACAAACTAGGTACCTACTAAACCTAGGAGATGTTATAACTTAAATAAATAATATTAAAACTTTATAACTACGTAAATTAAAACATAACATTTAAGCTTAGTAAAAGTATTGTTGTTGAATGTTTTTTTTATATGATATCCTTAGTTTCCTCGAATATCTCGGTTCAAATAAATATCAAATAGTGTTACTAAATTCTAAAAATAAATCTCTTTTCTATAATAAAACAAATTAACAAAATTACCAAGTCATTTGGAATTCATACTGCTGTGTTAACTAAAATAGCAAATATACCTATGCTAAATGGTTGGTTTGTGACTGATGGTACGGATGCGCTATATAGTGCGCTGTATTGCTGCCAACCATCTTAATGAGCATATTTAATTATCGCGCTTTTGACGTCGACTACACACAAACCAGTAGGAGTTCACGGAATTGATTTTATAGACTGAAGGTATATTATTATACTTATAATTATATCGACAGTTTCTTTAAAAGATAAATATGACTTGAAAAATTAGTCGAAATAAAAGGATTTGAAAATTTGAAAATTGATTTACAAAAGTCATTATAATGAACTTTTCTTTTTCATGGTTTTATAATTAATAGTTATTAAAAATATAGTATGGTATAAATTATATGCTTAATATCATGTCTTCGGTTTTACTCGTGTTTTCCGAATTGATAAGATTCTTCTATGATTTACTGACACTGTTAATTATTGAAAATAATTATTATTCAACAGTGTAATAATATTGTCCCACCGGACTTCAAATCATTATGTAACCGTTGATTAAAATATAAGTAATTAAAAGTAATGCAGGTAAATTACTTAATGGTAAACGGTAATAAAATCTAAAGGCAGTGTAGCAAGTCATTGATAGTATCACCATTGTCACATTTTATGCAAACGTTCTAAAATCGATAGTAAATGGTAAGTGATTTTCGGGAACAGCTGGTTTGTGTAGCCTTTAATCGGTAATCATATATAGCACTCATTAGGTGCACTCGAGTAAAATAATTTGTGCGCGATTCTGGCATCATACCTAATTGTGTTCAATTAATGAAAGTTTAGATTTTAAGTGGTCTTCTTATGTGGAAATATATAAATCAGAGTGTTGTATGACTAAATTTACCAAGTATAAGGGATATAAATAATCATAGCATGAGAAAATTGTACTGTTCATCATTAGATCTCTGAAGTTTCTCTGAGAACGGGCCAATGTAGGCACTATTAAGGATTTACGTGCTGACAAGTAACATTAATACCATTTCTAACACATCATTTTGTCGTCGGGTAGGTCGCGAACCGTCGCGATGTCATCGAGAACGTTACACTGAAATAAGAATCGTTATAAATTAAAAAACATTATGAAAGAAACATAATTTATATAAAGTGTGACCCGTTTCCTCTCTTATGGGCTTCTTCTTCTTGAGTCGGGTATGTCGCGAAGTATCGCGATGACGCTAAAATAAAATATCTATAGACACATAGGCTTCTGTGGCTTTTTCGTGGCGAGTCGGGTGTGTCGTGAAGTCTCACGATGTCAGTAACTTCCGGGTATCTAATTCACGGCGGACATTATAGGTGGCAGCACTGAGGCAACGAATTGACTATGTGCTACCTATAGTTAACACCATAACGAGCGGTCAATCTTAGATAAACAATGAGCGAGTGAAGTCATATTGTGGTGCATAGTGATTTAAATGGAAGTGATATTGTGAAGTACCAGTTAGAGCGGGAGACCTGCGAAATGAAAGCTAAGTCCCTAGGCTAATTTCTATCAACCTTATATTTGTTCCTATATTATTTTTACCACGTGCAGAGTTCTTACGTATAACCATTTTGCGGCATACTTGCTTCTTGCTTACAATTATACGGCGAACACTTTATTTCTCTGGGAGGCTCAGGAATTTTCTTATAGTAGACTAAATACGTATGCCGACTTGTACAAGTTTTATGGAGGGATAATCTGTGCCAAAGTGTGGGGGCGATGGCAGAGCGGTCTGCTCACAGATCTTTGATTAAATATATATTTCATGATGTATTTCTATAATGTGTGACTATCTAACTTAGTTGCGATTGAACCACGTGGCCGTGGAGTTTCATGGTCTATTCCTAAGCCTATATCATTATATATCTATTATTACTTTCATGTGGGTAGTTTGTATTTCTGACACTCGTATTAAGATTCCTCCTGGCTGATATAGACTTGTGAACTAGGCCAAGGGGTTCGATATTCAAATTTGCTCTCTTAATGTATATGACTCTTACTCCTTATTGTTGACCGACTGATCCACTATGACGATCCTGATGACGAACTGGAAGCACGCATATCGCTGCCCTTCCTGCGGGAAGGGAGCGGGCCCGTAGCCTTAATCATTGATCCCCTCCATGAGAGGGGAGTGATGGCCAAAGGGGTGACGGGGACTGCCTTGATCCCGGCAATTTGAATGCACACATATCGCTGCCCTTCCTGCGGGAAGGGAGCGGGCCCGTAGTCTTGATCATGGATCCCCTCTTCGAGAGGGGAGTGATGGCCTAACGGTGTGATGGGTAGCGCCCCTGATCCCCGTAATTTATATGCACCTATAGCGCTGCCCTTCCTACGGGAAGGGAGCGGGCCCGTAGTCTTAATCATTGATCCCCTCCTTGAGAGGGGAGTGATGGCCTAAAGGGGAGAAGTGAAGCCCCTGATTCAGATAGTTTCTATGCACCTATAGCGCTGCCCTTCCTACGGGAAGGGAGCGGGCCCGTAGTCTTAATCATTGATCCCCTCCTTGAGAGGGGAGTGATGGCCTAAAGGGGAGAAGTGAAGCCCTTGATTCAGATAGTTTCTATATATGCACCTATAGCGCTGCCCTTCCTACGGGAAGGGAGCGGGCCCGTAGTCTTAATCATTGATCCCCTCCTTGAGAGGGGAGTGATGGCCTAAAGGGGAGAAGTGAAGCCCCTGATTCCGATAGTTTCTATGTATGCATATCGCTGCCCTTCCTGCGGGAAGGGAGCGGGCCCTCAGACGTAGTCTTAATCATGGATCCCCTCTGCGAGAGGGGAGTGATGGCCAAATGGGTAAAAGGGTAGTGCCCTGATCCTAGTGACTCATATGCATATATATCGCTGCCCAACCTGCGGGGTGGGAGCGGGCCCTCAGACGTAGTCTTAATCATTGATCTCCTCCGTGAGAGGGGAGTGATGGCCTAAAGGGAAGAAGGGTCGCGCCCTAATTCCGCGGAATCTAACTTCACACAGATCTCTGCCCTTCTTCAAGGAAGGGAGAGTCTGAGCTGATTTATCATGTTGAGACATCTCACATACTGGTCCGTAGGTCCGTTGGGATCTGAGCTGATGTATCATGCTGACGTAATTATACCTTACTGGTCCGGTGGGACATGACTAGACAATTACTTTGAGATAACAAATAGATGTTTTGGCTGACTTACTGACCATGTCATATCATTGTGTTTCCCCTGTATATATATATATATGAATTATAATAATCCTCAACAAGTTACTAAAGGGATAGCCTAAGGACTGTAACAGGGTCAAACTGAATAATGATTAATCTCATGGAGCTATTAACATGTCATAAAGATGTATACTAGATTTATTATCTATTGGTCCTCTGCTCATTTTATAACTGCATATCGGGTTGATGGCATTAGCGGCGGGATCTATCCTGGCCGGCATGGCTGGGTAGGATGACGAGCCAATGGCACCATACAAGTGGTGTCATTGGTGTCGATTCTTTCTACAGATGGTGCAGTCATGGATCTACGACGTAGGGAGCTAATCCAAAAGGGGAACTGCGCAATGGCGGAGGTAAGTGGATTGCATCATAATAGACTACGATAATGAACTGACTATGATGGAGTTATTGCCTGTCTTGAGAGCATCAATTGGGAAAGCTTTTTGAGAGAAAAAGATGTAACGATTTCTTCTAAATTTTTGATCGATAACATCGAACTATCTGTCAAAAATAACACAATCTGTAAAAAACTTACATGCGCAGAAGTTATCAATAAGCCTTGGATGACTCCCAAACTCATTAACTGTACTAGGAGAAGAGATACCTTACATCTCAAAGCTAAAAAATATCCAAACGATCAGGCATTACAGGACAAATACAAGAAGTTTCGCAACCACTGTAATTTATTATTAAAAACTGAAAAAGATAAATACGACTCCGATCTAATAGCTGCCAGCAAAAGTAACAGCAAAAAACTGTGGAGTACTGTTAAGAATATTTGCAAAATAAAAAGTTCCCAGTCTGATTCAAATGCTCTTCTTCAGATTCAACCAAAGCCCGTAGACTCTCTAAATTCTGTAAATGACTTCTTTACCACAGTTGGGTCAGAATTGGCTGAGAATACCCTTTCGCAACTTAATAAGACAGAGTTACAACTAACAAATTCTATAGTCATTGATAGTTCACCTAAAAATTCACTCTTCTTAGCACCCACAGATGCAATTGAAATTAGCAAGATAATCTCTGGACTAAAATCTGGATCGGCTCCAGGCAGTGACCATATCAGTAATGACTTACTTAAGCGTGCTTGCCATATTCTTGCATATCCAATCGCTCACATATGCAACTTAAGCATGGCTCAAGGAACAGTCCCAAACTGCTTTAAAACTGCAGACGTCTGTCCAGTGTTCAAGTCAGGTTGCAAATCTAATGTTTCCAATTACCGCCCTATCTCTTTACTACCGTCCCTGTCCAAGGTTTTAGAAAAGGTCGTTAATAAACGTCTTCTGGATTTCCTAGAGAAAAATAGTATTCTGTCTCCTAACCAATACGGCTTTCGATCTAATAAATCTACAGAGGACGCAGTAGTGGCTCTGGTTGATCATGTGGCCGAGTGTCTTGATCAGAACCAAAAGTGTGTAGGAGTATTCCTAGATTTGGCCAAGGCATTCGACACGGTGTCTTGGCCAATGTTACTCCGAAAGCTCGAACTTCTTGGAGTACGTGGTATAACATTGGACTGGTTTCGGTCATATCTGGTTGATCGAAAACAAAGAGTTCGGCTGTCAAATTTCTATAGCGCCTATAAGTCTGTATGTTTTGGTGTCCCACAGGGCAGCGTCCTTGGACCTACCCTCTTTTTGGTCTATATTAATGACCTCTGCCAGCTTAAACTTAATCACGCTAGACTTTTCACTTTTGCCGACGACACAGCTCTTATCTTCCAAGGTAAAAGTTGGGCCGAGGCTACAGTGATAGCTGAGCAGGGGTTATCAAAGGTAGCAGCATGGCTCCAAACAAATTTGATGACCCTAAACACTACTAAAACTAAGTATATGACTTTTAGTATTACGAAGCGTACCTATCCTAGTTCGACTAACATTAAACTTCATACATGTGACCGTAAATTGTATGAGCATTGTGCCTGCCCCGCATTAGAGCGTGTTAGTAACATTAAATACTTGGGTATCACAATTGATCAGCAGTTGAATTGGGTATGTCAAATTACTAACCTCTGTACTCGCTTACGAAAAATGACACACATTTTTAAAAGGATTGATACAGTAGCAGACCGGAAAACACTTAGAATCGTTTACCAAGCGCTTTGCGAATCTGTTCTTAGCTATTGCGTAGTTTGTTGGGGATCTGCAGCCAAAACTTTATTTCAAAGAATTGAACGCGCACAACGATTCATTCTCAAAATTGCTTTCAAAAAACCATTGTTGTATCCCACAAACCAACTTTATGAGGAAACTCAGCTCCTCACCGTTCGGCAGCTATATATTCTGGGAGTGACATTGCGATTTCATAAGTCAGCACTAAGTACAATCGCACGCCCTACTCGATCTGCTCGCCGAAATGTCTGGACGCTTCCTCCTTCAAGAACTACTTTTTTTCAACGTTCCTTTTATTTCAAGGGACCGTTCATATACCAGCAACTTGACTGTTCTCTTAACTTTCTACATACCTCACGATATGTCTGTAAGCGAACAGTGGTAAATTGGTTGCTTACACTAGGATACTTTGAGACGGAGAAGCTACTCGAAATTGTTAAATAATATTAAGGGGCCTGCCCGTTTGTCTAATTAAATCTAGTTTCTATAGTACTGTAATGCCCGGCAGGCCCCGCAAGAAAAAAAGTGATATCTTAAATGAAACATAATATATACCCCACCTTACAAATCTGTGTTTAATTTAATATGGAGGTACCCAATTAAGCTATGTTAGCTGTACCAGAATTCGTCCAGATCTGTTCAGCCATTTTTCCGTGATTGACTAATAAACCTCTAAAATATCTAAACAAAAACTATAAACTTTGACATTCATAATTTTGGTAGGATAGTAAGATTTAACCATACAAACACACACATATACATACTGAACCTTTGCTACTTAATTATCTCTTTTCCCAGTTAAACTCTCAAGGAGAAATAGTGTGCAGATTTACTACTATATATAATACCTATTAAACACAATACACGTACCTATTATATCATACATACCTATTATATAATATTATACATACCTGTTATGCAATATACACCTATAATGAATATTTTACATTCCTATAATTATATACACATATCACAACTATACCTCACATATACAAACACTCACGCACAAGAATTACCTACTCACCCTAAGGCATCTCCCCGAGCAACTGCATGTACAATCTCGAACAACTCGCTCTTAGCTTATACGTTGTGCCGTGAAGTTGCCTCACGCACACAATCAGCCTCGCACCTTGTTTCTACACGCTCGCGGGTGTGCTAAGCTCGTGCCTTAGGAACCATATTTTGTCGCTGTAGCTACCCTCTTTTTATTAGCTTATTTTTAATTTAACTTAAACTTAACAATAGTTATATAATCTAAGAGATTCCAAACTACTATTCTAAAACTGTATTTTTTCCTATTGTTTTTAATGTATTCGGACCTCACCAAAATTTTATCAAACTAATTAGGTATCTTATAATGCTATGTTTTCTTTTTCTTTTATTCCTGTTGGTTTTGTATTACTTAACTTTTTAGATAAAATTTAATTACAATAAGCACAAGGAAGGCACTGAATCTCACAGCACAGGACTCACCTAGTGTGAGATTCAGGGTTCACCACCGCGTAGTATGTACAAGTACCTACCCTCTAAGAATTAAAATATATATTTGTTAGTTTCATAAGATTCACTTGTACTTACTCCAACCTTGTAAACTGTTCAAATAAACGTTATTATTATTATAACGTTTATTTGAACGGGAGTCAGGTGTTATTAATATCTTTGTGTAAAGTAATATACTTGACATACAATACATAATTAGTATTATTATAAATATATCATATGAGACGCGGCGACAACTACAGCTATTGCCTATATTAATAAAATGGGCGGTATACAATTCTCACACCTAAATAAAATTGCACGTGACATATGGAAATGGTGCGAAAAACGCAACTTACACATTTTTGCATCTTACATCCAATCGAGCATGAACGTAGTCGCCGATTTTGAATCTCGACAAAGATTTAACATGGATACTGAATGGGAGCTGGCTGACTACGCATTTCACCAAGTAAAAGATAATTTTGGCACTCCTGAATTTGACTTATTTGCTAGCAGCCAAAATCATAAATGTCAGAGATACGCTTCATGGAAATTAGACCCTAATTCTGAAATTATTGATGCGTTCACGTTCAAATGGAAGAACATAAGTTTCTACGCCTTTCCACCCTTTAGCTTAATATCTAAAGTTTTGAACAAAATCAAATGTGATAAGGCCGAGTGCATTGTAGTACTGCCGTATTGGCCCACTCAACCGTGGTATCCGATATGGATCGACTTACTTGTTTCGAAAGTACTATACTTTCAGCCTGATAAAAATTTACTAATCTCTCCTTTCAGGGAGCAGCATCCTCTTCACGCGGATCTGACCCTGATGGCAGGGAAATTATCAGGCAGGCGCTTTTAAGACGTGGAATCCCCAACGCATCGTTAGACATAATGATGGCGTCTTTCTCTGATAATACACTGAAGCAATATAATTCATCTTTAAAATCATGGTGGCTGTATTGTAAAAACAAAGGTTTAGATTATTGTGATTCCAATATTACGCAGTTGATTGAATACTTGACAGAAAAAATGTATACTGGTGCTGGTTACATTACACTAAACAGCCACCGTTCAGCGTTGTCTATACTGCTAGGGCAAGAAGTCACCTGCCATGATAGCATTAAAAGGTTTTTTAAAGGCGTTTACCGTACTAAACCTCCCGCGCCGAAATATGATACTACCTGGGATCCCAAACTAGTACTAAATTGTTTAGAAAAAGATTTTCCCAACGACCTGATTTCACTAAAAGACTTATCTCTAAAAACGATAACACTTGTGGTTTTTCTTCTCGTAAAAAGAAAGCGCACCGGCTCCCATAAACACAGGTAGCAGTGCCAGAATTGTGAACATGCGAACACAATCCTGCGCCGCACTGCACTGCACTCGTCACCCTGAGATGTTACATGTTAAATCTTTTCATACTCAGTATTTTTTCTGGTAACATTGCCCTTCAAACCAGAACACAGTAATGCTTGCAGCCTTCTGCTTAGCGGTCGAATAACTGGCAAAGGTGTAGTACTTCCCCAGGCGGACTCTGCAGTAGAGTCCTAGCACTACAAAAATACACATACATTATTGTATATGTATTATACAGTGGGTCGATTTTACACTGTAGTTCTTGGCTCGTTGAAGTCACGCGGCTCCCGCCGGCTGTTCGAGAGCTTCAAGCACAAAAATCGACACTGTTCTATAAGCATAGAGTACAAATTATCTGGCCTAACAGATTCTGTACGTGGAAACACCATAATAATATCAGTATTATCGGTTACAAACACTGAAGAGAGAAATGAATAGAACGTAAATGTCACAGGCTGTGCTAGCCGGCATTAAGTGTAGATGCGCTTAATGTCTACCAATACGAGTATACATGTTTTTAACTGAGAATACTCAAAAAGACAATTAAATAGACGCGTCGGAAACCAAACCACGCTGCATCGTAATTAGATCAATGTTAATCTGTTGCAAAATGGCTTTTCGAGCGTTTTACTTCAAATGCGCGACCAATGATTGACATTTTTTCGCGTAGTGACTATACAATTTTGTGTGAAACTGGCGACAGCGGTTTTCCATACAATTGCTTTATAACATTGTTTTGACAGCCGTTCTACCTGAGAAGGACTTTCGCTTTTCTGTGATTACAAATGATGTTGCAGCCCACCCCCTTCAGGAACCGTCGCGTCGAGTTGAACCTTACAGATGTTGTCCGTGGGTACTTAAAGTCATTATCATTCCCATCAGCAGATCCATATGGTGGCTCAGCGCGCCCACACAGCTCGTCTGTGTGCGTCTTCCACGTCAACGCACCGTCGGTGTGGAAACCCAGAAGTTTCGTACTATGTACTTTTGTAGCGAGCTATTACCGACTGCTTCGAATAAGACTGCTCCGTCGAGCGGCCGTCGAGGTCGACTGCGAGGAAGCAGGTCTTATCCTTATTAAACGCCAACGCTTAACGCTTATTGTCCCGTTAGAACGGAACCAGCTGTCGAGCTCGTTCCCTACCGTGTTCAGTTTTTCGACTCCAGCTGACTGTGCGTCGGATCGGTGATCACCGCAGCTACGTCATCGGCGTACATGTAAATCTCGGCGTCATCGATGGCACCTGGTAGGTCGTTGAGGAGGAGACTGAACGAGATGTTAGATAAGCAGGAGCACCGAGGGACACCCATCCCGTTCTCCATCTCAGACGATATGACGCGGCCTGTGTCACCCACCACGACCTGCTTTCGCTTAGACATGAAGGACGACATCACGGACAGAGACGGACCGCGGATCCCGTAAAATTGTAGTTTATTTGCAACGAGATCGTGATCGGCAATATCGAACGCGCTCGACAGGTCGCAACAAAGGACGGCAACCTGGAATCGTGCCTCGCGCGCGCTCTACACGCGCCACACCACCTCGCGTATCATATCTTGTTGTATGTTTCGGACAATGAAATAACTTTGGATGATGTTTGTTTTCCAGAAAAGAAGTTGTACATTAGGTGCAGTCGGCTACCAAGGATCCTCGCAGCACAAGCGTGCAGGCCGCGTGCGACCAAGGAGTACTGGTGTTCGGTGTAAGCTTGTGTACTGTACGCGGTACCTGTGTGGGCGGCGAGCGGCAGGTGTCGCGCCCGCGAGAGAGAATTGCGCGCCATACAAGGCGCGGCGGGCGGCGGGCGGCGGGCGGCACCGTCCACGAGCTATTCTTATCGAGTATAGTTGTATTATTGGCAATTGGTCCCGGCGGCCGCGCTAGATCTCCATCGATTGATTTGTACAACACTAGCAGCGCTGCGCGGCTTCCTTCGGACCGGAAATTTAGGCCATTGGTTCAATGTTTCTGTACTCTTTGTATTTGTTCTATGTTATTGTATTGTTCTTGTTTTTGTATTGGTATGGTATGGTATTGTATTTGTTCTATGGTAGTGTCTCCTGAGATAAAAATAAAGTATTTCTTTCAATGTTCATCCATCCAGAAAATAAATAATTTACTCTGTAACATCAATAAAAATGAATACAAATACAAGGAGGAGGGTAGGTATACCTATCTGTCTTGATGCGCAGTACTGCAGAACGCAGAGCACTCAGAAGGAATTTTCAAAATTCTACCCCTAAGTGGATAAAAATAGGTGAAAACTATTGTATGAAACTCCTTTGTTTTTTAAAAGTTCAAAAGTCGTGAAAATTATGATATAGAATTTAGATATTTAATATTTAATAGCAGAACTGATATTTGTAATATTTTGTTACTCCAGTGCCGCCGTTATACTTAGTACAGGCTTCCTCATACTGCATACACTACGTTCCGATCGGAGAGTTCCTCTCGACGTCCCCCGTCATACTGGGACATGTGCTCCGGAGACGAGCTACCGGAGACAACGCCAGCTGCCAGTCCGATATGGGCGGGACGGGCGGGCCCGGCGGCGCGGGCTAGTGCTGCGCGGCCGCCAAATGTCGCCGATCTATTGTCGATGCAATTAGCGATACGCTTAAATGGCAGTCGCGGCGCGCGGCCCGCGGGCCTTGTAGGGCGCGCCGCCCGCGGATATATAGCGCGTGCGCGCCGCCCCACGCGCACTGCCCGCCGCGCCGCCCTCCGCGCACCACTCCGAAACTGCACCCCTCCGACAACTCCCGGCACTCGACATGACGGACGAAGATGCGGGCGCGCTGGTGGTGGACAACGGGTCCGGCATGTGCAAGGCCGGGTTCGCGGGTGACGACGCGCCGCGCGCCGTGTTCCCCTCCATCGTGGGCCGGCCGCGCCACCAGGGCGTGATGGTGGGCATGGGTCAGAAGGACTCGTACGTGGGCGACGAGGCGCAGAGCAAGCGCGGCATCCTCACTCTCAAGTACCCCATCGAGCACGGCATCATCACCAACTGGGACGACATGGAGAAGATCTGGCACCACACGTTCTACAACGAGCTGCGCGTAGCACCCGAGGAGCACCCCATCCTGCTGACGGAAGCGCCGCTCAACCCGAAGGCGAACCGCGAAAAGATGACGCAGATCATGTTCGAGACGTTCAACTGCCCCGCCATGTACGTGGCCATCCAGGCCGTGCTCTCGCTGTACGCCTCCGGGCGCACCACCGGCGTCGTGCTGGATTCGGGTGACGGCGTGTCGCACACGGTGCCCATCTACGAGGGGTACGCGCTGCCGCACGCTATCCTGCGGCTGGACCTGGCGGGCCGCGACCTCACCGACTACCTGATGAAGATCCTCACGGAGCGCGGCTACTCGTTCACCACGACGGCGGAGCGCGAGATCGTGCGCGACATCAAAGAGAAGCTGTGCTACGTGGCGCTAGACTTCGAGCAGGAGATGCAGACGGCGGCCGCCTCCACCTCGCTCGAGAAGTCGTACGAGCTGCCGGACGGTCAGGTGATCACTATCGGCAACGAGCGCTTCCGCTGCCCCGAGGCGCTATTCCAGCCCTCGTTCCTGGGCATGGAGTCGTGCGGCATCCACGAGACCGTGTACAACTCCATCATGAAGTGCGACGTGGACATCCGCAAGGACCTGTACGCCAACACGGTGCTGTCGGGCGGCACCACTATGTACCCCGGCATCGCAGATCGCATGCAGAAGGAGATCACGGCGCTGGCGCCCTCCACCATCAAGATCAAGATCATCGCGCCGCCTGAGCGCAAGTACTCCGTGTGGATCGGCGGCTCCATCCTGGCGTCGCTGTCCACGTTCCAGCAGATGTGGATCTCCAAGCAGGAGTACGACGAGTCGGGCCCCGGCATCGTGCACCGCAAGTGCTTCTAGGGCCCGTCCACTGCCGCCGCCGGCCACCTGCGTGCTCGTTGTTTGTGTGCGTGTGCGACTCGGCTATCATTACTTATTGTTTATTATACGATTTTGTTACTTAGCCGGTGGTTTCCCTTCCTTCCCCGGGCGGGTATTGTTAGCGCCGGCGCGGCGGCAGGTAGCAGGTGGGAGACAATGCGCCGCTCAATCGGCTCGATAAATAGCTCCGATGCAGTATTTATAGATGTCACCAAGCCGCCCACTCTGCCGACTCTAGGTCTACGGTTTGAGCTCTCTCTAGACAGTGTTGCCAACCAGGTATCAAGATTAGGGCTAGATTAAATTCAAAAATGTGCTGGATATGCCCAAAAATAAAAAATTGGCTAAATTGCTCATTAGTTATCAAAGAATAGTTGTTTTTTTAATATAATTTGTCATTTACTGTGTAAATTACAAATAAAATATAAAATTTTGGATATATTGTCATAAAAAAAATATTACAAGCAACTTGATTTAAAAAACATGCTTATTTTAAGAAGTTTATAAATGTCGCCGTCTTCATCAGATGAGTTTTTGTTGAATAAGTCGCAAAGGATTTCACTTGTGCTAAAGACATGACTAATATTGAAATATATTTTTCTTTAGATCTTATCTAATTCAATATCTTAACAAGTAGAAAAAGGACTATGTCTAGGCCCGAAGGGGCTAAATTGGCATCACTACTCTAAAAATCCCGCCGCCAACAGGTCATTGCCGCCGCGTACACGATGTCGACCCTGCATGTCGCACTCCGGCGGCTCGCGAGCACCGCCACCCGCAGCGTGGTGCGCTCCTGCTACTTGCGAGCACCGCCACCCGCAGCGTGGTGCGCTCCTGCTACTTGCGAGCACCGCCACCCGCGGCGTGGTGCGCTCCTGCTACTTGCGAGCACCGCCACCCGCAGCGTGGTGCGCTCCTGCTAGTTCGCGACCGTCCACAGTAACATCACGTACGGGTTGGGGCTGTGGGGCCGCGCTGCCGATCGGAAAAGAGCTGTTGATAGTCACTGTCCCATACTTTTACAGAGACAAAAACGAATCCTATTCAAGAAACATTTAGTTACTTGTTAATATTTATGTTCATTTAAGACACGGATGTTACATATTTTTATTATATAACTTAGCTCTCAAAGTTCAATGTCGTTAAAAGTAGTAGAAATATAATGTTTTTAAGGTTTAAAGTTCCTTCTGTGACGATCTCAAAAAATGATTGCTACTCAATAATTATAGTGATTTATACATATATGTTTAGACATTGTATTTCAAAGATTTGAAGGTTAATTACTGAATAATAATAATAATAAAATAACAATACCACAATTTTTTTCATTTTAATAAATTATTTATTTTGGGACTAACCGGAGCGTGTTCCTGCGAACTCTTGCACATTAATTAAGATTATCACGGTGCTTATCATATTACTGTTATATTTCTATGATTTTTATTTAATTAAGAGTATATTTTATCAAATAAGATAAGAAATTACAACAAAATTGATATAACACTAAAATCAAAAACGGCACCCGACAGGCGCCGGACCGACCGAAACACACTGAGCAGAATTAACTGGTGCGAGCGAGACGGGTGTCTCGAGAAATTTCTTACGGTGTGCGGGACCTAATACAAAAACAAACCTACATCAAAATAAACAACTTTTACTATGGGGCCAACACTGAAATCACGAAAAAATTATCAGCTGTTTCATACAAAAAGTTCATCGACCTTGCGCAAAATGTATGGACCAGCTGAATTTTTTTTCGCGATTTCAATGTCGGCCCCATACTAAAAGTTGTTTGTTTTGATGAACAGAATATGCCTATAAGGATATAAAGATATATGTATGTAATGAATAGAATATTTTTTATTGCCAAAACTGTGTACAACAGATCTTATAAATTATAATTAGTACTTAACAACAGTTTACCCATTGCGGGCGTGCAATATTTTTAGTAGGTACACAGGTTTAATGTACCTGCAGCTGCAAGTTTAGTGCATTTGTATCATAAAGATAAATACAATTTTTAAATCTACCTAGAACCATAATTACTTTAAAACAAAGGCTAAAATTACGTTTTATCTAAATAACATAAAACTATTTTTTTTATATTTACACCTTATATCACTAGTATAAACATTTAATAGAACAACAAAGTATTTATTTAAAAGTATCATTAAAATATTCTTTTAATTTGTAAAACACTTTTGAAAATAACCAGCGCTTTAATTTAACTTTAAACTGTGATATGACATTTAATGACTTTAATTCAATAGGTAGATGATTATATATTGTAATGGCTGCATAAAATGAACTATTGTAGAACATGGCATTATTTACTTGTCGTATACTTATATTGTACTTGTGTTTAGTGCGTAAAATATTAGCACGACTTGACTCTACATCAAAGAAATAACTTTGGTTGTTTTTGACAAATAGACACAGTTTTATTATGAAAACTGACGTGGTTTTGACACATTTTTGATTTATTTATACGGGAATACTCACGTTTAAAGCAGGACGCAGCTGCACGCGCGTCGGGCTCTGTTTTCACTCTTTGAAAAAGGTCACCGCGTGTGATCGAAACTATAGTCGGAGTATCCGATTTAATTAAACGTGAGTATTCCCGTATAAATAAAACAAAAATAGACATAGTTCTAATATATATATTCCTGTTAGAGTGAGGAGGTTATTTTCCTTGAAAGCTTAAGGATGCTAACGGCCTTACCTAAAATAATCTCGATTTTCTTAGTCACTGCTTAAACTTCTCTGTCCTTTTCTAGCACGTGCAACTTCACGTCAGTGAGAAGATGGCAGAGCATCTTAAGCAGTGACTAACGGTTGAAAAGTTTCTTTAGGTAAGGCCGTAACTGATTAGAACTAACCCTGTATATATACCGGGTGTTAGTTTGAACATCGTTATCCTTCTAGGATATCATTGTACTCATCATTATGAACAACTTTTACTATGGGGCCAACCCTGAAATCACGAAAAAAAAAACTGTTTTCCATACAAAAAGGTGCATCGATCTTGGACAAAATGTATTAATAATGTATTTTTTATGTTCCACTATCCCGCATCGGTACCAGTACTATTATTTATTCTGTGTCATCGGCTCGGACAGAAGACAGTGACTACTCTGCGCGGCTGTGTGCGTTATTTGTGACATTGTGTGCCACGTATTTATAGGAACGCACACCCGTTAACTCCGCATGACTACGAGAGCACACATACAAACTTTTAGGCACTCATCGTTTGTGTCTTTACGATGCACTCGGCGGCGCTAGTAGCGCAATGCTAAGTTGGCATGAACGAGCAGAATACTGTATCGGTATATAATACCACTGACACTCGATAGGTGGAGATGATTTATGATTTTGTTGATTAGTATACTTAATAAAATAAAATATTGTACCCGTTGACAAAATAATATAAGAAGAATTAGCTGGGGTAAGCTGTGTCTTTTTGTATTTACGGACTTTACGCCACTTATTGTATTGTATTGTCTCCGGGAAACGAGCACTGTACACTAGTAGCCTTTCAAATTATGTTTTTATACAAATCCGTCGTTACCGAGTTAAACCAGAACAACTAGCGCCACACTGCTCTGTGATGTCATGTGTCGCAGGTTAGGTTTGGATTCGTCGTATATAATATATAAATGGGGCTCGGGAGCGCCGGCGCCGGCAGCGCGGGTCACTAGTGATCCTCCATCTTCCCTCGTCACTACGCAAAATGTTATTAGAATCAAACAAATTCTACAATATTTGAGTATTTATTGTTCGATATGATCTTCTCCGTGGTTATGATCAGGGTTGTAGTTCGGTGGTTCCGCCGGCGACGCTAGCGAGGGCCGACAGCAGCCGTGCAGTGGTGGCGCCTCCCGGCTGCACCACGAGTATACTGGTGTGGGAAACCTTTCGGTCCAGGGAGAGACGATGTTTTGATGATTCAAACGGCATAGTTGAAACGTCATATATTTTATTTAAATTTACAAAAGTATTTACAGTTATTTTACACGTAGATAATATAGCTAAGTTTAACACATTGATTGCTTAAGGTAAGCATGGCCTGTACTCATCTGCCGCCTGCCGCCTGCTGCCTGCCCCGGCCGGGGGACGTGCGTGGAACGTTACAAGAAACTGCAGATTTATCTGCATTGACCTTGACCCAGCCGCGGTGCGAGCGGGAACGGGTGCGGGTCCGCACGGGCTTAGGGACACGGAAACTTGGTTATCTAGGGGAGCGCGCGCACAGATTCAATAATGACGTGATCACTCAATAAATAAGCGCTGGTCGCGCGATCTGTCGATGTTAACGCACGGCTCGGAAATAATCTAGTTTCCGCCGATTCTCGCATGCCGCGGACATGACACCATTGAAACTGAACTCGGTCACTAGGTTCGCGGCAACCAGCCAACAGACAGATGGCAGACATGTATGTGCGGTCCCGTGTGCAGGTCGTATCCACCTACTCACTTCACTAGTACCCGTAGAATCCGGCGGGGCGCGGGCGGTGGCGCGGGCGTGGGCGGGGGCGGGGGCGCGCTCATAGCAGGCGCGTGTCCGGCGGCGCGTCCTCGTCGCTGTCGACGCGCTCGAAGCGGATGTGGCGCGTAGAGGCGGTGCGGCGCCGCTCGCGCGCCTCCTCCCCCGCACCCCCCGCGCTCGCCGCCTCGCCCCCGCCCGCCGCCAGTCACACCTTGTCCTCGCCGCCTCCCGGCGCGCCCGACCGCACAAACTGCAACAACACGACGCTCCATCACAAGCCGCAACGGCGAAGGAGGGAGGGAGGGAGGGAGAGACACTCACCGAGACTGTCGTGGCCGTGGTGGAGTTGGCGCGCGGGCGGAAGGTGAGCACGCGCCAGCGGCGGCGCAGCTGCGCGAGCACCTCACCGTTGCAGAAACAGTAGAGCACGGCGACGCAGAGCCCCTGCAACGAGGTGGTGAGCGCGGCCGCGTACTCGTAGGCCAGCCACCAGGCTGCGTCACGCGCCGGCCGGAACGGCATCAGCAGGTACTGCACGCCCAGCAGCGGCGCCAGCAGGCACGTGGCGCGCAGCGCGTGCAGCGCCGTGGCCGAGGGCCGCGCGCCTGCCGCGCCGCCGCCCGCGCGCAGCTTGGTGCACAGCACGCGCACGATGTTGCACAGGAAGCACAGGTTGAGCAGCACGGCGCCCACGGCCAGCAGCGCCAGCTCGAGTCGCGGCGCGCCCTCGTCCGCCCAGCACAGGCGCTCGTCGGCGGCCGCGCGACGCGCCGCATGCGTCGCCGCCGGCAGCAGCGGCAGCGCCCAGCCCAGCGCCAGCAGCACGCGCGCCAGCCGCCGCTCCGACACGAAGGCGGCCACCAGCACCGTGTGCAGGTACAGCCCCTCGCAAAGCATCCACGTGTACGTGGTCAGCATGGCATACTGCAGCACCGCGTTGAGCGCGCGGCACCAGCCCGGCGAGGCGGCCAGCGTGGCAGGCGCGCGCACCACGGCGCCGTACCACGCCAGCCACAGCGTGTTGTTCAGCGCGAACGACGCGAACAGGTTCATGTGCACCGTGATGCGCGCGCAGCGCAGGCTCCTGCAACACGGCCCGCTCGTCACTGGATCCGGCCCCGGCCCCTCCACCCCCGCCCCCGCGACCACTCACCTAAAGTAGAGCAGGATGGCGAGCGAAAGCAGCAGCGCCACCAACGACACGCTGTACCCCGCCTCGTACACGGCCACGATGTCGCTCACGTCCTGCACAGAAAGGGGGGTCCTGAGTACACATGCGGGACGGGGGCGTTGTGGGGCGCGGGGCCGGTACTCACGTCCTCGGGCTTTACGCAGGTGGTGTAGTTGGACCAGGGCCGGCCGGTGGCCGGGTGCAGGAACCACGTGCCGTTCGCCGTGCACTCCTTGTGCGCCGACACTGCGGACAAGGGCTGGGTTAGAGAGGCACGGGCCGCGGCGGTGAGAGGGGTGGGAGAGGGACGGCACTCACGCTCGCTGCTGAAGCCGGGCACGAAGTCGGGGCAGCGCGCGTAGGCGGTGTAGTTGGCGCGCGTGTGCGGCCAGCACAGCCACGTGTCGAACGTGCCCTCGCAGTACGGCCCTGGAGCACAATGCAGACATCGCTCATGAATGACAGATTTATAGTCCTTGCAAGCTCAAACTTAATATTTTTTTCAACATTTTCTCTAAATAGTTATCTATGCTAAACAGCGTGGTAAGTTGGTTATTACAAACGAGTACACCAATGTACCTGATGCTTACCATAGTCACGAGTTTGTAAATACTTACCAATTTCCGCACGTGTGCAATACAATAGTTTTTAACACATTTGCGAGAATTATAGGTAATGAATAAGAATATATTTATTGCCAAAAACACGGTAAAAGTAGTTGTTCGGCGATAGAGGTACGCTCAGCGCTGTGCTGCGTGCTCCCGGAGGTCACGCAGGGCTGGTTTTCAGCGTACTCCTATGCTCAGATAAAAGGTGTAAGGTGAGCATTATAAGCGGTGGCGGGTATTCCCTACAATACCTAATAGTTGCAAAAAATTAAATAAAAATTACTATTTATATAAACTAATGTGTGTGAGTATGAATGTGTGCGTGTAAACGTGTGCGAGTGAGCAAGTGCCAGAGAGTGTGTGTGTTAGTGTGTGTGAGCAAGTGAGTGTGAGTGAGTATATGTGTGTGTGTGAGCAAGTGAGTGTGTGTAATATGAGTGTGGTGTTACACCGGTGTCTTATATAATTTTAAAAGTTGCTTCAAAGTTCTTTTTTTGAAGGTCATATAATAAACTTTTGTATTTTAGCTTAAAATTATTAAAACAAATTTTTTTTCTCAACGGGGGAGGCAGTTTATTCCAAATTTTTGACGCACTGTACTTGAAGCTTCCTTTAAATCGGGTGGTCTTGTGCTTAGGGAAGGATACAGCATTCAGGGATTTGGAGCGAGTATTACATAAATGAATATCCTTCAGCCAAGTCCAATTTCAAATAAATATTCTGGTTCCTTGGACCAGATAACTTCCTGAGTCCCGCGAGCAAGATGGAGGGCTCTTCTATATTTCATATTCATAATTTTATTTTTAACGAGAAAATGAAACAAAACTTTTTCAAATATTGATTGAGTATTTCTTCGATGATAATATAAAACAATGTAAAATATTTACAAAAGAGAAGCTCAAATCTTTCAGACAAGAAATTTCAATAACTACCATAACTACGACTCTGAAATTCGACGTAGATGCTCACTAAGAACGGATTTTCCGAAATTCCACTCCTAAGGGGGTGAAAATGGAGGTTGCACCCTTTGTATGGTAAAAAAATCTATTTCGATGTTATCGCGATATTTCGTACACATTTTTTCCTACTAAGGAAGGGGGAAAATAGACGTTTAAATCATATTTTTTCAATATCAACCCGTAGAGCGATTAATGGGGTGCAAAGTTATTTATGTATTGCGGGACGACTAAAATACTTTTTAATGTTGTAGGCCGAATACTCGGGACGAATATTTTATTTTATTTTATTCGGGAAACTAACAGCGACAAAAAAAAACATAATTACTAAACATATAGAAACTATGCGCCATTTAAGAGTTTCCGCATATTGAGACTAATTAGACCCTTGTCTGCAATTACTTAAATGAAATTAAATAAATAATAAGTATAAGTCAAGGAGTTTTTAAGCCAAACCAGTTTTTGGTAGTAAATAAATAAATAAATATAGGAGGACATTTTTTCACACAGCGCCATCTAGCCCCATACTAAGCAATGCTTGTAATATGGAAACTAGATAGCTGATAGAATACTTATATACATTTTTTTAATACTTATATACATTTTTTTTTGTAAATACATACTTATAATACATACTACACCCAGATACAGAACAAACATTTATGTTCGTCACATAAATGTTTGCCCTTGGTGGGGATCGAACCCACGCCCTACAGCTCTGAAGGCAGACACACTACCAACCGAGCCATATGGATGAATATTAAGTTTTATCGAGTTCGCGGATGAATTAAATAAGTCAAATTCGGGATATTCTTCCAGTTTATTTATATAGTTTGATGCTCGTAGAAAGAAGGAGTTCTGTCTATAATTAGTAGAAGTATTAGAAACAAAAACAACATCCTAAATGGTTACATTCCCTCAGCAGCCACCGAGGGATGTGTAAGCGTTTAGGATGTGTTGCGAGTATTCTAGGGACGTGCAAGCTTATGTTAGAGAGGAGGTGTGAAGAGGCAACTTGACATTGAGCAATTTTTGTTAAAAGTACAATATCACCCATTCTGCGTCGCTCGTGAAGACATGATCATATGGCATAACTCATACGAAATCTCAGAAACTGTCAACGCCACGTCTCGGATATTTTGCACGTGGTTTGTTTCTATGTCGTAGGGTAGGTCCTACATAAACTTATGTGAAAATATTGCAGTTCCAGTAATATTACTTACATACATAATGTCGAACTGATAACATCCCTTTTTTGAAGTCGGTAAAAATGGGTATTTAGCCCCGTGCGAAGCCGGGGCGGGTCAGCTAGTTATTATATGAATAGCGCTCTAACTTGCATTGTATTATTTTCTAAAACTTTAGTGTGTATTTGAGTTTTAATGCATAAAAATGGTGGCGTCTTAATAATTAAGTGCTGACTGCTGATTTACGCACGAGTGTGGGCAAGTGATATAATTTAGTGAAAACTTGATAATTATATAAATACTTGACACTGGAAAAATGCACAGAGTGCGACACAATAATTCTCTTAGAAGGAAAAAAAATGTTTGTGGCGGTTGTCGTGGTGAGGCAACAGTGTAGGAAAAGGGAGCGGGGGTGGGGGCTACCTGGCGGCGGCGCGGTGCTGTTGTTGGCGAGCGCACAGGCGGCGCGGTCGCGCTCCATGCGCTCGGGGTCGTCCATGGCCCGCTCGCTGCGCTCCCGCCGCGCCGCTCCGCTCAGCTGCCGCCGCTCCCGGCACTCGCCGCTACCACGGCATGTTCGAGATCCCCATCCGTCGTTACCTGTTAAAAGAATACATTCAAATGAGCGACAAAACGCGGCGCGCGTTCGTCTCCGCTGGAAGCGCAATCCTCATACTGAGCTCTCTCACACCTCCCCGGCTGTCGAGCTAACACTGTACAGGTACCACCAGGATGAGGATCCGGTGTGCACCTAACAACCTAACATCTGATACACGAATCAATTTATTTAGGGCGGGAGTAACTGAAGGAGCAGTCGAGTGCGCACCGCAGGCTTGTTTATATATTTCCGATACATAAAGCTGCGATACTAGGGCGGCTGTAGGGCGCGCCGCCGTTTATTACCGGAATATTAGAAACGGCAGCGATGCTCGGGCGGCTGCACCGGACTGGATGTGATCGAGGAGCTCGATACCTAGATACTCAACGGTCGCGACTCCTGCCGGACACGATGGAGTCATCGCTACGACCGCATGTTCGGTTACATAAGTCCGGTAACATCCGAGCACCCACTTGACAGGACACGGAATGAAATGCGATGCTCGCGTCGCTGTGTCTGGTGGAATGATTGGGATAGATTACCTGAATGCGACAGAAGCTCATTTACATGTGATGAAACTATCTCTGACAGCTCTGTTCGCTGCCACGTTTTCGTAAATCGTAGCGAATAAATGATTATAGAGATTATATGAGAGGGCCTCAGGATACCTACTCTACAAGTTGTTTCGGTGTGAGTGGGGAAACTGTCAATAGCGGTGACTCGGCTTGTGAGAGCGGACCTCTACTTGATTTTCTACGCTAGATAGAATTATACGGTAACTTATTGCGCGGGGAGTTCCTTCTTTTCGGGTAGTTCGTTGGCCAGAGGGTCTAGGTATTAAATAATGAAGTTCGCAAGCGGAACATTTATTATTTTAGGATAAAAACCTTCCGCTATTAGATGTAGTCAGTCAGCCGGAACACCGATATCGAGTTATTTATTCGGTTACCGGCGAAGTCCGCCGCCGCCGCGCCGCCGCCGCCGCCCATCATCAGGGAGCCGGCGCGCCGCTTATTGGATTTCGTTACAACTATTGTCATGGGGACATGAGTTATGAGAGGCCGGCGCCAGGTGCCCCCGGGCCGGCGCCAGGTGCCCCCTGGCCAGCGCCAAGTGCCTCCGCTGTCGCTGCCTCGCGTACAGCGCTGGCGGGTACACACGCGCAACACGCGACCGAGCGAGAGCTAAGTATAAAAGACTCCCATAAAAAGATCTGGATCGGCCATAGAAACTCAAAAGCAAGGTCCGAACAAACTCGTACGTTAAGCTGGCTTCTCACGGTGCGCGACTCTGCGGATTATCACGCACGGCGGACGACCACGCACAGCCACGCACCGCGCACAAGGCTCTTCCAACGGTGCGTGTCAGTCTGTGTGTGTCTTGAGATTCGAAGCCATTTTGTTATTCCAAAATGCATAGTGAAAGAGAACGTATCGCTGCAGCTGCGGCTCTTGTGGTATTTTTGAGCAATAATCATATGTGCTCTAATAAAAACCAAGTGAAGTAAAATAAACCACGAGGCGGACGTCGGCGTAAAACAAATTCCATGGCGTGGTTCATTTTGATAAAGATTTAAAAAATCTAATATAACTTCCACTTCCACTCCATTATTCTAGCAGCCGAACAAGAAAACTCCACTGCGCACAGTGGAGTTTTCTTGTGCACGGCTCTCAGCAAAATGTACTGGTTTTGACATGCTCGTCTGTGTTGATGCCGTCGCGCCACCTCGCACGAGCTCGCACCGCACCTTTGAAGTGACCGAGTCGCCGCGGATCGGACGCACCGCACCGCACGCGTCGGCGCTACCACGCACGATACACTTCCCATGGTGCGTCGGTGCGGGCCGGTCCGTGTCCGGCCGCAGTATCACGGACCGTGGGACTCCACCTTAAGCAGTACACAGGTAGTGCCCCGAGCTAGTAAGTACTAGGCCGGGGTGGCGGCGGAAGCGGGCCAGCCATTTGTTGCGTGTGTAAACCTATTAGGTAATGCGAGCGTCCATTAACTTCTTTATTCTGAGAACTCGCTAACATTAAAGCATGTTTAGGCACCCTGCACACTCCGCCGGCAGGCATGCGGCAAGTTTAATAGGGCCGGTCGCGTGAGCGCCGTCAGGGGCGAGGGGGGAGGGGCGCAACAGGTGCTTTTCGCCGGTTGCGCATTGAACAAGCCTCATGTCCTAGGTACATTGGTCTCCTTCAGGCATATCGACTCAAAACACTCTGAAATAAGTGTAATTTTCTATAGAGTCGTGACGCAAATAGTTTCAAACCCCGGCAAGTAATCGAGTGCTACGATATCTCCAGACCCGGGCCCCGGCCTCCGGCGCGCTGCGCCTGCGACCTGCTCCTCGGCAGGAAGCCGCACCGGACCAGCTTCCAAGACGTTCTATTACGAACAGGCGTGTACCGTTGCTTACTTTTCTTCAATGCATTTATAATACACATATTCTTTCTTAAATAGTGACTCATGAAGCTTGCAAACATCGTTCGACAATAAAAAAATATGCACAACATGAGGAATCATCATTGTGCGCACCATAAAGTACTCATACTCCTGTTGCCGCACTAACGAATCATCATTGTGCACACCATAAAGTACTCGTACTCCTGTTGCCACACTAAGGAATAATCATTGTGCGCACCATAAAGTACTCATACTCCTGTTGCCGCACCAACGGATCATCATTGTGCGCACCATAAAGTAAACATACTCCTGTTGCCGCACTAACGAATCATCATTGTGCACACCATAAAGTACTCGTACTCCTGTTGCCACACTAACGAATAATCATTGTGCGCACCATAAAGTACTCGTACTCCTGTTGCCGCACTAACAAATCATCATTGTGCGCACCATAAAGTACTCGTACTCCTGTTGCCGCACTAACAAATCATCATTGTGCGCACCATAAAGTACTCGTACTCCTGTTGCCGCACTAACAAATCATCATTGTGCGCACCATAAAGTACTCGTACTCCTGTTGCCGCACTAACAAATCATCATTGTGCGCACCATAAAGTACTCGTACTCCTGTTGCCGCACTAACAAATCATCATTGTGCGCACCATAAAGTACTCGTACTCCTGTTGCCGCACTAACAAATCATCATTGTGCGCACCATAAAGTACTCGTACTCCTGTTGCTGCACTAACGAATTTCTTTTAGGTGTTTCTATTGCTTGCTTGACAGACTCGTGTTTTTGAATGTAAAACGTCGCTTAGAACGCGACCGGTGCGGTGGACCGTTTGTATTTGACCGCAGCACCGCGATACCTCGCGGGCAGCGCCGCGCGCCGCCGCCGGTCAGATAACACGGCAGAGTTAATGAAAAGGCAACATTACAGGCGCAAACTGGGGCTACGGACCCCGCGCCAAATTATCTTTTAATTCAGCTTTCTTTCTCTTTAGAAAAAGCTGCCAAGAAGTTAATGAAATAATTCCTAGCTTTTGTATTGTATCAACGACGATATATACAAGGAGACAAGCAGGCCTGAACAAAAAATCATCCGCCGATCGGTAGTTACCTACTGGTACACTAGATGTCGCTAAGTGTATCAAATTGCTTAAATTACGCATAAAAATGAGATCTACCACAATTCCCACTAACTAATCATACGATTGGGTTACAGTCGTTTGTGCTAGTACAACTCAAAACGACTAGATGGCGTTTTTTATACATTTGCACTAAAATAATTAAATAATCTGTGTAAAAAATACAAAATAAATATTGAGGCATGTTAAAATAATAAAACGGTAAACATTATAAACATTATTTATTTAGTGAATAAAAATTATTGATATAATTAATTTCATGCAGCAATCGGAACGTAAGGTACCAACAAACATTCGTTTACCGTTGCCAGCTCGTGCTGTCAAGCTCGCTCTCTCTCTTTCTAATCGGCGCGCGTGACCGGCATGATCACAGATTGCAGAAAAGCAAAGACCCACTCTTCTCTCTTCAGTGGGTATAATGACGAATGCGCGACGTTGCCGCTCTTGGATACTTTACTTACTGGGCCAAATTATTTTGTGAATTGTGAAAATTAACATTAGGGTTCCGTACGCGAAGGGTGTGTGAATTGTGGTGGAACCGCTAAACCTACACGCCGTCGGTTAGGTACTCGGCGTTTGTACACTGCCACGTTACGACACCGACACGATATTTTAGGACTGGTAGTTTCAAACCATTACTATTAAACGCTTTCGCTCTGTGTCGTTGTCGTCCACGAAATCATCATAAGCCCGGAGACGTCCACTGCCGAACGAAGGCCTCCCTCTTAGACCACCACACAATACGACAACCTGCCATTTTCATCCACCGGTTGCCCGCGACTTCTACAATGTCGTCGGTCCACCTAGTGGGAGGCCTTCCTACGTTGCGTCTTCCGGTTCGCGGTCACCACTAAAGAACCTTTCTTCCCCATCGGTTATCAGTTCTTTGAGCGATGTGTCCTGCCCATTGCCACTTCAACTTGCAAACGCTGAGGGCTAAGACAATGACTTTGGTTCTTTGGCGAATATCGTCAATCCGGATTTTATCACGCAAAGTAACTCCGAGCATAGCTCTCTCCATTGCCCGTTGCGTGACTCTGAGTTTCTTCAAAAGGACAGCAGTTAAAGACCCCGTTTCAGTTCCATATGTCATCACTGGCAACACATACTAGTTACAAACCTTTGTCTTCAGATACTGCGGGATTTTGGACGAGAAGGTATTACGCAATTCCCGTCCACGATATCGTCACCGACAAACTATTATTAAATTATTGTTTTGCGGCACGATTCACAATTCGTGCCGATCAGCGGACCGTGCCCGGTGCATGCCGGTGCGGGTGAAGCAGATGTAGAGGAGACATATCATACTAGAACCGCGGTAGCTAGATGTAAGCTTTTGCTGACGCAAGGTCGCTATTTTAAAACTGCTGCGACAAAATAAGCTGTTGGTTATGATCGTGTAACATACCGGTATCCTCACGATATTATCGTGTTGTCCTACGAAAATGTCTAGACATAGACAGAGCATTCGTGCGGTAAGGAGGAGTGAAACACGTATGTCCGTACCGAGCTTTTAAACTTATACACATCGTTCCTTCTTTAAAGTTAACTAGGGATTATGAACTGAACGTACAAAACAACAGGTAACATTCCTGAACCTGCGAATTATTATTGTGGTACGAAACCCTCGGTGTGCAAGTCCGATTCGCACTTGACCGGTTTTTATTTTTGAGGTTTTAGGTGTTCTTTCACCGGTATTGCCAGAGTTTGATTGTATTATCCAAAACAGATATTATTCATCAAAGCCTTAATTGAAGTTGATCTGTGGCTATAATGTAAGTATAAATACCAATATATTACATTACGTGTACATATAAACACTTGACTATGTTTTAATAAATAAAAACATGTTTACGGTGCTCACCTAGGTAAGTAATTAATTTGAATGCATGAATTATAATAAATGCATGAATCATGTCAGCTATGATTGTATGAAACATCATTAGCCCGTGCTGCAAATATGTGCATTTTCATCGGTCAATATCTCGGAAACGGTTATTGGGTTAGTTCTAGAATATTTAGAAATCGCAAGCCCTTTAATGTTCAATAATGAGACATGAGAATAAAAAAAAAATGCTTGTCACGAAATGGGACATAAAATATCTCTAAGACATTGTTTTTTTATAACTCCTCACAATGCTGATGACGTATGACGAGGCAGTATGGCCTTGCGGCTTTAGCCTGCCCGACAAGAGAAAGAACAAAAAGCTTATGTGAACGTCGCCACAACTTTACTATAATATAATACTTTAACTAACAACTAACAACTTTACTATACTATATTAGAATATATTATAGGGCATGACTTATACTTCACTATGACTCATTTCGTGTGACTAACTGTGATTCTATGACTTGCTTAACTTTTTTATCTAAAAACTTTAAATGTATAGACTTGACACTGGCAGAATGAACACAGTGCAACCCCAAAATGACAAAAAAAAAATTGCAACATCTAGCTCTTTTCAACCGGCTTCCTAGCGACATTTACTACAGACGGGCTGGCAACACTGATCTAACGAATTTCAACTTTCAAACCAAAACCGACCAGCCTTTCCTGTGCTTCGTTTGGTTTTTTCCGTAATCGTTGAATTTTTGATAAACTGTTTCATGACTTCTGCTCGCCTACCGGACTTTGATTACTGTTTATCTATTTCACGACTGCTGCTCGCTTACCGGACTTTGATAACGCTTTATTTCAACCTGTGCTTGTTTTTTGGATTCCGAGTGAACATAAGTTTCGAACTGTAAAGATGTCGTTTACCAAGTGCGTTTATCACAATATGATTTTAGTAAAGCTGCATTTCTTTTGCAAAAACAAAAAAAGCAATATCTTGGAAGGAAAAGCCCATCCAAAATTAAGGATCCTAAAGAATAAATAAATTAATCACAAGTTGGTATTTTTATTATGCATGTAATTCCCTTTATTTAGGTACCTACCTGATCTATATCATATATATCTGTTTCAAGTCACATATGCCTAAGTCGTTTGTCTGATGGTAAGCAGCGCGAATCCGCCCGGCCAAGCGGGCGGACGCTGTACTTAGATTGCACAAGGTCACTGAAAAACGCTATTTATTTTATATCAGATATTAGAAGACTTGCTTGGCGGTGAAATAACTGGGAAAGGCACAGATATAATTATATTGGAGTTCTGTGGGAAAATGCTATAGTAGGTAGGTCTTGCTTCATCAGTGATGCCTTACTTTCTGCCCCCTATTACAAGTCTAGCTTGGCTAAATGGGTTTAAGTACATATTCGATAATGTTAACTTACACGTAGCTATTTATGTACCTTTTAATTCGTTAATCATTGAAGATCAGAATACAAAACAAAATATGTAGGTAGTTGTTTTTTGCCAGTGCTTTTTTTTATATATTTTAAGCGCCATCTAGCGATATGAATATTAGTTACTTTATAAGCTAGATTCCAATCGACCGCATCGCCATCTATCAATAGCCGATGAAAGATGGCAAATTAATTCTAAAAATTAAAAATAAGTAAAGTACGTTTTATAAACAATCTTATGATTGTAAAACTTAATAGAAATATTTTGCGCTTGATTGGTACAGAAGTAAACCAATTTTATTAGTTAAGAGTGTTAAAACAAAAACTCCCAGGCTATTTGCTAGCGCCATCTAGAAATAAGACGCGATTTGCGCTGGACGATTTTTTGTTCAGGCCTGCTTGTCTCCTTGTATATATCGTCGACAATTACTAGTATTCTATAACTTCTATCTACAAACTAAACTCATATCCGATCTATAGAATGTCATTACATAATCATAAATTTATAACAAACTGGGAGTTAAAAATCCTCACCAACCTAATTTCTATAATTAAATACAAAATTACAGACAATGCTACTGGAATTGTGGACATAATTGCACTGCACTGTTTATTACATTTTTCTGAATAAAATCATTCTAACCTCCTACAATCCATCATATCTGATAGATGGGAGTAAAGACACTGTATAGTCGTGCTACGATGGGAATGGCTACCCACCAAAATGGTCTTGGAAAACACACGTTTGGTGGCTATGGCTGCAAAATTTCACATGTTCTGTAGTAAAATTATTTTTAGTTTTTTACTTTTGCACTTCTATTTCTTTATTCCAACGGCGTTATAGTATTCTGTACAGCCAAGGTAAGGAAATCATTATGTATCCGAGTACGAGATATTGTACAACATACAAGTACACATTCTTTAGTGACATGCTCATATTGTAATATGAGCATTTCGTGCAATTAAATAAATGATTCGCCTGCGATACCGCAGCGCAGTGCCGCGCAGTGTTCAATGTCCTCCTCGCACAATGCAGCGCGACGCTCACTATTGTGCGCTGCGCGATACCTATGTGCGGCGTCATTCGCATAATATAAGCAGAATAAACAAGCTGTACTGTTGATGTAGGTAATCCTAACGTATAGGAAGCAGTAGTGGACGGCAGGCAGTGTACGTATGTTGTGGCTGCGGCCGGACCGCCGCCGCCGCGTGTCGAAGGGAACGATAACGCGCGATTTTCATTGAAATCCTAAACGTAATAAATAGATATTTACATCACACTATTATATCAGTTTTTATTTTAATCGATTTCGAGCAATCTAAATCGAAATACCTTTCTGTAAAGAGAGCTGTCGGAAACGGATTCTTTGTCAATCGACACCAAAAGACATATTCCCTTCAAGTAAGTAAAGAATAAGTTTTGGCGATAAAATTTCTTCAGAAACAAGAAGGCTCGAAGGCTGTCACCCCGCCGCGCCGGTGGTCGTCGTGCACTGCACGCGTCGCTCCGAGTCCTGCGCCTGCGAGGCCGAAGGGCGTCTGATACGTTTATGATCGACGTTACACACGAATGAATGAGACACTATTTCTGCGTCAGTTTTATAATAGTAAGAAGATAAGATTTTAGGATGGCGGGGCCGATATCCGATCGACGTGGCCGAGCGCTCGCGCTCAGGGAAGACAAGACGGCTCCGTAACTTGCGAGCGAGCGAATTTCAGTATCTCAGCCTCATTGAAGCCAAATTATTAGCTAACAATCGGTAAGAAAATGTTACGATGTGCCTGTAATAGCTTTATTCCCAAAAGTTCAGGACAAGTATGAAGCCGATATCGTGAGCCGAGTTGTAACGATAACTCGAGCTCGCAGCTCTGCTCCTCGGCTCTCGGGATACGACGACGAAGTACTTACACTTGCCCCAAATGAAAATTGTTAGGGAAACTCATTACAGGAAATTGTTTGCGGGCCGTCGTTCAAACAGAAGTATCGGATGTCGCAGCGAGTGGGAGGGCGACGCTGTCGCGTGTGGAGTGTAGATGGTAGCCGGCGCGGCGGCGCGGGCGGCCACTAGCAGTCACCGCGCTCGTGGTTTTATGATCATTTGTCAAATGTTTTTACGCACGTTGCATTTTGCGTTCTGTATTCCATGTAGAAAAATACAACAAAATACTTCAACGCATAACTATTTTGTTAATTAGTTTTTGAGCGTTACCGTGGTCGCTGGGATTTATACATAGCATTGTAGGCTCTGGCCGTTTGTTCGTAACAGCTATTATTAAGTCATGTCTACCAACAGAACTACTTCCTCCGGACAGGAGCAGGTGGAACGTCTGTTGGCACTTGGTAGTGCTCACTAATGCAGACTGTCGTGGTGCAGAGACTCCGGTGGAAACACTCTTACACAATTTAATGATAATATCGTGTAGATGTATGATATTATGTTGGTACCTAATAAATAAATAACATTTCCTCTCGTTACCAAAAAAGCTCGCGATTGAGCTTCTACGAGCTTACTTGATACAAGTTCTCGATGTGATAAGCTATGTGTAGTTCTCTGTGAGTACCGGAACAGTGCCTATCGTCAGGGATATATCACGGTCGGAGCTATGGCCGTGCTCGCCCGTCTTTATTCTAGTGTTTTTTTAGGGGCCTAAGAATTGACACACTTATTTTTAACCTATTGTCATTAGTCATACGCATCTAGTCATAAACTACTGTAGTCATAATGATACATGCACATAATTTTATATAGGAATAATAATTATTTTTTGTCCTTGTGTTTCTCGATCCTAATAGTAGTGTGACATAATGGTTATACATCCTAAGATGTATAGATTCCTAAGATTAGTTGCCATAAATAGTAATGTTACTAATTTCTTTGTTCATAAAGTTATTGGTTTTTGTTTTATTTATAGGGGAATACTCATGTGTCATAATCACGTCAGTTTTCATAATAAAGTTATTGGTTCTAAGAGTGATTAGTGCTATTAGCATTTTTGGTATAGTTTTTTTTTATTTATTAGCTCAGTGGTGTTATGTTAAATAGAATATACTGTATATACCTATATTAAAGCCCGGTGACAGATCTGACTCGGATAGGTTATGCTAAGGCGGGAGCGAAGCGAAGGTTTTAACTTGAGTTGGTTAGGTTCGAAATGGGTGACGGATCTGAATCAGAACACCCCGACTTCACCTAGTCTTGTGGTGCCTACTCCTAGAATGTATATAAAAAGCGCGGAAGCCAGAAGGTCAAGGGAAGTCCTGAGGGGAGCGACCCATACGAGGCCAAGTGAAGCAAAGGCCGAGTGTGACAAAGGGACACTCAGGGGCGACCGCAAGAGCTTCTGGCGGGGCCCCAACCGGAGTCGAATTTGAGTTGGTTCGGTTCGAAATAAGTGACAGATCCGACTCGGAGCATCCTGACTCAAGTTACATCAAATGTTTGATGTAACTCGAGTTTAAACACATCAACTAACTACACTACTACTCGTGTAACTACATCAAGAAGTCAGTCGATAATGTGCATTCCAAAACATTTTTTTCATAATTAACCTCAAAACTTATATTTATTGTTTTCTCGAAAATTATAGGTTTCTGCACTCCCCCTCTTTTAGGGAGAGATTCCCGTGTGTCTCTCTCTCTCTCTCTAATTACACATATTAGAAAGCCAGCCTTAGCCTTTTTTGTCATTTCAACCCAGAAATTCTCACTACTCATGCTACACTATGTATATTAAAGCTCGCTGACAGACCGACTCGGACAGATTAGGTGAGAAGTAGAAATGATTCGACTTTAAAATTTTTGGATGATTTTATATTAGGATGAGTAGCTGTTAGCATTAACTGTAGGATTAGATATTAGTAGGATTTTTATTTTATGGCTTTTAAATATTAGGATATCCAATGTATATTAGTAGCAGTGATGGTATGTGTAGTAATGTTATGTAGATTTACCATTAGGATAACTGATTATTAGGACTTAAAACGGTATGGAATACATAATTAGGATGCCAATTTTTATGGGAATTATTAGGGACCCCAGTGTTTTTTTTTATGTTTTATAAGGACTATAACATGACAAGGAAGCTTCACGGAGCGTGTGTTTCAATAAATGATTTACGAGCGCGGCGAGGATGGACGGACAATACAGAGTGAAACAGTAACATGTTGATAAAGGTCGCACGCGGCCGCGGCCGGAGCGTACGGCGCGCGGCGGTGCGCGCTAAGCTTGTTAGGTTTATTAAATTTATGAAATGATAAAACTTTCAGCATTATTGTAAATGTGAACGAGCCATCGTGTCACCGTCATGAGCCATTAGGCAGTCCGTTAGCGAGGCGGGAAGCGGAGAACTTTGTTCATTTGTGGGTCGAGCGCTCGAACAGCGGCCCGCCACCTGCAGCTCCTGCGGACATTAATCAAACTCCGGAGATGGCTCGTTTTTGAATAAATCTAGATCCTAATTAATGATATTCCAGCTTTTTATTCGATGACTCGAAGACGCTCTACCTCCCTTCCAACTCCATTCGTTCGATATTTTAAATGAAGCACAAGTTTGATAGTCCTCCTTTATTATAATGTCCTCCTATGTACTCCGTGTTGATACATTTGTGTGTCCAACTACAGGCAAAATTCCTTCGTTGTAAGAGTACCTACCTATGTATGTAAAAACTTAAAAAACACCGAATAATAGGTCGGCCAAGGTTCAGAAACAGGGTGTCTACAATAAGATCTGCATGTTCGACAAATTGCCACATAGTATAATGCATCTACAAGCTAATGAGTTTAAAAGAAAGATTAAATTGTTCTTTGAATCCAACCCTTTTTACTTATTAAATGAGTTTATGCAATTGAATTTTCATTCTATACAAATAAAAAAAAAAGTATTTGAAGATAATATAATGAGATTGACATTAATGCGTCATCATTTGTTAAATTGCATTACATAATAATATAATAATTATTTATGACATTATTACTAATTTTAATTTCAACTTTCTAATCTTATTGCTAATCTCAATTTCATTTATTCTGCATTTTTTTTTCGATTTTTTATTTTTTATTTTAAATGTAATGTTACTTATTAATTTTAGTTCGTTTTTAAATTAAGAAAAAAATGTGTATGACTTGCCTAGTGTAACTCTATTCTATTCTTTAATTTTAAAAAAACTAAGTATAAAGATTAATTGACTACGAGAAAATATACTTTTTACAAAATATTTTATCATCTGGTACATCCTATAGTATATGGTAACATTTCGTTATTGTGCAACAATATCTTTTCTTTCTTTCTTTTTGTTTTTTTATGTTTTGTATAATATTGTAGCAAACGATAGGAATTGACTATGTACTAGATTCGTTATAAATCGTTACTTACAACTGAATTGTACGCAATCTGCTGTAGGGAACACTTTATTGGCTTATTTTGTTCATACTTTTCTGGATCCTAACATTTTTTTTGTGATAATATTAAATTAATAAACAAATTATTTAGTGTATGATCAGGATAGCATATTTTCGTTCATTATACAAGAGCAAGTTGGTTGAAAACATCAATGTTTAGTAGCCGGGAGAGGCCCCTGCGATCTCAGGTCGGCCGGGGCCCCACGGCCCCAGTGCGCCCCCGCGCACTGGGGTCGCGGGCCCCCCCCACCGGACTAACTTCCTAGATAAAGATAGGAAAATTGCCCCTCGCAGCAAAAAATAAAAGTAACTCGAAAATAACTTTTCAAGTGCTCTCCGACACATTAACTGCATAACAGGTGGAACAGGTTATAAAAACAGTCAATTTAACAAAAGATTGACTTTTAAAAGTTTGTTAGCTAATTTACGGAGTAAAACGTTAGTTATGAAAGTCAAATAAAATGGACGCCAAAGATCGGAAAGGGCACAAAAGAGTAAAGAAGCCGGTCACTTCTCCATAGAAACGGGGAAGTAACATTACTCCACTATGTAATGTTGTAGGTTCAAGCCTAGTATTATGACAATTTGTCTCTTCATTATCTAGGATTGTAAATTGATAATAAGGTAAAAAGTTAATAAACATGAAAGTTATGAGCCAGGAAACATGTTGTATTTTAGCTCAATTTTAACGCCACGTTGGAAGAAAGTAAATAAATAACATAAGTAGTACGAAAACTCTAAATAATGTATCCTAGCGGCATAGTTCTATCCACCAAAATGTCAAATAACTGTAGTTGTAATAAATTAGTTCAGTATTTTATTCATCAAAATCCTGCAGCCAAAAGTCAACATGGAATTTTGGGAGTGGGTAGAATTTCTTCCGTACGCGGACGAAGTCGCGGGCGACCTCGAGTCAGTTTATATAATTATAGCTACTCACTACTAAACTTATTTCGTTGTGTACCTACATTACATAACATTACATTAGATTTCTAGAGAAACAATACTCATGCTAAAACAGTTATAATTATAATGCACACAAGTATTGTATTGACGTGCAGCTCTGTGCGAGTGATACGTTATCGCGTGCCTACATAATTATACGACGTAGCCGACTCAATTTTCAATTGCAGTTTCAATATTCATTTATTCATGTAAAATGCAGCTTCCAGGTTTATTCCTATGCGTTACATTTTTTATATTATATTAAGTATATTATATTATTATACTGAATGTGCCATTAACGAGGCCAGATAGTATTAAAGACAGATACCTATACAAAATAGCAAAATAACGGCGCTTTGAGAAGTACATACGAGGAGGGCTTTAATGGGCCCTAATCAGGGGCTCAGTGCGAAGCCCGCGGGGCCCGCGCTACCCACACGGGGCCCCGGTAATCTCGGTTGATTACTCTATGTCGGAAAGTCACTTCTCCAAGTAACGGGCGGGCCTTTCTCGCGAGCTTACAGTTTGAATATGTAATTAGGTAAGTAGTTAAACAATACAAATACGAGTGAAATGAACTTAAACTTTTTCATCGCCCGCTATGCCTTTACCATGACCGTGCTAGAAACATGTCAGGCAAAAAATAACTTTGCTAGGAAAGGAGAGTTGCAAAGAATGTATGAAACACAATGATTTCTATGTATGTCTATGATGAAACATTATTTCTATTTCTTAATAGAATATTCTTCTCCTCTCTTAAATCCTTTATCTAATCGAAGATTTACCCGACTCAATCAAGTCAAAGTGCCTTATTAGGTAGGTAGGTACTTATAAAAATAAAGTCCCCGGCCTTCAGAAAAAAATTATACAAGTACCTATGATATTTTTTTTAATGGCATAAGCCTTTATTAACTACAACAAACTACAAATACTACTTAGCCTACTACACAAAAAAGCTTTGTATCCAGATCCAGACCGATGGAAGTCTAGAGACAATTCAAATTTATTTATTGTCTGCTTAACTTACTTTTACAAATGTTGAACGCTAATCTCCCAAACTGGGTGCAGTAAGTACCCGTATCTTGGGGATTAAACCTTTCCGTAAATGCAAAAATTATATAATGTTATTAGTAAATTTGATAATATTTCCAGTTTATAATTATTATGAATTTCATTAAGTTAAAATTACATTAAATTAAAAATATTACATTATTAAACCATAGTTTGAAACAGTTACAATGCTAATAGGTGTCGTAGAATAATTTAAATAAGAATTAAAATATTATTATTACCTATTTTTATTTTATTTTACAATTACAATAATATAAAATATTAGTGGTCCTAACCCTAACATTTACATTACTTGAAGTTTTGCCCGATGTGTGTTTGAGTGTGTGTGTGTGTGTGTGTGTGCGTGAGTGCGTGCGTGTATGTGTATTCGAACAAAAGATGAGGTAGTATAATTCACTTAATTATTTTAAGACGATTTTCTGTATCATCGTAAGTCAGTTCCTTTAGCCACCGCTCGGCCACTCTTTTACACTTCATCAGAGACAGATTGTAGATAAGTATTTTATTAACTTTATTATATAAGCGAGAGCTGATTTCGTCAAAGTGACTCGCGAGATTTGTTCTGAAACGCACACACTTCGTGTTTTATTCACCTTGCGTATGGCAGTAAAATATTATGTTTCCGGAGAAGAGTGGTAGAGATGAGTGGCAGGGAGCGTCGTGCTCTACCGCACATAGCTTAGAGGACTGCTCTCTGAGCTCCTTCTAGAGGAAGCATGTTGGTTGTATATAAGTGCCACCCCATGATGTAATGCAGAAGCACAGTACAGACTGTGCCAGACACAGAAATAGGTAGAACGGCTGTCACCAGTTTCACACATAATTGTATAGAAACTACGATGAAAAAATTCCAATCATTGGTCGCGCATTTGAAGTAAAACGCTCGCAATGCTATTTTACAAAACTTTTTTATTTATTTATTTTTAAATTGATCTTATTACGATCCAATGTGGTTTGGTTTCCTACGCGTCTATTTAAATTGTCTTTTAGGTGATTCTCAGTTTAAAAACATGTACATTGGTAGAATTTGCATTTGCACTTAATACCGGCTAGCACGGCCCGTCACATTTCCGTTCTATTCCCTTCTCTCTTCAGTGGTGCCAGAGCACAGTATACTGTTTTTAGGAGTACAGGGGAGGCGAAGGGCTCAATCTCTTGAAGACGAACATTAATTTCCTTGTGCGAGGTATTAAGGATTGCAGGTGATATTTCCAGCTCATAGTGTCATCTATGGTCACACCTAAATATTTGGTACCTATGTGTGCTGAGAGAAATTTCAAGACAGGAACAGTTACTCTGTAGTTGGTGACATTTGTGTACCTTGATTTTAAGTGAATCATTCGAAGGACGCACATTAACACTATGAGAGAAAGCGATGTACTTACCTACTGTGTTTTTTAACATTTAGTGTCATTATATTGTTCGATGTTATTCATCCATGTCATTACTATTCTGAAGGCCATCCCTGCACGATATTGCTCCAATACTCAAACCCACTTCCAGTCGGCAGCAATAGAAGATGATAACCAGTAGAAGTATAATAGTACCAGTAGGTACCTACTTATGATTTTAATTAAATTAAAAATAAACTATAAGATATAAAGCGGCTTTTATGTTTGGTATTGAGAGCGACAATACAATCAGCAGTTACAATAAAGCCTGCCACTCGCGGTGACCTCCAGCCTGCGAGCCCGCGGCTGCGGGCCCCGCGCCCCGGGCGCAGTAACGACATCGTAAACCGTTTAACGGCTGATATTTTTAGAGCCACAAAAGAAATTAGCCGAGCTGACCCTGTCTGCGACCCGACCGAGTCCCGTGCGACACCTCCGCGGAGTGTCTGCCCCGGGAGGGCCGGCAGCCGCAGCAGCCTGGTCATGTGTGCGGGGCGGACCTAATATAAACGGGGTCAGTCCCTGCTTTGCGTGTAGCTTTATTGCTGATCTGGCGAGATACAATAATACGTCCGTTGTTTATTTATATGCGCGTGTGAGTTGAGTGGCGCCCTGCAGCTACAATCATTACGTCATTTGAATAAGTTTAGGCACAGAATGGAATAACAGTAAGTGTACTACGGTTTAGGTAAACATAGTAAACGTTTCGTGCGTACAGGATCTGCGGCACAAGGTACAGCCTCACCACACATGTGAGCGTTCACCATGCAGCGGGTTCGAGTTGAGTGTTTACGTATAACATCGCTCATATCCTCAGACTGGCCGGGGCGGCGCGGGCGCACGTGACACGGACTCACGGCACGAGAGGCCGCTCGCGTTTGCCGTAAGCTTCACATTCACATTATTATACTATGTGGTGTGGCGAGCTCCCGCCGCGTGCGAGCTATGATTGTCGTCTGATTATTATCTGTGGACTGGCGCAGCTTGCAACTTAGTTGCAACCGCGAACCGTTTCAATAGCAATGAGCGCGCGGTAGGTCGTTGCCTCGTATTTCCGTCGCTTCCGCGCCGGAGTCACGTCGCCGCCATTAACCTCGCGCAGCCACTGCACCGCGGCACGCGCGGTGCGCCGGCGCACCCGGACATGTCCCACCCACTACCGCCCAGGTACTACATACAAGCTCTATAAGCCTTGTAGTTTCTGTTCAAAACTCTCTTTTTGAACAGACACTACAAGCTTGGCCGTGGCCAACAAGTGAACTAACATTAAAATTTGTAATTTATCATAATATAATAGAAGGTGTATTTATTTGTACTTTACGTATTTGTAATTAGTAAAGTACGAAGATGGACCCGCTAAAATCAAAACGGTAAAATTACGCAGCGGCGCCCTCTCTCACGCGCACTATCTGTTTGAATAGACTCTACCACAAACAGCCAGGAAGAGTTTGTTGCGCCGACGTGAAATAATGATTTGTTCCACTGACGTCTCCACTGCTGTCGTTACATTGTATTCATCGTACAAAGCTAGTGTTATTCTCGGAACATATTATGACTGGAAATATTCAGTTATGAGCACGAGTGGTCAGACGAGTACACGTCATGCGGTGTACCCACTAGGCCAAAATGTCCTATGCATTTTAAAATACTTTACGCTGGAAAATGCACAACTTACGACGCCATAATTCTCCCGGGAGGTAAAAGGAAAAAAGTAAATAAGTATAAATCGGCGTTTCATCGCACAGAACCACCGCTAACACCAGAGTTATATAAAATACCAATTCCAATAATTGTTGTCGTTTCGAGGATTATCTTAGACCAGGGCGAGAGTTAATCCGGAGTAAATGTGGTGTTTCTGATTCGTATTCCGGGTAAATGTAGCGTGCGAGCTGTCACCGGCAGGCGGCGCGGGCGGCGCTCGGGCGGTGGCGGGGCGGCGGCGGGGCGGTGGCGGCGCGGCGGCGGCTTACCGAGACGGATGGCTTCATTACCGAAGGATTAGCGCGCTCGGCCGGCGCGGCGCGCTCCCAGCGCCTTGATCACTAGAATTAAACGCGTACCGCGAGACTCTGATGGCGTGAACAATAAAATGCGAACATTATTCACACGAGCTCTCAATAATTCAAATAGAAAGCCGTCGAGGCTCCGGGGACGGCTGCCCTGTGAAGCTCGGCTGGTGTTCGCCTCGTACATCCATTCATATTCGTATTCATAAGACAACTTTTAGTGTCATATGATACACGAATGAAGATATTATCACCTCACACTCGATGAAATTAAATACCTATCTTGATTCTGCATTTTATTTCACACTCGCACGCGCTTTGCTAGATGTGTTATTTTTTTCTGATAATGTATTTCCTTTAGAAGTAAAAAATAAACATATTTACAGTCGAACATAGAACCTCCTCTTTTTTTGGAGGCGGTTAAAAACGGGTGGGGCTTTGTCGGGCACCCGGCACCTGGGCACAATAAAGACAGACCTGGGCCCGTTGATTTTAACGTGAAAAGTCTATGTCAGCGAGTCGCTTTGAATTAGAGAAAGAAAACGAAAACAAGATCGACCTAATCTATACATACGAGTATAATAAAACTGTAACGAGGCGATTACTGTACATTGAAGATATATTTAAAAATCTATTTTTTTAGGAGTGTAAAAGAGAGCAACAGAACCCACAAATACAAATTTTTAAATTTTTGTCTGTCTGTCTGTCTGTCTATCCGGGATAAACTCAGAAACTAAGGCACGAATTTGAATGCAGTTTCTTGAAATATGATTTATGAAGTCCAGCGCTTCACATAGGCTATGTTTTATCAAAATCAGCCCAGGAATATAGAAGTTATGACGCAATTTATGAAAAAAATATGGATATCCACTATAACTTGAACCCCCAAACATACCGAGCTCCTAAGGTCCGAGTATCAGCTTATACTGGTTAATGTTTATCTTGAGAGTTTGCGAGTAAGGAAGATGTATGGATTGACATGCGATTTTCTAAAAATGTTCTGTGTTGTCATAAGCTACTTAACACCGCACAGCACAGTAGGTAGGCCTCCTCCTAGGTAGACCGACGACATTGTAAAAGTCGTGAACAACCGGTGGATGCAAATGGCAGGTTGTCGTATAGAGTGGCGGTCTAAGGGGGAGGCCTTCGTTCACCAGTGGACATCTACGAGCTGATGATGATGATGATGGTAGTTGCGGGCAACCGATGGATGCAAATGGCAGGGTGTCGTAAAGAGTGGCGGTCTAAGGGGGAGGCCTTCGTTCACCAGTGGATGTCTACAGGCTGATGATGATGATGGTAGTCGCGGGCAAAAGATGGATGCAAATGGCAGGTTGTCATACAGAGTGGCGGTCTAAGGGGGAGGCCTTCGTTCACCAGAGGTAATGTGTCTACGGGCTATGATGATGATAATCGTATTACCTATTGCATCACAAGGCAGAAGAAGTGATGAAATAAATGCCTGCCTAATAAGTCAAAAAGTCGTTGCCCGTTATTACCAAATTAGATGCAATCTCACGGTTAATATGAGGACCCAAAGAAGACAGAGTCAGGATGCGCAAGAGTTTTCCGAATTGCTGTTAAATATTTAATTGAAGAAAGTTTTTTTTTGTGGAATGAAAATCTTATGTTGGTTTGGTGTCCATTGCTGGACTTACCTAGGTGGTTACCTAGGTGCATACTCGAAAGGCGAATAAGCCATTACGCAGGCCCAGTTGCGGGTACACACAATATACAATAACATTAACGCCAAAGAGATCATTTAGTACGGGCCCGGGTTTTGAACTCGCGACCTCACGATTTGAAGTTCAGCGGTCCCGAATTAGGCTACTTGGCTTATTAGGCTCTGCGGTCACATTGATGAATTGCAAATCGTGATACCTCTTGGTTGCGTGCGCGGGCCATTTGTCGCCACGGAACGAACACGAATATCCCATCTACCCGACCTAGAATACTGATTATCTAGAAAATACAACATAAGACTGCATTCCTTCATAATGAAAGTATCTATCTTTAGAAAGGCGCAAGTGTAAGATGGTGCGAGATACAACATTGTTATTATGCACGAAGATATCGTTACAAAATGATCAGCCGAATTTAAACCCTCTTAAACGTTACTTTGTTATTTAAAGTAAAATAAGGTCATGCGCATATAACTATTTGGGCCACGCGAGCGAAGCCGCAGGTACAGCTAGTTCTAAATATTTGAATATAATAGTGACAATACTTATACTACGGGAGCGAAACGATATCTAATTATATATTTTTTATTCTTTATTAGTGCAGAAATACACTAGAAATAAACAGTTATAGCAATGTTGGTGATTAAAACTTGTCTACTATGCCACCCGGACCCGAGCTCGGCTCTCAGCGCGCCCATCCACTAGGCGAATAGCAGGGCTGAGGTCAGCGGCCGCCCGCACGCTAGCCACGTCGCGCATCTTTTCTGTGATTTATGCAACAAACAATAACTTCTAAACAATATAATCCGTTTAAACGATACTGTTGTGCTTACGGGTGTTTAAGGCACTGCAACAGCAAACTTTTGCTATTTTTATTGCAACAAAATAGAGTTCAATATCGCGATTCGTTAGCTGTTCGTTGAATTTAATATCAAAGTTTTTCGCAGTATCATTTTGTTTAAAAATATAGGAACCCAGATTAGAGAAGAAATTAAATTATATATAGATATGTCTTTACTTTAGTAAATTTCCTAATTTCTAATTACTAAAATCATAGAAGTTGTCGCTCAAAATATTAAGAAATGCAACACGGAAGTTTTCTGATGTTTTATTTGCGTTTTTTTTCTTCAAGATACATAAGTCTTTTTTGTAAGGTCTTAACTACGCACTGTATTTTTTCCGAGTGTGTATCAGTAATGGATAGTTCCTACCTGCGCGACGAAAAGTAGGATGTTTTACGGATTTTGTCTTTGGGATAAAACGAAGAAGAATGAATAGAAATTAAATATTTTTTTAATTCCGGAAGATACTGATATTAAACTATTTTGTTGTATTTAAACCATAACATAAAAAATCTGTAACTGTACTAAGTGAATAATGAGAACGAGATTGTTATACATGCGTTAGCATTTAGGATGTCTAAAGGAATGAATAGTTGTGCGAAATACTATTAATTAGGTACCTAGGTATTTAGTTCGTTCAGCAGCAGACGTCACCAAGCTAATGATGATGATGATTCTGTGTAAATATTTATTTATTTATTTATATCAAAAAGACAACCCTAACGTTACACTGCCGCATCAGGAGAGATAGCTACGTGATAGAAAGAGAGCGGCGACCCTAGGTGAATAAGAATACGAGTATAGCAAGCGGTGTCCAGCGCTGTGCGAGTTGAATTGCTACTTTATTGCCTCGTAGAGTTCATAATTATTTAAATTTATTTGCGGGGTGAACTTTCTGTACGTAATACTATTCTTTCTTCTGTGATAAAACTAGCAGCACCCGCGACTGCACCATTCCGAGTTTCATCCGAACCCTTTCGGCCCTTTTGGCGTAAAGAGGTAACAAACATATACACACTACTACCGACAAACTTTATCATCTAATACTATAAAAATCACTGCCCTGACAACTACTGACTGACTGACTGACTTAAAATTTGGAGGGTGTATTTGTCTTGATTCGCACAGGTGTACTAAGAAAGATTTTTTAGGAATTCAACCACAAAATGTGTAAAAATGGGTGAAAACTTTTGTATGAAAGTCCTTTGATTTTTAGCTTTTATTGTGTCGCGGCCCTGCTGTACGCCCGCTCCCGGGGCACAGACGACCCTGCTGTACGCCCGCTCCCGGGGCACAGACAACCCTGCTGTACGCCCGCTCCCGGGGCACAGACGACCCTGCTGTACGCCCGCTCCCGGGGCACAGACGACCGGGCTCGTCTACACTCGTCGTATGAACTAACGCCTGAGCTGGAGTCGGGTGTCAAGTCATAGCCGATTTATATACATTCTACTACAGTACTAGTTCCATCTCGCTATCACTATCGCCCGCGACCTAACTTGAGATAGTTTATCTATAAATTAAGTATACGTGCTGCGTGTGTGTGTGGGGTGTGTGTGTGCGTGGAGCCAGCTCGATGGTTATCTCCGCCTGTGTGGAGGGCATCCATCACGCCTGTCGGGGCGCAGGAGGGGGGGGGGGGATACCAGTTAAGGAATGAACTACCGACCTGCTTCCTTCACACGCTATTTACTTTATCCCGACTACAGTTACACGCGTAAGTAACTGTAAACGAATAACTCATGTGGAAGTGCAATTCTAGAATTATTTACCGTGATTATGTTGTGGAACGAGCTCCTGATATTTCGGTGGAGCCGCGTGCATCGTGTTCACGGGCAGACACTACTGCTGGTTGGCAAAATTCGAAAACATTGAAGGCATTAAGTGAGTTCACATAGGCTGAGTGGCCAGCCCTAGACTCAGAGTGCGTTAATAACTTGTCGTAGCTCAATAATAATCAACCGTAATAGTTAAAAACTGAAAAATGGTACTTAATTGGTTTTCACGAGTAAAAATCCAACCGCGAAGTTTTACGAACAAACCTCATTTTTTTTTTTTTTTCCGACATTGTTCGCGTACATTATTCCCACCGAGCGGCCGCGGCGGTCGCGAGACAGATTACTGAACGGAATAAATATTTAATATATATAAATAATAAATGGAAATACATATTTATTCCGTATACTGTAGTATTTTCAAGTAGTTTTGCATAATTTTGGTAGTAGGTCGAACAATTTTACCAGCCTACCGCCATCTATCAAATAGTTTTCTTAAAATTATAAAAATTAAATAAATAAATAAAAACAGTCTATTACTCGCCACGGACGCTTTTCATTGAAGCTCCCGATTCCCTAATCCAGGACATATCAACAAGCGCAACATTTATTTACCGCTCGCGCCCACGACCTGGTCCCGGGTTTCCACTTTGTTCACTTAGGTGATTTCACCCAGGTGAACATAGTGGAATAAACCGACAAGCCCCGAAAGCATTCAGGGGCGCACGGGGCTCGGAGAGTAGCCTCGTAGGGCCAGCCCGTAGCGGTACAGCTACGGCGTAGCGCTGCTCAACCGTGGATCGAATCTCGTAGTGACAGCGCTACGACGCGCTCGAGGCTCGCGGAGGGTATCAAATTCAAATTCAAAATTATTTATTTCAGACAACAAGGGTCCAGGTTGTTAGTAAAACAAACTTAGTATCTAATATATTAGTAAAAATTTAGTTATAGTGTTATCTAGTTTTTACAATCTACTAATACACCATATATTTGCGAGGCATTCCTTATCGAGTGCGCCGCTGGTTGGAGCCGCCGCCGCCGTACCGATTTTTATGAATCGACGGATATCGTGTGTTGCGTTACGGAAAATATTACATTGTTAGATTGTTACCGTCTATTATTGCGACGGCACGAGTGCCGGGGAACAAACAACTGGAGGCAGAAGAGAAAGTGTCGCGGCGCCGGCCCTGCCGGGCACGCGTGACGCGGCGCCGGACACGTCGCCAGATTAGCGCACAAAGAGATCAGCGGCGGACGTGTTACAGGCGTCTATAATTGGATTACGTCTCCATTAGTACAAGTCGTCGGCAAACAAGGAAAGGGCGCGAGTCCTTCGGGAGGAAGTTTTTCCCGAACCCACGTCGGCGCTCGAGCGCGCGTACCTACCGCGCGCCACGTCCGCGCCGCCACACGCGCCTCCACTCAAATATTAGAAAGGTTTCGATAGTTTAGGCTTTTAAGCCTTCCAGTAACATACAAACGTGCCCTTCACGCCGCGAGCGTCGCTTTGTTTATTTTTTAGACTTGAAGATATTGTAAAATTTGCGACGGTAAAAGAAATTAAAGACGATAAATAAATACATCTAACCTGGAATGGGAACAGGCTCTCGAGTGAAGTACCGTCGCGTCGGCAACACGTCGTCACGTACCTACTCGGCGGACAAAGACGAAACTCGCCTGGCGCGCTAGCTGCTAGCGCCGCTACTAGGATCCTTTATCTTACTAGAAATAGCAAACTTTTACGATCCCAGCGGCGGCAATTCCACGCCCAGCGGTGGGCAGCGCGCGTTGGCTCGAGAGACGTTTACCAATCTTCCCGGATCCCCAGTCCCGTCGCGCGGGACGTTTGTTGGTTTTAGCAAATACAATACATTCTTCGAACATTTTTACAGATTGTTTGTTTCTCGCGCGCTCGGCCGCGATGGAATCTCCGCTCGAGTAAACACGTGCGCGCCAACACAAATAATAACTATATTGTTAAAGGAATTACAAATCCGATCGCAGAGTGTTTTACAAACACTGCGTGTATCACATGATATAGTCAGCGCAGGAAGTGCTGAGTCCGATAGAGACGAGTCGAGCGACACTCGGCCGGGAGCGCTGCTGTCCGCAAGTGTAGCTGTCGGCTTTGTTACAATTAACATCGTGTGAGGAGTGCGGAGTGCCTCACCCGCGCTTTGTCTTTGGCTTAGTCTTTAATATTGGCCTGAGGTTACAAAAAATATGGGGTTTTGTACTTCACGTCTCTTTTATCAAGGAAAGTTGAACAGGATGATAAAAATCGATGGTTTAGTTTAGTTGCATTTGACCAATATGTATTTAAATGGGGAAATGAGTGATTCTGTTTTGTAAAACTAAAAACAAAAAGACATATTTTTTTATGATTTCAGCGATTTTCTCCAACTTCACACTCTACTACAATAGCACAAAGGGAGACAAATCCATTCTTACATAGTATAAAAGAAACACAAATATATAATTTTGGTCTGGATTGAATTTAAAGAATGTCATTTTTATACCAATAATCTGTTGCAGTAAAACGTTTCATGGCCGTACTATAAACATGGTAGATTAGACTACGAGCTTCCTAATTTAACATTTATTGCCTGAACCTAAACCGGCGAGAAGAAATAATTAGACTATAGTAATAATAGCAGTTGTGTTATCTCACGAAGCGGGTTATTATGTGTGGACGTGCATCTTATTGTTTCGTGCAGAATGATCGCGTGTCGTAGGTAACGAAGGGCTTCCCGCGAGCGCTGCCGTGCTGCGGCCAGCTCCCGGCGGCGGCGCCCGCTCCCTCCCGGGGCTAGGTACGTACACACATCTCACCGCCTTCTCTGCCTTTTCCGAACATCATTAGCGTCTCAGACTATTATTTAAGTATTTATCGATGTATTGTCTCAGGAGATACTCACAGTTCATTTTAATTTTATTTTGTTCGCGTGTTACTCGACGTTAAAAAAAACAAATGACGCATTTCTCTGTCAGACCCTGCCTGTGACATTACAGGCGCGCAGTAACTACAATGATCAAGTTCTCTTAAAATAGTATACCTACCTAGTAACATCAGCTGCCCTTAGAGCATAATAATATACCAACGTAGAACCCAATGGCGATAACCGGCATTTTCTGCCACTTTTTGCGGATGAGGACGCAAAAAGCATGGCAAACTTTGAATTATACTTTCACACTATAAAAACAAATTCCTGTTCGTACAATCACACAAAAACAAACTCTCAACACACAGCAAGGTATAAGGCACTGGCCATATACATTGTGGCAGGTGCATACGCGTTGGCTTGCCACCTCCGTCGGTGTATGCTCGAGCAGCTGCATTCATTGATCGCTCCACTTTCTACTTTTCTTCGCGTCGTTCATCTCGTGATAATGCGCGATGATTTCTTCGTTGGAGTTTTTTTTCGATTACTCGATTAATTCTCAAACGTTTTTGAAACAGTTTTCCTTGAGCCCCGTTGGCATAACAATTTATTTACTTAAACTCGCGGAACGTCCAAATCGTTTTGGTAATGAATCGTTTCAGATTGGGAAAAGAAGCTCCATTGAATATTCAGTAGGTAACTTGTATTTCCTTTTGTGGAGGCAAGACGTACAATCCGCGGCAAATATCACCACCATCGACCACTTGCTTTACCGTAGGATCCAGTATGCCCTGTTATCATAACCCTGTTATTCAGTACATTCGTGTTACATGAAAGTTTGTTCAAACAGGGTCGAAGTAACAGACACTCGACGAACAGTGTCGTGTGTCATGACACGAGTGTCGCGTCGTTACCGCACTAGTTGTGTTGTTGTATGTGTTTACAGGCGGGCCGGGTGACAGGTGACAGGTGACAGGTGACAGGTGACAGATGACAGGTGACAGATGACAGGTGACAGGTGACAGGTGACAGGTGTCAAATAATCTGCCCTGTGAGTAGACACCATGTATATGCCTATACCGGTGATAAAGTATACATAAATGTGAGTGTGTGTGTAGGGGTGTGTGTGCACACGTTTAAAACACTCTTACCTTATATTAGGACAGTTTTATTTTTACATTCAGTGTAACCCTTATACGTAAGTAACTATAAAACTTATTTTAAAACTATTTTCCAATATACGAGTATACGTAAGTAGGTACTGGTGTAGCATTTGCATTTTCCATTATGCATGTGAATACAGGAACCCCGAGGAATCGGTTTTCTATCGAATATATTAGGGAGAGCGTGCCCCGGCATTGCATAATGTGATTCCACCTGCTCCTTACTATTACCGGCGGCCAGACAAACACGATCGCTTCGCCACCTGTAGGTAAACACAGCCTGGATATTCCCCACGTTCATTTAATATTTAATTTTTAGACTTGATTGACCAAGCGAAATACAGTGGTAAAGTTCGAATGTGATACGAATTGTTGGTGGAAGAGCTCGGGAGACACGTCGCAAATTTTCAGTTCGCTGCGAACTACTAGTGCTAAAATAAAATTGTGCTCTATGCAATAAAATATTTCGAGCTCCAGTGTGGCGTCCGCTCGCATTAATTCCTGCCGATGGCTCCAGAATCCAATTTCGTCAGATTAATATCAAAAACGTAAGAATTTCACGAATAATCTCCGCAGAGCTCGCTCCTCCGTGTATTCAGAGTGAAGATGACTACCATCCTCGACACGATCAGTACGCGGATCTTCCTACAAGTATTAAAAAAAAGTAGTAAGAGTAGTAGTAGTTACGTACTTAGTATTATTAGTACGTAACGTAAAACTATATAATTGTACGGAAAATAATCCTCTCGTGATATAATATCTCTTGGGAAAAACAGTGTTCCCTCTGTTACACTACTAGGTACAGTAACAATGCCATGGGCTGCGGGAAACAACAGAATTTCAAAATACTAGGTACTCATCATATTTTTTGAATTCGCTAAACCCGAAATCACATCAAAACAAATTGAATAGACGTTTGTAACAGTACTGCTAGTAGGTCGTCGTCGTCAGCCATAAGACGTCCACTGCTGGACGAAGGCCTCCCAATAGAGGGGTGTTGCCATAATCCCCACGCTTGGCAGGCGGCTTGGGGATCGCAGAATGCTCACCACCGTTAACCAATAGGACGCTGCTGCCCGTCCTCCGGTGGGTCTGGTTGCAGTTTAAGGACATACCCAGGTCCAGCTAGTAGGTATTCCAGTGTAACAGCGAGGCTTGCTTGAATGTATTATATGTCAGACACTATCAAAGCCACAGAAAAGCGAAAGCACTATTTTGAAATTTTCACTTTATCTCTTCGGTGCGATTTTTCACATATTATCTACTATGCTAATTTTCATGATGCATATCTTATTTTAAATATAAAAATCATTCAGACCTGGCAGGAATGTTTTGAGATTCGATGCTGTTGATCTCGAGGATTTATCAATTGAAATGTACATTATCAAAATACGCTAATCTGCGCTGCGTACATTATTTTACGACCAACTGCAACATAGCGAGTGTCCAGCGTGGGTTCGTTTAATCTCGCGCCCGACGTGACGTCACACGCGACACAAATAAAGCGACACGTCGCGTGACGTCACTCCAGCTGTCGACAGAATTCCACTAATGAACAAAACGTTTTCATCGTGGAACCTCCGCCCGCAGCGCTGCATGTGCAGCGACACGTCCGGACATGACGACAATCTGCTAATAAATGAACATGACATTCATACCTGGCCTAGTATAATACGAGTATATACTTAGTTGTGATACATTAGGATAGATGGCCGGAGAGATCTGACTCGTAAATATTGCACTAGGAAACAAACCGCCAAGCAGTAGCAAACATTACCGTATCCTTAATGAAAGGGCCATGTTTCAGGTGAGTTTGCAAGCCTCTGTGCATATATAATATGATATTTATCGGGTACAATCTTAGGGTACAATAGTATAGCGCAGCAGGCGCGGGGACGAAGCGGTTGGAGTTCTACATTTTCGGAGGCTCTCTACTATTACGGGCGACAAGGACACACTTAGAGAGACAACCCTATACTCTACACATACTCAGTACTGAACAAGCCTTTTAGAAAAAATATTGTATGATAGATTTTAAGATTCGATAAATAAAAAATAAATAAAAAAAGTCCACTACAAATTCAAATATCGTATCGTATCGTAATTGAAATGAAATGAATTTATTCCACCAAATATAGAGTTAAATTATTATGATCGTATTGATAGGTGTAGTCTAATCTATTCTGCCGTTCATTGGCATGTGGAAATGTCACAGATAAATCTAAATATTAGCATAGATACATTACATTGTGCTTCTTTAGAAACTCGTCCAAGCAATAGAAACATTTTTCTAAAAGCCACATCTTCAATTTCTTGGGAAACTGACCATAAGGAAGTTCCTTTAATGACACTGGTAATTTGTTATATACGGTGATACACATAGCGTAGCAGTTTTTATCAAATAGCGCCAACCTTGGCGGCCGTTCGAAAACTAGTCTTTTATCATATTTTGCAGTTTTTACTTTCCACCGCTGGTCTACCTGCGGCGGGAATCGAGCCAAGCTCCGCCCCGCTGCGCTGTCCCGGTGCGAGTCACTAAATTCCCAGAAGCCTTTGAATTACTAGGCAGCAAACAGGTTTCACGATATTTTCGTTAGGGGGAGGCCTTCGTTCAGCAGTGGACGTCTCCGGGTTGATGATGATGATGACGATATTTTTCTTCAGTATTATTATATTATTATTATTATGATGCTTTTGAAACCCGTACTCACTCAAATATCTAAATACTCTTACCGAACCTACCTAGTTCGGGTCCAAGTTGGAACCCGCGCCGCCTCCGTCCGGCGTCCGTCACCGAACCTACCTAGTTCGGGTCCAAGTTGGAACCCGCGCCGCCTCCGTCCGGCGTCCGTCACCGAACCTACCTAGTTCGGGTCCAAATTGGTACCCGCGCCGCCTCCGTCCGGCGTCCGTCACCGAACCTACCTAGTTCGGGTCCAAGTTGGTACCCGCGCCGCCTCCGTCCGGCGTCCGTCACCTCACCATACTGAAGCGCGTCATCTTGCATAACTAGGCTGTCGTCTGTAGTTAAGAAGCTTACGTATAATTATTCTTTCTTTCGTGTTTTTGTATCGGATCGGAAAGTTGTTTGTTGTTTACTTTACAAGTTACGAGGAGCCTGGAGCGGGCCGTCTCTGTTACCACTTGAATAATAAACGTGCGCCAATTTACGAACTTAATCTCTTTGAGGGGAAATAATTCTGAAGTGAAGAGCGCCGCACGGATGGAAACGTTTCTTTTAAACGTTAAGGTATTTACGAGCTTACACTTGATATATATATTCCTAATCAGATCACATCGGGTAGATGTGTTAGAACTTGAAAAATATTGCACATCAGATCATCATCAGCCCGGAGACGACCACTGCTGAATAACTTGCACAACAGATAACTAGTACCTATACTCTGAATGATGTAGTGTGGTACGTTGCAACGCCACCGAACCAGCCGTGTAGTGGGAGTTGTTTTTTTTTTATATCTATGGACATTTTTCACACAGCGCCATCTAGCCCTATACTAAGCAAAGCTTGTAATATGAAAACTAGATAGCTGATAGAATAATTATATATAACGGAGCAAGATATTTTTTTTGTCGAGCTATTCAGTCGATTTTTGTTTGTCTGTGGTCGGCGAGATATTACTTAGACCGGGTAACACCGAATGAGGTTGTTAGTGTCATGGCGTCTGGGGACGTACTGGACTGGGTGGTGGTGACAGCCGCGGAACGTAGTGCAAACTCATTGGCTCTAAAAATCAACTATTATTTAACCAATCCTTATTGAAATTGTTATTATTACTGTGGCAATAATCAAAGTGCCATTTTATCGACCTAGTGCTGTTATTATTTCATTGCCACCGTAACTTTGGATGACGGGCGTCGAGGGCCATCGAATCTGCCACCGGATAAATACCCTCCGAGATGTTAGAAACTCCGTCATATACTATACTAGAGGTCCCCTGCGACTTCGTCCACGTGCGGAAGAAATTCGGTCCGCTCCCAAAATTCTCCACTTGAAATCATTCCGAGCAAACTCTACCGACTCGACCGACTCTACCAACTCTACCGACTCTACCGACTCTACCAACTCTACCGACTCGACCGACTCTACCGACTCGACCGACTCTACCGACTCGACCGACTCTACCGACTCTACCGACTCGACCGACTCGACCGACTCTACCGACTCTACCGACTCGACCGACTCTACCGACTCGACCGACTCGACCGACTCGACCGACTCGACCGACTCTACCGACTCGACCGACTCTACCGATTCGACCGACTCTACCGACTCGACCGACTCTACCGACTCTACCGACTCGACCGACTCTACCGACTCGACCGACTCTACCGACTCGACCGACTCTACCGACTCTACCGACTCGACCGACTCGACCGACTCTACCGACTCGACCGACTCTACCGACTCTACCGACTCGACCGACTCTACCGACTCGACCGACTCGACCGACTCTACCGACTCTACCGACTCGACCGACTCTACTGACGACTCCGTGAGTGGGACTTTATTTATAATTATGTTGCTGTTCTCAACTCTCAACCCGATATATAAAAACAATTTATACGAACGTCATTTTTACGATCTGTTTTTACGTTCGCTTGTTTTTTTATCTTTATTTCTAATGGGGTTTTTTCAAGCAATGACAATGTAACCCATTAAGTCTATAGATGACATAATACACTTATAATTTTAATGTAATCACTAACATAGCCCACACTGGCAATCAGTATCTTGGACTCCTCAGAACCAAGTGCAGCCAAGATACTGTTACAAATGCCCACATTATATTCTGTTCACTAGTAAAGCTGTACGAATACATTTGTCAAGGATTGGTGTAACGTTCTGATATTAATAATATCAGATAAAATTAATAATTATTTAATTTATTAATATTATAATTATAATAATCTTATTCGGACTGAATCTACAGCGTTAGTTTCCGTTGCGCCGCCGTTACCCGCTTCCGGAAGTGAAGATCCACTGCCGCCCCGCCCCCGCCCCGCCCGCTCGCTGGTTTATTGGCTGTAAAACAGACTACAGGACAGAGCTAAAAACCTAATAGATGTACTCACAACTGTAGATACTCGGAACTCTGTTGGAAATCGACTAACTATTACCCTGGGCAACATCGAACATAGAATAGTTGTCACTTCGAGACAACTAGCCCCTGTTCGATATCCCACTGCACACTACTACTTACATGCTTACGTAGTATGAAGAGTTCGTGTGCTGTGTATAATAATGTACTCAAAATCGTAATCAGCTCTGGTGATACAGAAGCTTATAATGTTTTAAAACTTAGAGAAAAGTATGAGTTAAAAAAAACAAGATGAAAGTGTGGTTTGTGATAAATATCGATAGACCTCGCACGATAATCTTGAAGCTACGGACTAGACTCCTGCGCGACAGCCTCCTTGCTGCGGTTCAGAAATTCAACAAGAACAACACTCGCGATAAGTTAAACTCCAGTCACCTAGGACTCGGCGGTAACTGTGTGCCTGTTTTTGTATCGGAACACTTGAGCCCCGCAAATAAGTCACTTCATGCTGCTGCTAGAAAGAAGGCGAAAGAGTTAGGATATAAGTTTGTCTGGGTCCGCGATGGTCGAATCTATGCAAGAAAAGACGAAACCAACCCAGCTATTCAAATACGTACCATGGAGAGTCCCTTTTTCGCGAATACCCGTTGATTAATTGTTCGCTTGATATTTGTATTTTATCCTACAATGTTTTTTTTATTATATTATGTTAGAAATGGCTACTATCTACTATCAAAATGTATGCGGAATGAGAACAAAAACAAATGATATTTTGAAAAATGTACTGTTAAGTTCGTACGATATTTTGGCTTTTTCTGAGAATGGCTAAACTCAGGCGTTTGCAGTAGTGAATTTATAGATTCTAGATATATTGTGTATCGACGTGATCGTGTATGCTGTGGTTCTGCTTCTCATGCTAAGAAGGATGGAGGAGGGGTGTTGATAGCAGTATCGCGTAAATATATGTCAAGTCGCTTGCAAGCCTGGGAATCTAGTTGCGAGGATATTTGGGTTGTGGTGGAGATGCGTGTTGGTAAAAAAATTAAGAAAGTTGCTATTTGTACCGTGTACATTCCTCCTCCTGTAAAGCTTGATAAGTTGAACGGGTTTTTAGATAACGCGAATAATTTTGTTAATCAAGTAGATGAGATTGTATTACTAGGAGATTTTAATTTACCTTTTATAAATTGGACCAAATGTAACAATTTTACAACACCATGTAACTATAGTAACTCATTAGGAAATTCCATAGTTGACTTTATTTCTTTAGGCAACATGTATCAATTCAACGATATACGCAACGAAGATGACAGAACATTAGATCTTGCTATCAGCACAATGACAGACTTTTGTGTAACGCCGCCCCCTGATCTTTTAAGTAAACTTGATAAAAAAACATCCTCCGATTTTACTTACGCTATCTAACAATGTGTTTAAGTATTTACGTCCGAAATCTTCCACTGAATAAAATTTCTATAAAGCAGACTTTGATAGCATTTCGATACGGCTATGCAATACTGATTGGTATGCAGTTTTTAAAGATTGTTCCTCAGTAAACGAAATGACTTCATCATTTTACGCAATAATCAAAAACTGTATTGGCGAGTTTGTCCCCAAACACAAATTAAATAGAAAATTATTTCGTCCTTGGTTTAATAAATCTCTAGTAAAATTACTTGCAGAGAAAGATAAACTTAGAATAAAATATTGAAAGTATAAGAACCCTCGTGACTTGCTTGAATTTAATATGTTGAGAGAACGTAGTCATAAATTGTTCGACACTCTCTATTCGAATTACCTGAAGAAAACAGAGGCCAGTATTGCTAAAAATCCAAAAAGCTTTTGGCGCTATGTTAAAGACAAACGTAAGACGCGTTCTTCGCTTCCGGCAGAAATGCGCTTGGAAGATACCGTTGCTAGCACAGGGAGGGATATAGCTAATCTGTTGGAAAAAAAAATCTCAAATGCATTTACCTCGTATCCGACGGACGGAGTCGACATGAACGTATGCTTTGATAAGTTACAAGTTAACTACATTGGTAAAGTAAGCTTTACTGTACGTGAAGTCTTGAAAGAAATCAAGAAACTAGAAATCCACAAAGGACCAGGTCCTGATGGCATCCCACCTCTCTTGGTAAAACGTTGTGGCCCTGCTCTGGCGCTTCCTCTATCACTTATAATTAATCGTTCTCTGTCTTTGGGAGTATTTCCTGAAGAATGGAAAAAAGCCAAAATTATACCTCTTCATAAAAAAGGCAGAATAGACGATGTAAATAATTACAGGCCCATTTCAATTTTGTCCTGTTTCTCAAAATTATTTGAAGCCCTTATTTGTCCAATAGTCTCTCGTCATTCCTGTCACCTCCTATCAGATCACCAACATGGGTTCAAGAAGGGTCGGTCTGTAGAAACAAATCTGGTCGGCTTTGTTTCTGAGCTGGTTCGGGAAATAGATAAAGGTCGTCAAGTCGATGCCGTGTATACTGATTTTAGCAGCGCGTTCGACAAAGTGAATCATTTTTTATTAATCAAGAAGCTAGAACTCATCGGTTTTTATGGATCTTTTCTAAATTGGTTCAGGTCTTACCTCACAAACAGAGAGCAAGTAGTGTTTGCTAATGGGTTTGAATCAGAGAGATATCTTGCGGAGTCAGGCGTTCCACAAGGATCCCTTCTTGGTCCCATTCTCTTTTCAATATTTATTAATGATATTACTACTCACATAAAACATTGCAACTATAAATTATTTGCGGACGACCTTAAAATTTATAAATTAGTAAGCAGTGACGATGATACTCAACTCGTAAAAGTGACATTATTAGAATTAAAAAGTGGTGCGACATAAATCAAATGCACCTCAATGTCCAAAAATGCTTTTATATTAAATATACACGCAAAAAAACCCTATAAATTCAATATATATGTTGAATGATATACCTTTGCAGGAGGTGAAAGAAGTGCGAGACTTAGGAGTATTAATTGATAGTCAACTATCTTTCAGACCTCATATTGACTCAATAGTTAAGAAGGCGGCCCAACAACTCGGTTTCATTAGACGCAATTCCAAAAGCTTTAAGTCAAATAGCACTAAGATCTTACTGTATAATGCTATGGTTCGCAGCTGTCTAGAATTATCTAGTACAGTGTGGAGTCCTTTCTACACAGTGCACTCTCAACGCATCGAAAGCATCCAAAGAGCCTTCACAAGATCACTAGCTTTTTCTTGTCCAGGCATCTCACATAGAAGTCCATATTCAAATCGCTTGTCATTTTTTAAAATGGATACTCTGCGCAACAGAAGGAAAGTCCGAGACCTAACATTTCTTTATAAATTATTTCACAATATTGCTGATTGCTCCTCCATTTTGGATAATATTGTCCTATACGTGCCCTGCTATTACCCACGTCATAGAATCTCAAATATTGTTCATGTTGCATATGCCAAAACAAACTTAGCCTTTAACTCTCCTCTACTAAGAATATGTCGTTTGTACAATGAATTCAATGCATCCTTGAGTGATCTTGATATATTTCATGACTCTTTAATTGTCTTCTAAAATAAACTTACAAAGTATTTAAATGGAAACGACGCAAATCGATAACGTTCTGTCATCTTCGGTCATCATTTTGTTTTTTTTTTAATTTGTTTCAGTTTTTTAATGAAAAATAAACAAAATCAGTGTCAAGTTAAATTGTCTAATAATAGGTGTATAGTTTTTCGTTAACTTTATAGGTACTGCACTACTATATAATATTATATTATATTAGACCTTTTCAGATATATTAATGTTATTCTGTATAGAGCATTGGGTATGTGCTGCACTGCGCAGTGCATGTATGTCCTTTGTATTTTTGTTCTCAACTAAATCTTATATATAAGTCTTTGAATGATGTAAACACCTGTTAAGGGTATGCATATCAGAACTTTTTAGTCATGAAGATGTTACTATAGAAATTATTTAATATGTGTACTGTTGGTGTTTCTATATAAATAAATAAATATCATGATATATTTTAAAAAAGTAGTAAGTTTTTTATCGTGTGGTTTAAAAAAAATATTATTGCTTGTTGAATTCAGTAAAGTGTTTGCAAAATTTAACTGTGTTAATATAGGTTGTGTATTGTTGAAATTTTCCGTCTGTATAGATACGCAGGTAGAACCGCGCGGCGCTGCTAGCTCGTTACCCTCACATTGTATCCGCGTTACTGCCACGTATGAGTGTGTGTGTGCTCCGTTATAACGGCGCCGCGCCGTTACTCGAGATGGATGGCGCCTCGGCCATGAATTTATATGTTCATTAGCCGCGCTGAGCCGCCGGCCCTGGAGTTCGAGCGGGAGTCATTGCAGCCATCACTCCCCTTCAATGGAGTGCGGAACTTGTCAGAGACGCCGGCGGCTTTCTCCGTTCACGTAGCCCGACGAGCGCGGCTCTACAGGACGCGTTTTGTCAATATACGCCTGTTCTGCGTGAATTCGCTCATGGACATGGCTACTATCAACACTCGACGTCATCATCGGCTGCAGCGGGAGATTGGTCCGCTGTATGTTTTTATAATATTATTATGTTATGTACCGAAGAAGGGTTAACAAAATAATAATATTAATTAAAAATAGTAATATGGTTTTTCCAGTATCCCTTCGTTTCCCGGGAGGATAGTGTCCCGTGCCCACCGCCATGGAGCAAGCTCCCGCCATGGCGTGTCCTTGTTCGGCCAGGATCGGTCCAGCCGTTGACCATGGAATTGCTTTGTGCCGTTAACCCATCTTCATGTGTGGGTGTGTGCGTGCGTGTGTAGCCGCGCCGCTGCTGGTTACGACTCGCGCGCGTTGTTTACAAGTTTCCTCACAACTCGACACTCGCTACACTTTTATCTGCGTTCTGTTGGAAACATCTTATTTTCGTGCCAGTTTCCGTTTCTATTTGTTTGATTTTGATTTGAAACGAGCGACATTAATGTATCTAGATATAAAATGGTATGTGGTTGAGGAACGTACAGCCCATAGATCTTTATAACAACCTAATTATTTTCAATGCATTTATACTTGACAGAACTCTGTTAAAGATTAAAGTAGATGCTTTGAGACATCATAAATAGGTACATTTATAATTATGTTGATATAGTTAATTACTTAATTCGAGTAACGTGGGTTGCGGTTACAGTGTATGTCGTAATGAGTGAGTCGTGCCGCAGGTGCCGCCGCGCGCGCCTGGTGTCAGGACTGGACTCAGGACAGATGCTGGGTGGGCGAGCTCTGAGATCTATTATCTCTTTAGAAATAATTCAGTGACACACTCGGGTCGGGTCGGTGGCGCGGTAGCGAGTCGGCGGCGTGCGACAGCGCAACGAGCGCGTTGGACGGCGGCGGCTCGCGCTCCGCTCGCCAGTTATGCAAATATTTAAAACTCGGCGCTTTGTTCCGCCGCTCAAAGGGCGCCGCCGGTCGCTGTAAACGAACGTTCGAGGCGCTCTTTATTTAGCTGTCTTAGCTCATAGCCAGCCGGAAATCTTTCCGCTGAAAAGTTTTCCTTTGTAAATATTAACGATACAGAAGACACATTTCCCCAAAGCATTTTCAACTTATAAGATGGAAACACAAATTCGTAACAAAGAGTAAGAATGATATGTCAAAGTTTGTAATAAGCTCCACATTCGCGCCCGTAAATATGATGACGGAACAGGAGGAAACAGGAAAATATCGCGCCGGAACCTCCCCGACTCCGAGGAGTTACTCGAGCCAGCAGTATACCCACTACAGCCCAGTTACCATAGAAATGGGACGAGCAACTCTAATAAATATGGATTGATTCATTCGCACTAGCTCTTGGGACATCACGTCATTTCTTTCTATTTCTTTTTATTTTTGTCCTTTTTTAACTTTACGTAGGTAATTTATTATTCCAACGCGTGATGCGCCTGAATGGCGTTACTTTTTTGTTATTTTATTTTACAGGATTAGTTCTAATCAGTTAGCATCCTTTTGAGGGCATATTCTGTACATCAAAACAAACAACTTTTACTATGGGGCCAACAATGAAATCGCAATAAAAATACAGCAGCCCGCCTAGCACGCGAGCCGTGATAAACGAAAGTCTATCCACTCTTTTCCCCCGCGAAAACGAGACAGGCATATCTATATTCTAGCTTTATCACTTTCCCGCGCGGGTAAAGACCAATTAGTCCTCGGTGCTTGCTAGGGGGCCGTTCCATATATTTTGCCCAAGGTCGATAAACTTTTTGTATGGAACAGCTGATAAATTTTTCGCGATTTTAATGTTGGCCCATAGTTAAATTTGTTTGTTTTGATGTACAGAATATTCCCGTTAAAAGTATGCTAACTGATTTGGACTAAACCTGTATTTAGGACTATGAATATCGATTTATACTACCTATCATAAAAATATTTTTAACTTTTAAGAATAATGTTTTATTATTACGATTATTTTGTAGTTATTTTATTTTAATTTAGCAACAAGTAGGCTATCACTAGTATCACTACAGCACAGACTTCAATGCGCAGCCACACAGCTCATAATGTACTCGTATGTCTGTAATTAGTTGTTCACGCAGAGAGCGCGGTAGTGGCGCCCCCGCGAGCTGCTCGCCTAGTCGCGCTGAGTGTCTCTCCAGCAGGCCTAACATGCGCACCGCGAGAAAATTTTCTCGATTGTACAAAACAGGACAAGGCTACGAATCTGTATAAGTTTGTCTCGTTTTCGGACGACATAAAGACACGACAAAATTTTGTCGCGGTGCGCATGTTAGCCCTGCTGGTCCGCAGGAATTGCAATAAAACTACCGTTCTATCTGCATCGACAGCGATAAACTCGTCGTAAAAGGTAAAGTTGGAGACGACGTTCTTTCCTCTCCACAGAACTACTGAGGCGACGCGTCAGAGCGCGCGAATTTTATGTAAGGTCATAATTTGATATCGTCTATTATCGACGTAGGTTCGTATTTGATACAGGAACGTTGCGAGCAATAAAGACATGGTGGTGATAGATATCACTTGACCACAGATATTTGTGTTATTCGTAGGAGAGTTATATTGTGTTCACGTTTGATAGCGCGGGACTCGCGGAGTATAAGGGTGAGGAGCGCGCGGGGCCCCGGGGCCCCGGGCACATGTAGCGAGCAATAAGCCGCGGCCCTCGCCCTCGGCTTTATGGCGGCGCGTCGTTTGTACGTCGGTGTCGGCTGCTACCCTTCTCGGCCGTCTCGAGGCCGCTACGCTGATGGGAAACGATATCGGGGAAAGATTTACTCTCTTGTGGATTTTCTTTTTATTTTACGAGCGAAAACTATGTGATCACATATTACAAGAATCAGATTTTCCAGAATGTTTTTTGTAACAAAACGTTGCTAGGGGAAAACTTTTGTTTGTGTTTCTTTCACGCAGCAACAGTAAGTACCTACAACGGGGTGACGTAATTTTTGCTATAGAAATTAATTAAAGGTAGGAGAACGAAGTCTAAAACCGAAAAACCACTAAGCACATCATCAGTTAGTTGTCATCTGTGTCAAATTTCCATATAACAACAGTACTAAAAGTTTTTCAGGGTTGAAATAAGCATTAAAGTCCAGTATGTAGACGTAAAAAGGAGCATGTACCTCCATCGGGAGTCGTGGTCCGACTATTCGGTCAGAGCAGATAGGCCACTGCTCATGTCCATAAAGCCCCCGCGACATGTCCGCGACTGCCGCGGGCCAGCCCTACTTCCGGAACTGTTCCCGGGGGGTCCGCGACCGAGCCCATCCCTGCTCGAGTGGTGCGGGCCGCCGGCACCCTGTCGGGAGCGGTACGGGGCGCGTCCTACCACAGCGGTCTCACTACTGCGCTTCTCATTATTTTTAACTAGTAACGCCTAGATCGAGTTCCAAACAAGGCAGACGAGAGAACTCGACGTAGCAGTGAAGTCGTAAGTAAGTTCGACAAACCACGTCGAAGATGGACAAAACTTTACGGAGTCTACAGAGGCAAACACACAACATTGTGTAATAACATTCCGTTCTTACTGGAGTTAACGCGTATTACAACGTTAACAAAGAGCCGCAAGTAAGACATTAGTTTCGCGTGAAACGGAACGGAGAGTTGTAGTGCGCCCGCTGTGTGTTGTATTGTAGTCTAACTAATTAGCGGTGCGACACAAATCCCGCTTTGAATGTAATTAAACCGCCGGCAGCGCTGCAGCGCCGCGCGCGTACGTAACACACTACACTACACGCCACACGCGAGTTTGTGGCCGCTCTCAACATTCGTACTCACAGAACTTTCCGCGGCGCAGCAACCGGCTGTAGAGAAAGTTTCAGTGGCGGCAGGTGTTCTGATGAAACGTACACACGAGTACACACGAGTTCGTAACTCGGATGTACGAAGGCGAGGTTACACTAAAGGCAGATAGAACTTGACGAGAAATTAGAACCACTAGGCCATCTGCGAAATGTCCTAAGCCTTCACAAAAGTCGTAGATAACCGGGTCCATCGGTTTTCCAAATACTAGTAATCGTGTTGCAGTCTATTTCTATATTGCCTGGTATGGCATAGTGCGCTGATTGGTATACATTATGTAGAATGAGTCAACTGCGCGTCGAACTTGCACACGAGGGTTCCGTACCGATCGAGAGCGCGTACGAGCGTACGTACCGTACGTACGTGCGCACGACGGTCGAGTCGGCGCGGCGGAGCGACTGTGCGCGCAGTGAATGAACTTCAGACGCGCCTTTATCTCTCCATCTATATGCTTAATTTTATTCAAAATTCTATGAAATTGCATATAAATGTCTTCCGTTTCTTATATTAAGGTTTCCCTGTATATTTAATTGAAGCCCTGCTTCACGCCGAGGTTGCCAGGTTTGGTGGTGCTGGAACGCGCGACGTACGCTCTGCTACCAGGAAGTAATTCTCGCAGGTCACAGAGGAGGCTCCTACCACGGAAATCTACTGTTTTTACGGTACTGATGTTTTTTCTGTACACGAACGTGAACCTAATTATCTGACGTATAAAATACTTAACGTTCTCAAGTCTCTGTTTCGAATTAGATAAGAGAACATAATAAATGATATTACAAGGATCGTCGACGTCGTCGGCAGCGTCGCTCGGCAGGCGCACGACGAGAAGGGAATCCGGTTAGTTAAACAGCCGTCGCGCGTCGCTCCACCACACGGCTCTACACGACGTACACAGTCGGTTTGTTTGTTTTGTTTGTCCTTATGTGACGTCACGGTGAACAGACGGATATTTTCCCGGACAGTGATACCTAATTATTGTAGTAAATAAGAACTTATCCCGGAAAACACGCGCCAATTGTCAATCGGTTCTCGAACGCCGAGAGCCCTGTTCTACGTAACTACTTACCGAACCACATAGTTGTACCTACCGATACCGATATATTAATTTAATCTACTTTTACTTAATTTGTCTGAAATGGATATAAATAGATCGATAGCATATAACAATATTTTTGTTTTTCATTTTCCAAAAACGTATTTATTGAATTAGTGTACGATAGTCAGTGGAATCCAAAACTCACGCCAGTTTTGATTATCTTTCATTTTTTTATTTATTTTAGGGTTTGCATTAAAATAACATCTAGATTCACAAATAATCTATCCTGTTACCGTTCCCATTATAGCAAAAAAAACTTTGGATTCCATTCCACTATTGTTTAAATGATATTTTAGGAAGTCCGACATAGGTAGTTTATGTACCACATAGGTACTGGTGTTGTTAAAACTTGTAAATATATAATAAATAGCGACCAACTACTCTCTACTAAAGTTGAGAAAATATCGATTTAAACAATAAACATGTAATAAATTCTAAAAATTAAGTACGCGAGCATATCCGCGGGATGAAGCGTGATAAGTAGATACTACACGAGGACGGGCAGACTGTCAAATCAAAATCCTTCGCGCCGCGTGTGATACTGATACTGATACTGATACATCACATCACATCACATCACATCACATCACATCACATCACATCACATCACATCACATCACATCACATCACATCACATCACATCACATCACATCACATCACATCACATCACATCACATCACATCACATCACATCACATCACATCACATCACATCACATCACATCACATCACATCACATCACACCACACCACACCACACCACACCACACCACACAACACCACACCACACCACACCTCACTACACCACACCACACCACACCACACCACATCACATCACATCACATCACAACACATCACATCACATCACATCACATCACATCACATCACATCACATCACATCACATCACATCACATCACACCACACCATACCACACCACACCACACCACACAACACCACACCACACCACACCTCACTACACCACACCACACCACACCACACCACATCACATCACATCACATCACAACACATCACATCACATCACATCACATCACATCACATCACATCACATCACACCACACCCCACCCCACCACACCACACCACACCACACCACAGCACACCACTCCACTCCACACCACACCACACCACACCACATCACATCACATCACATCACATCACATCACATCACATCACATCACATCACATCACATCACATCACATCACATCACATCACATCACATCACATCACATCACATCACATCACATCACATCACATCACATCACACCACACCACACCACACCACACCACACAACACCACACCACACCTCACTACACCACACCACACCACACCACACCACACCACACCACATCACACCACATCACATCACATCACATCACATCACATCACATCACATCACATCACATCACATCACATCACATCACATCACATCACATCACACCACACCCCACCCCACCACACCACACCACACCACACCACAGCACACCACTCCACACCACACCACACCACATCACATCACATCACATCACATCACATCACATCACATCACATCACATCACATCACATCACATCACATCACATCACATCACATCACATCACATCACATCACATCACATCACATCACATCACATCACATCACATCACATCACATCACATCACATCACATCACATCACATCACATCACATCACACCACACCACACCACACCACACCACACAACACCACACCACACCACACCACACCACAGCACACCACTCCACACCACACCACACCACACCACACCACACCACATCACATCACATCACACCACACCCCACCCCACCCCGCCACACCACACCACACCACACCACACCACTCCACACCACACCACACCACACCACTCCACACCACACCACACTACTCCACACCACACCACACCACATCACATCAAATCACATCACATCACAACACACCCCACCCCACCACACCTCACCACACCACACCACACCACACCACACCACACCACACCACTCCACACCACACCACACCACATCACATCACATCACATCACATCACATCACATCACATCACACCACACCACACCACACCACACCACACCACATCACAGCACATCACACCACATCACATCACATCACATCACATCACATCACATCACATCACACCACACCACATCACATCACATCACATCACACCACACCACACCACACCACACCACACCACACCACACCACACCACACCACACCACACCACACCACACCACACCACATCACATCACATCACATCACACCACACCACACCACATCACACCACATCACACCACATCACATCACATCACATCACATCACATCACATCACATCACATCACATCACATCACATCACATCACATCACATCACATCACACCACATCACATCACATCACACCACATCACATCACATCACATCACATCACATCACATCACATCACGGCCTGCAATGTAACTCCATCGTGTAACATAGCAGCCCGACAGCGGCGCTCGACGGACACGTGCTTGCCAAATGTTTTTTGCGAAGTTCGCACATTATTGAGCTTCTATCCAAAGTAATAAAATTGAGTAAGCTGTGTAAATCCTGGATGATAAATGTATCTGTTTTACTGCAGGGAAATGAATAGCCCTCTCGGACTAGACTAATAATGTGTAGTCTGTAGTATTCGGAATGTAAACGTGAACATATTTCACATTGTATTCTAGAGCAAAGTTATTTTATCGCTGAGAATAGAGATAGAAACAGTGATGGTAGTTGTTAAATCTGGCTTTAGGTACCTCTACCTAGTACATTTGTCAACAACGTCGTGGGGAAAGTTTGTTTATACCGTAGTTAATAAAATCAAATGGATCTCATTCACGTCGCGATCACAATTTAATGTATAGCTCCCGAGACACGCAGGAATTGAAATATTTTGAAATTTATTGGACGATAAATTGAGCAGCTCGACCTAATGATCTTGGAGTTTAGTTGATAAATAGTTCGTTTGTGCGTCGACTGTCGACACAATTTGTAAGTTTGAGTGATAATGAGCGAAATCAATCTGTAGACGTGTCGCCCGCTGGTTTCTGGCGTCCAGAGATGTAGCGACCGGCCATTATGAACTATCTTTAGAATAGTTAATCTGTGTTTTATCATTAAAGAAAAAGACAATGTTTATGATAGAGACCATTGGTACTTATGCGGAGCATGTCCCGGCGGCGGCCGCCGTGTCCCGCGCCCGCTCGGAACGCGCACGAAAAAACCTTGTTTATTGTTGTCAGATAATCTGAGCTTTCATTCCGTCCTACGTAATACTTTTATTGTGTTTTTACGCGACCGTTAAACTGTTTCTGGCGCCGCCGGGTGACAACAATTAGGACAACTGCTCTACGCTATGTTCCGCACTGTCTGTGGTACGGGAGGGGATGGTAGCACTGGAAAACGGAATAGAATTCAAGGTGCGGATAATAGTAAGGTTAAGAATAGATAACTTAGTAAACGTGTCTACGTCTGTCGTCTATACTAAATATTAAATATTTAGTACATTATACACTTCTAAATGTTTACAGCTTTTTGTTTGCAGGGACATCATTTCAGGACACGGATATGATTATCAGGACCTAGATTGTTTACCAAGGGAGCAAACAACAATTTTAAAGGCGAGCGTGTTTCTTTGGAAAGGATAGGATAGGAGTGTTCCTTTGGCTAGCACGCGCGTAAATTTAAGCGCCTTCGTTCGTAATTGTGTGCTCAAATTCGGATTATTAAAAAAAACTGAGTGTATCTTCCTCAAATAGTGAGAATGAAATAAACGTAGATACTATTCTTATTCATAAGTTGCACTTACTTATTTTCTTATAGAGCGTGATAAAAAGTAGATTGTCCACCGCGGGAGCAACACTATTTTATGCTCGAATGACAAACTTTGAATCCCTCGCTACACTCAGGATTCTTCTTTAGAATCATTTGCCACGCTCGGGATTCTACTCTAGAATCCTTCGCTCCGCTCTGGATTCAAAGAAACACTCTCGCCTTCAAAATTATTGTTTCCTCCCTTGGTAAACAATCTACTATTACTCATAAAACGCCATTCTATCTCTCAGTGACAAAGGCTATGTTTCACAAAGCGATTAAAACCGCGGGAGAAAACTAGCGACAACCCATATATTAAAATACTAGAGGTCCCCCGCGACTTCGCCCGCGTGCGGAAGAAATACGGACCGCTCCCAAAATTCTCCACTTTAAATCATTCCGAACAAACTCTACCAACTCTACCGACTCTACCGACTCTACCGACTCTACCGACTCTACCGACTCTACCGACTCTACCGACTCTACCGACTCTACCGACTCTACCGACTCTACCGACTCTACCGACTCTACCGACTCGACCGACTCGACCGCCAACTCCCCCCCAACATCCCTTCCTTTGAATGAACTACCCAAATATCAGTTTTCATCACTATAACCTAACCTAACCCAACAATATTTCAAGAAAAAAATCCTTTCTTAGTATACCCCTCCGCATCGAGACGAATACACCCGTCCAAATTTCAAGTCTGTACGACCAGCGGTTTGGGCTGTGCGTTGTCTGTCAGTCAGTCAGTCAGTCAGTCAGGACAGAGCCTTTTATTATATTAGATTATACTGATCTAGATAGTTTGCATCGCGCGTGTAACGAAATCGCCGGCCGCCGGTGGAGCGGCTCGGCTGGCTCGGGAGGGAGGGGCCGCCGGGTCGGTCCCCGACAGATATGATCCCGGGTCAAAGCAGAACTTCAAAGGATCAGCCTTTTTCTCCGGCTCAGGTAAATCAGTCGCTGAATCATACGAAAAGGCTACTCGAACTTTCACAAAGTATCCAAATAAGCGAGGACGCAAACGTAATTTAGCGGCAATTTCTTTTGATGGCGGTTATTTATTATTCAAAGTAGATAGATGGGTAGGTACGTCCCGTCGCAGAACGTATGTCATATAAGCACAGGATAAACAATAGTGCTGATATAAGTAGGTAAATACAAGCAGCGGTGATAGCGCAGGGGTTAGAACGTTTGGTTCGCACGCTCGCGGGGCATGGGTTCAAAATATTAAATCCTTGCAGTGAGCGAGTGAGCAAATGTCGGCGAAGCACAATATCGCGAGGAAACTGTTGACCGGTGGCGTTGCTGTACAGTACAGTGCCGCATGATAGCGGCGCGGGCGCAGCGCACGGGATCCGCACTCGGATCACATTTACATTTCCTAGCGAGGTGTGTTTATCATCTCTGATCACTCTGTTCAGGGGGCTAAAATGATCGCGTTTAGCAATTTTGCATATGATCTTATTACGGAATTCATTCGTTTGACAGTTTTCTATAGAAACTCGTAAAATGGCCGATGTAAGATGAATTGCTTAAAGTCAACTAAGTAGTAAATTGGTTAGAAGTTACTCGAGAGCAACATTTTACAATTCATTCTGCTAAGAACTCATAAGATGAACTGCTTTTAGGTGAATTGCTTAATGGGGGCATTTTAGACCCCCAGATGAGATATTATGGTATGATAAACATCTTGCTTGCCAACCATAAAAAATACACAGGCACGTCTTTGGCCTGTCGTAAGTGCTTATTTAAAGAGAATATAATCTGTCGTCACTTTAAAGTCAGATTCCAGAGAAAGAACGCTACTCTGTGATTTGCGCTGTTGTACAGGGAAACAGAGTAATAGCTGCGAGCATATCTTGGAAGTGTTTCTTCAGGTTCAGGGATCAGGCGGTGCTGCGCCGGCGCTTGTTGTGAAGCACGCGCAGGCAGGCCGCTCGTTTGGTTTAGTCGGTGTCCCAATAACTACAGCCCGATACTCTAATAAGTTATTTCCCCGTTCTTGTGACATCTGATAAAAAAAAATATTGAAATAAATCTCGGTGATTGCTGCGTGTGTTGTACATTGCGCGCCGCACGCGCGGAGCCGACGCCTCCTGCGCTACAAGGCGAGCGACCGTTTCTTTCACTACTTCACGACAGCATCCACCTCTCGCGGGCAGGATGTTTATTGAAATGGAAACGCGGGTTTATTTCTGGTGTTATCATAAAATAATTTTATTTTATTTGTCAAGCGCGATTCATATCGTGTGCGAAACTCGATTTACTCGGCTTTTTCATATCTTCATTAAAAGGCGTGCGAAGCGATCAAGAAAAGAAGCTACCGCTGCATATGCGAGCAAAGCTGAGCTGGAGTCGCTCGCGGTGTGAATCGGACCTTATTCCGGCGGCCGTTCCGTTCCACAGCGCATTGTTCCATTGTGTCGCACGCAGCACATGTGAAGGCTTTATGTGGAAAGAAGCGACGAAATACGTTTTTTGATGTCCCATAAAGTTTACCCTTGTAAGAGCCGCCATTATCCCATTCCGGGCCACGGCTGCACAAAAGACTTTATTGTTTTGTTTGTTGTGAATAACATTTGTACCTTTCCTTAAGGCGGTTTCCTGTCCCGGCCATCGTGAGCCCGAGCCCCTACTATACTTCGATTCCACATGCTTAGGCACATAGTCTGGCTCGAAATTATACTTAGCTAATAATGTATATGTTTTGACTATGTTCTGTTTTGTGTATCAATAAATTAAATTAAATTAAATTAAATTCCGTGAACACCTTCTGTGCCGTACAGCGGCGGGAACACAGAGGTTCCTGGAAGGCAGACGGAATTATAAGGGAACATTTAAGAAGAAGCGCTTCTAATTAAATCGATGTAAAGCCCTTATAATTTATTATGGGTCAAGAAAAAATCTTATTATTTTTTCATTAAAAAGTAAGTAAGTAAGTTCGTATAGGCTGAGTGGCCAGCCCTAGTGTCAGAGTTAATGTGCCGCCCGAAGGCCTCTGGCATTATTGGTCTTCGTGTAAACGGTTGGCGTAACGAAATATTTTCTCACACGATTCTTTTGCTTTTAATAGAAAATATGAAAAGCTGTGAATTATGTATGAATCTAAGTATGTGAACATTCTTATTAATATCAAAAACGCTAAATTTAAGTTTTTGGATTGTTACGAAAACGCATTTTGCGTTTTTACACTGTTTATACGAGACGTTACGTTATAACTAACAACAAAAAGCTAATTTTATTTTTTATAGGTCAACCCCTAACTTCAGGACTCGCTTCCAAACTCCGCGTCACTACGAACTTCCACGTAGTGTGCACTCGCCATGTTTCCTTTCCTACAATCAGATCCGGCTACGTGTTGGTAACTAATTGGTTGTTTGATGTTTGTGTGTTTGGTAGTTTTGGTTATATCAGAGGCCTTCGGGCGGCACACCAACTCTGACACTGGGGCCGACCACTCAGCCTATACTGATTTAGTAAATCTTGTCCAGAAGTTCAAGTAAACATTAAATTCGGTGCATAGCCGGGGTGTGAAGCCCCCACCCTTACCCCCCGCCTCCTGCCTCCCGTCTGCCCGTTTATTACCTCTTGGTGACCGAACGACTCGATCAAAGGTGAAGTTAGAGAAAGCTTTCATGTCAGCCGTGTCCGGCCGTGTTTACCGCCCTCGACTGCACTAAACACTACACTAAACATCAGTTTAGTTATGGGTCCCGCTCGCGCGCCTTGCCTTTAAATGTCGACAATTCGTACCGGAGGAATACGAGAAAGATAGAGTCACTGCTAATCCGGGAGATGCAGGCAGTTTCGTACTTTACTAATTATTGTATTAGTATTTATGATTATAACGTTATGACTTATAGAACTAATTAACGTCGGATAATCGTAAATACTAGCTGTTTCAGTCAAGCGAGCGCTACTCGCGCTGTTCGCGTGCTCCTGCTGCCTCACCTCACCAGCTTTATGCAATCTGTGTCACATGTCTCTCCATGTGTGCTTTGTCTTCAAAAACGAAAAACTAGTGAATATTGTTACTTTGAAAACTAACGTCATTCAGTCAATCATGGATTAGTCAAAACCACAGAAAAGCGAAATCCCTACTTCTTACGTCAAAACTATAAAACAAAATTTTTGTGTAGATAGAGCCGAGTGGGCTTACCCCAGGACAAATAGATTTCACAGAAAGGTATGAAGGGTAATTAACGGAGTCGAGTGACGCGCGGGGCCCAGCCGCGTCGTGTGGTCAGCGGGCAAAGCAAAACGTACAGTTCCCAGCGCTCTCTAGCCTGAAATAATAATGAATGTACTACCCGAATGAAGTTCAAGCTTCCGTGGTTGTCTTCGCAGGGCAGGAAGCGCCCTGTTTATGGACAAACCCCACGTTACTATTCACTAGGTATACAGTGTGATTCTTGTAAGGGAAGAGCCCTATTCAAATAAGTACGTGCAGTCTACAGCTAGACCAAACATAAGTAGAAAGTAGTATTGGTAGTAGTATTATTTTGTAGTATATTTTGTAGAATTTTTGCTGGGTACGCTGCCGACTGGTAGTGGGTTTGAGCGATTGGATTGTCTCTAGACTTTCATCGGTCTGGATACAATCCTTTTGTTTTTTGTTGTGTAGTAGGATAAGTAGTCTTTGTAGTTTGTTGTAGTTAATAAAGGCTTCATCATCATCATTATCATCATCAGCCCGGAGACGTCCACTGCTGAACGAAGGCCTCCCCCTTAGACCGGCTCACTGTACGACAACCTGCCATTTGCATCCACCGGTTGCCCGCGACTTTTCACGAGTCACGCAACGGGCAATGGAGAGAGCTATGCTCGGAGTTACTTTGCGCGATAGAATCCGGAACGAGGATAATCGCCAAAGAACCAAAGTTACCGACATAGCTGGCAAGGTTTGCAAGTTGAAGTCGCAATAAAGGTTTATGCCTAAAAAACATAATTAATCGATACAAAATATTAGCAAATAGTTATTAGCAATAAATTCAGTTCATTGTGGATTTGTCCGAAATAGCGATAATATTTTCGTCTGAGTCTATTCTTATTTTCTTTTTCTTTCTATATTTTTATTATCTTATCTCTATTATCTCTATTTTTATTTTCACTTCAATAAGAAGTGAAAATAAAAATATTATGAAATCAAATACGTACTAGTCAGCTACTTAGAATAATTAGCTCTCACGCATAGACGTGGTATAGAAATCATTGCTCTCATGAGTATCGTCAACATTAAATAGACTCACTTACGTTAAAGTAATGCTAATTAGATATATTTAGCAAAAACATTTTAAATAAGTATTTCTATTTGTAATGCCGATCATAATTGCTAGTTACAATAGTCGCGCTGTACAGGGGCCCTCCGGAAAGGGCCCCCGAAGGTCAGCAGCGCTCGGTGGCCATTCGAGCCGCCGCCGCTTCCGCCCAAATAATGTGATCTATCGCCGCGGTGCAGTAACCCAAGTCCGGCCGCGCGTCGCTACCGGGGAGCCGCGCCCGCGACACGCCCGGTGCGGCTCCTGCCAGCTATTACCTACTCTATACTCTACTCTGCGGGAGCCGGGCCTTCATTCAATAAATTAGGCAGCTAAGACGCGCGACGATGCCGTCAGGGAAGGAACACTTACGTCTTTAATTTTTATAATCCAACAAAAATAGACATCTTGTACAGTGATACTCTGCGCTACAGCACATGCGCACTGCACTGACAACGCGGCATGTGCAGTGCAGAAGAGAGGCGCGTGGATTCCGTATTAAAAAATTCCAAATAATAAATACTTAAATAAAATATAGAAGGGTATTTCGCACAGCGCCATCTGGCCCCAAACTAAGGAATACATTTAAAGTTTATTTAGATTCACGAGAGTTTGCTATTATGTTTGTGACCATACTGTGTCTGCGCGGTCACTTTTTTAATCAACAGGTAAAGGCTGTCCCAACATTAAGGCAAGATTTAAATTTGCCGCCATTTGTGCAGTAAATTGTTGACAACCCTGAAAAAAAACAATGTGACAGCTGAGAGTTTAGGGTTAGTAAAAATGGAGCGTCACACGGATAGAACAACGTGTCTTCATTATTGAACAATATTTGAAAAATAATGAAAGCTTGGCGGCTGCAGTTCGAAAATTTCATACAAAATATGGTCGGAATAGTGTTATAACTTCGTCAACTGTGAAGAGATTAATTGAAACATTCCGGGAGACAGGATCCGTTGGAGACGCCAAGCACACTGGTCGTCCAAAAAGAAGTCGTTCAAATGTGAATATCGAAGCAGTGCGTGAGAATGTTGGTGACAATTCAGGAACCTCAATTCGGCGTCGTGGACAAGAATTACAAATTTCAAGAAGCTCTCGACAGCGTATACTCACTAAAGATCTGTGTCTCCATGCTTATACAATTCAAATAACACAATAACTGAAGCCTAATGGCCATGCACAGCGAAGAGAGTTTGTTGAATGGATTATTGAGGATCAACAAACGGATGCTGATTTTTCGAGCAAAAGCTAAAGCTAAGCGACTAAACACATTTTCAACTTGATGGGTTTGTTAATCGCCAAAATTGCCGCTTTTTGGGGTCTGAGAACCCACATGTGATTGTCGAAAAACAAATGCATCCATAACGTGTCACTGTTTGGTGTGGATTTTGGGCTGAAGGCATAATTGGACCATACTTTTTTGAAAATGAGGCTGGTCAAGCACTATTACTAGTGCTCGATATTGCGACATGATAACACAGTTCTTGAACAAATATTGGATGATATTGGTGTGGCCTATATGTGGTTTCAACAAGACGGTGCCAAATACCATACAGCCCGTGAAACACTTCAATTACTGCATGAGACATTTCCAGGTCGTGTACTCTCTCGTCTGGTCTCTACTCGGTGATCAGAATTGGCCCCGAGATCGTGTGATTTAACAACATTAGATTTATTTTTATGGGGTTAATTAAAATCACTGGTCTATGTCAACAAGCCCACAGCCACGCGTGCATTAAAGGAGGAGATTCAACGTTTCATCAACGAAATTCAGCCACATTTTATGCAGAACGGTCATGGAGAATTTCAACAAACGAGTGCGTATATGTATGCAAAGCCGTGGAGGCTATTTGTACGATGTGTTATTCCATAAATAACCCTATCCTATGTACATTATGATTCAATAACAAAATTACATTCAAAAGACTAAAAATTTATTTAATTCAAATCTTGCGTTAATTTTGGGACAACCTTTATATTATAGAAGCGTGGACGCTGTAGGCGACACGTGCTAACTAGGACTAAGTAACTAGTAAGTAGTCTTCGCTTTTGTTGTTGGATAAAAACCTTACGCGGCTCTGCTCTAATTATCCAAAGATATATCTCTTGCTGCTGAAAAATGTTCACCTTTGATTTTTTATAGTGATGTTTGCTCGCTACTGATTGGCGGATAACAACTGATGAAAGTAATTCTCCAGGCGGACTCTTCGAAAACATCCTACCAGTGCAGACTTGTAAAATTGGAATGACATGGCGTATACAGGTACTGTTCGTTCCGGAAAACCGTAGGTATGGTTTCCATATTGGGCAGCGAAGGTAGTGTTCAGTGTCCACGACCATTCGAACGATAACGTCAGTACCTGCAGAGCGGAACCTCGCGGCACGAATAAAGTACAAACACATTAGAAGCAGCCATTAGACACAGTTAATGCGTCGCGCGTCAAGCCTTTTTACACAAAAAGAAAATGTTTTACATGTCACGGGAATTGTGTGACTCGAATTACTTGTCGGCGGCCATGGTACGCAGCCGGGGAGGACGCGGTGGTCTGACATGACAGCGCGAAGGAGGCCGAGGGCGTCGCGGTCCTCTTGTTCTACTTCATTAGTTGAGCGCAGCGAGAGCGCGTCTGCTTACTGATGAGTTCTAGATAAAGGTTACCTTATACTACCTTATACTATTACCTTCACGAGGACAGGGCTGCACTGCAGGGCCGCGGTGAACAGTAAACCACGCTTACAAATTTGAAATACTTAGAAAATACAAAAGTATGCAATCTTAATATATCAGCAAATTGTTACATTTCTGGAAAGGTCGAGGATATTGTCGGCGAATTATTCATGATTTCCGTGAATTCCTTGCAAGCTCGTGAGCCCAGACTGCAGGCTCTATCGAACACATTACACGAGCACACCCCGACATACCGGGTCGGCTAGGATCTAGACTAGGTGATCAGCCTTCCCTCCTATTCATTTTATCACCGATATTAAGCGTTGGTCTAACACTAGATCCCTGGCCGGTGATTACAAGGAAAAACAAGATGGCTTCGTCTTATAGCTTTAGTAACTATAAGTCGAGTTCCACAGATAGGAAGGCATTCTGAAGGTTTTTTGCCGTTTCAAGAAACATCGCCATTATCCGAAACAGCCTGAATCCCACCCTGTTTTTTCGTGTAGTTACATTAGCCACACCTCATCTTTTTCCGACACAAATAGAATTTAGCTTCTGTAATGTTTGAGAACGAGCGTCCGATTGCTGTGGACCGGTCACGTACCACAGCCGGAGCTAACAATGTTACCCCGGCGTCCCCGGCGGACGGCCTCGTAAACTGAATGGAAACGAAACAGACGGACGATTACTGAGAAAATACATTAAATTTCTTTTATTTTAGTCGAGAATAGACTCCATTGAACGACTTCACAGCGAACGTTAGCTCGGGGAATTATTGAAATTACGCACAAATTCGCGCATTTTGTTGAGATGTTCGAATCGAATATGGAATTATATTAGATTTGTGAGGAGCGCCGTGCGTGCGGCGTGTTTACTGGACCAACAAATCGAATGATCGGAGACCTCGCGGGCGCTCTCTGCTGACTGTACATGGCGGGGAACGCTGCGGAGCTGACTGTACACGCCGGGAGCGCTGCGGACCCGACTGTACACGCCGGGAGCGCTGCGGAGCTGACTATACCCGCCGGAAGCTGACTGTACCCGCCGGGAGCGCCGAGGAGCTGACTCTACATCATGGATTCTGAATTTCCAATCTCATAGAAACCGGGTTAAGTGACGCTAAGTGCTGACGCGTGTAGAGACGTCGACTATCGCGGGAGGAGCTCGTACGTGGAACTTGTTTACTTACATCCCGCAGGTAGTACCCGCCTAATGTAGCGACCAGACCAGATAAATATTACGACAGGTGAAAAGCAATTTGGTTCGTATCGTGTAGAATTGTATTAGTTTATCTATCGAATCACGGGAAGCTCGGCTCGCGTGTATGCGAGCGGTGTGTGGAGACGAGCTACCTCCCGCTAACAGAGGAATCTATTTCATCTCGAATTCTATGCCAGGCTCTACCTCGACACGATTTCGAGAAAATAAAGGCTCGGTTTCGCGAAACATAAGGATTCGTCGTTTATTCTGTCGGTAGTTTATTCTGGTAATATCCATTTCCGATCGTATTAAGTAAGTAAGAAAACCAGAACGCCTTTGTCGCGGGGATCATTTTGAACTGACATTGTAGATGACAATATATGTCTCAACAGTAATAACACCTGCTTCGGGCTTCGAACCGGGGACTGCAGACATCGCGAGCTCGTTTGTTTCTGCGCCGAACATTAGGTCTACACTGTGACCACAGTATCTGTTAGTTCAATTCGACGACCGAAAAAATTTGTTAACAATACGTTAATCAATAGCTGTGATAATTCACGCTCATTGCTTGGAAGCGCATTTGTACAAGTTAGTTCGAAGATTTCTATCGAGAAAGTTTAATGAAAACGTGTTCTATCTAACTCTTGTTTACCGATTAGATTACCTATATGATCAAAATTAATAATTATATTGTTTGAAGTTGAAACTAATAATTAGTTTAAGATGTGTTAAAGTGAAGCATTAAAAGCGGGTCCCGTCCGCGGCGTGCGGTGGCCGGTCTCTGACAGCTCGCCTGTGAACCAACCGTCTGATTTCATTAAATACTCGCAAAGCAAACAAACAACTGCTTTACCAAAACTTGGATTGGCTGCACAGGTGAGCGAGCGAGCGGCCGCGCCGGCCGCGCCGGCCGGGCCACTCGGGCCGCTCGGGCCGCTCGGGCCGCTTGGGCCGCTCGGGCCGCTCGGGCCGCTCGGGCCGCTCGGGCCGCTCGGGCCGCTCGGGCCGCACGAGCCGGGGGCGCGCCGTAAGGAACTACTCGGAAACAAGTTGCCAGATCCGGCCACGCGGGTATTCTCAACTTTACACACGTATTAGCTTTTGGCAGAAGCAACCAAACCTGGCTAAAGTGCTTGCCTTGGAATATACTTACGCGACGATGGTTACATTTAAGGTTGCCATACGGTTTATTTCTTTCGCCGTTGCCACTTGGCCGAGATTTCACAATTGTTCTTGATCTCCTGACTCCCATCAAATTATAAGACAAACGGCTTACGTCAAGATCTGTGTGCAATTTTCATTTGAAGCTTTCACAACGTTAAAAATCTAGGTAGGCGGTATACACTACACAGGTTTAGTGGTAATCAGTTAGCATCCTTTTAAGGGCATAAAGCGTTCATTTTCATCTCTCATTGTTCCGCGCTGGTTGTTCTCTCTGTGGACGGTAAGTTTTACCATCCTACGCTTTTATTTTTTCTTGACTTTGCGTCCAAATTTTTGATTGACCGGTTAAACGTTTCAAAGTAGGATGTTGATTAGTTTTATTACCGTACAGATGTTACAACATACATTATTTCTTTCTTTCTGTTAGATGCTAAATGCTACTATTCAATCGTGATCGAAAATGGTATTATTTACTAGACTTTAATGGAAATTATCTCTAAAGAAAGGCCGTCAGGTCAACTAGGCGAGAGCTCAGAATTACCACAAGCAGTCCACTGCTACCTTGAATTTTTTGTACCCAGTGTCTTTTCATGAAATGTATCTAATATTTTATCTTGTGTAAGTACATGTGCATTGCCTGAATACAATATTATTATTATACTTATTAATGTGGATATAGCTTTCTGGTTTCATAGTAATTAAATGAATTATAAATGTGTATACTCAATTAAAGTCTAGACGGATAAATTCAGTGTAATAACTGACTTGCAAACTTTTCCAGCGACCGCGGCATCCGGCGAGACGTCGATCATATTTGAACGGTAATATATCACGTGTTGTGAGCTTTGATCTCTAAATAGAATTTAAAGTTTTAACATGTGCTTCTAGAGGTAAACTTTTATCAGTGTTTTATAAACTAAGCAAATTCAAAGTAATGAGAATCTTTTAAATATTAAAAAAGAATGTACGAACTGGGAAAGCGAGTTCACAAACGAATTAAAACGATAAAGTCAATAAACCTTCGAATTATATATTATTTTGAATCCCTCTGGACGGAGTCTTTGTAGAGGCGCTGCGCTGCGTTGATTGGCCGCTAACTAACCGCGCATCTGACGTCATACGCCACGCCATGTGTGATAGGTTAGTCTATGAGATTGATTCAGGTGTTACTTTACGGAAGTAAATTTTGACCAAAATTGCTATAACTGTTTATTTCTAGTGTATTTCCGCTCTAATATCGTTTCGAGTACTAACAGGATGAAGGGACAAACCATATATCAATATTATATATTATTTTTCTCTTGATATTATGTGTTTATCTATTATTATTAATTTTAAAATAAACGTTTTAATATTCGTATTTCACTAGAACTTGTTCGCCCATTTCTGAAAATATTTAAATGCCCCGCAGCAAAACAGCAGGGAGTAATTATTATTACACTCAGCGCCTTCGATCCCCAGCAAGGAAAGTTAGTTGCTATGGAAACCAGATAACTAATCGAATACTAAATACAATAATATGATCACTAATAAAACGTAGTGTTTATATTCTCTTTGAAAATCACAGTGAATACCTATTACACATTATTCTCAAATTTTATATTTTTACATTCGAAATAACATTGAAAATAATGAACGCATTGGCGTTGAAAGGGTTAACAAAAACATATAATATTTCCCGACATGAGCACATTCCTGAGTTCGTTCTCTGCGCGGGCAGTAGGTATAATGGGTTCTGTTACTCGAAGGCTCGAGGGATAGATATCGATATCTCCAACATTTCCTCGAAGTATGAATATCTTTGCAATTGTTATGAAACGACAGCAGCGGGAATTCACCGACCACACGAATAGAACGGAACGTTTTGTTGTCTATTCACTTCTACCTTCTTCGTAAGGCTACTGTTATGTTTCCCACGGACAAGGCTGAACTTCCTCATTCGTTCCCGGCTCAGAAAAAGCGAAATTATAACTTATTCCTTAAAAATAATCACATTAACCTTCGACAAAATGTTTACTTAGAACAAACTATTTTGTCTCGTTTTCAGGGCTGGCTTCTTAACTAAAGTTGTTGGCAACGATGAGTGCGACTTCTTTTTTAGCGTAGTACAGATTCAGATTCAGATATTTATTGATAAATATATATTTATATTGATTGATTGTTTTTTTTTTCTTTTTTTTTTTTTATACTACCGTCAGTACATATAACCCTGTATATTTCAACAACTATTCAGATAATTAGTATTGTTTTACTTACTTAAAATTGTACCTTAAAATTAATAATTTACAGCCCAACCGAGATCATAAGAAATGTAAGTAAGTAGTTGCTTCCTTAAGTACCAGTAGGTACTTAAAAGGTAGCAAAATATTCTAAATTTATAACTTTCCGTTCTGTTGTCATAATTACTGTGAGTATCCCTCCAACCCGAGCGCGGCGCGACGGGCGACGGGCGACAGACATGCGACACTATAATTACTGAGGACGCAACAATAATACGACGTCGTGTTGCCGCGCGACTGACGCGAGAGGCGGCGACGCGCCCGCTTGCCTGCGCGGCGGACCCGCTGCTTAGGAGGAGCTGTACACCCGCGGTTAGTGTACGAGGCGCGACACCCAGCTGACACACGCTCGAACACAGGCTCATCAACAATGGCCAAAAAAAGTGGAGCTTTTGAAATATTGAGCTTAACTTTTATTTAATTTAACTTGTCTTGCCGATCAAATAGAACATAATATCATTGTCTCGCTTTCCAAGCATCTCTCGTCAAGTAAAGTAACTCCCGCTAAGTAGAACCATAATTGTCGGCTTTGTTCTTAATTACCTGTCCCGTCCCGGCTCGCACGCCGCGAGCAGGAGCTCTCTTCCTCTGCACCGCACTCGACTCATTTCGGTAATTGCTTTCAATATTATAATATTAAAATGTGAAGTGTACTCGTAGGCATTCAAATTTAATTTTCCACAATTTTCCTTGAACGAGAAACGGTCGTAAAGATCAAAACATTATTATTACTCTATGAATAAATATGATGTGTTCACGGCGGCCCCCATAAACCGCTCGCCATCAGAGCTGAATCAGCTCGCGGCCTAACAGTATAGTCTATAGCTCTACATCAATCGTAATACGACAAATTCTAATAAATTGTCGAGGAGAGGGATTCCTAGCACCGATGATTGTTTCGCTCGAGGTTACGGCATGCCTGCGGGCAAGCGACCGGTGGACGAGCATGTTTAAGCATCGTGCTAATGCGGTTACTGGCTCCGGCGCAATATGCGTGTCATGCATTATGCGAGGACACGCGACTAATGCGACAATAAATAACAGTAACTAGCCGCCGCCAGCCAGTTACCATAATCACCCCTCTGTTAGTACTACTATGTTCTATGTTAGTACTCCTCTGCTGGACATGCGCCTACTCTCCGAGGGCGACTGACCCACCACGGTGGCCCAGTTGCAGGTTGGTGAATTCACATACGACATTTTTCTTCTCCGGAAGAATGCAGGATTCCTAAAGATGTTTTCCTTCACTGAAAAGCCAGTGGTATAAAATCCATACATAAACTTCTAAGAGTTATTCGGTACGAGCCCGGGTTTTGAATCCGCGCCCTCAAGTCGAGCGGTCTCCCATTAGGCTGTCACGGCCCTGCTACAGCTAGCCAGGTCTAGTAAATTTTTTAATTTTTTTATGGTAAATAATTCTAGTATAATGTTACCTGTAACCCGAGTAGACGGACCTCTCTACGTAGCTGGTACCCAAATTAAAGAACCCATGGAATGCACCTGTGTAACTTGTCATAGCCATTTTTAAACGTTAGGAAATGCGGGGTGAAATAAAACTGTCATGACACGAGAGGGAAATAAGATATGATGTTCATTTCCCCGCTGGAATGATGTCCACCGACAGCGAAGACTTGTGGAAAATACGATATTATCTGGTTGGTTATTTAAAACACCAGCGCTCCACACAGCGTTGGTGAAAACCGAACCCAACTGTCGGGGGAGTCTTGCAACGTGGTTTGACGACTCTGTTACTTGACGAATATGTCAAGTTTAGTAAAAGAAAAAAGTTTAGGATATTTCCCACTCGCAAGTGGGGGTCACTTGATAAAATTGTCTGATACCTAATTGTACGATCTGCCGGATATGTACATGACAGAATATCCTATGCTCCTAACTAATGAAATCTACTTAGAGGAAAGCTTTTTAAGTAATAAAATATTTGTAAATCTATAAACTCATGTACATTAATGAGATGAATCGAGGAGATTTCCCGTTGGTAATCCAAAAGAAAATATATCACAAACTTTGCTTCGTTACTGTGATAACAACTCACTTTCGTACTCAAATGATATAAGTACTTGTGTTGTGATAAATTACTTTGCGACAAACAGGATTTTATTATACTTATTAAAAAAAATTGAATGTCGAAGTGCGGCTAGAGCTTCAGGTTTCTAGGGTTGGTAGATGACCAAATTCCCTGGAATTTCCCGACATATTATGACCTCTCGGCTCCCGGAGAAACACCCGACCGGCTCAGGCACTTTAACCATTAGTGTATTAGTATCCGTAAGTACTAATAACTCGCACGACACGCGTCCTTTCGCCTTCACCTTTCCTTTCGCCTTTCGTAGTCGTAGGTAGACTCCGTTTACATCGAGTACCAACCACCTCTACGTGGTATACAACGTGTATTAAAAAGGTTCAACAATACTGAAGGGTATGTATGTACTCATCATTATGAACAACTTTTACAATGTGGCCAAGCCCGAAAGCGTGAACAAAAAATCAGTTGTTCCATACATATTGTCAATGAACTTTTAGTATGGAACAGTTGTTTTTTTTTCGCAATTGGCTGCATAGTAAAAGTTGTTCATAATGATGAGTAAATACATATCCATCAGTATTGTTGAACCTTTTTGTTACACTTTGTATAAACTGACATGTTAACGTTGCCAGTTGCCAGGTAGGTTTCGGCATAGTAACATAACAACTAAGTTAATCAATTATTTTTGTTGCTTCATACATCATCATCATACATCAGCATCCAGGAGACGTCCACTGCTGGACAAAAGCCTCCCCCTTAAAAGGGAGGAGTTTCTATAGGCCCAAAGTCGATGATTTTTTTGAATGGAACAGCTGACTAATTATTTCCCGATTTCATTGTTGGCCCCATAGTAAAAGTTGTTTGTTTTGATGTACAGAATATGCCCTTAAAAAGATGCTAACTGATTACAGCTAACCCTGTATAGACTATCCAAGTGGCTACCTAACCTGCTATATAGTTTACCCGTCAATTTACAAATCATATTGCATTTTTTTATGCTCAATTAAAGTTTATTATTATATTTAAAAAAGGTGTAGACGTACTGTTAAGATCGAGTAAAATCCACCAGTCTTCTGACAATTCAAGGTCTGAATAAATCAAAAGACCAGCTCCGCATTTCTAGTGTCAGCTACACCTCTGTATTATTATAAGCACCTCCAGTACCGACCATTGTACACGTCGACACAGAAACGCGTTGAAGGGCCGAATCCCGCACATCATTGATTCATGTTCGGGCTCTAGATATGAATAGATCCCACAATACACTGGTTGCCTTGTTTCTGGACAAAGGAGAACTCGAGATCTTGACTTACTGCCATTGAAGTTATGTCCTTACTCTCGTATGTAATGTCGGAAGCCTTCAGTGCGGCAATCTGACATTAGCACTGGCTACTCAGCATATATGAACGTAGTTATGTATGCACCACTAGGATTTATCTCGGCTGGCTATGATATAGAGATGATACTTCGAAAGCGTGATCACGAGTAGCATTTACAACTGAGTGCTGACGTGAACCACGTTTATATTTATTCATAATGAGGCGGCCGCGTATAGAGCTTTATCAACGTCTCCTGAGGGAACAATTAACTCGCCTACTTCACCCGTAAGCGGGGAATACAATAATTTTGTCGCGAGACTGTAATTAAATCCTATGTGGATTTAGGAGTGTTTCGTGTGTTACACACAGCAAGTCTATGGGTCATTTGCTGTGGGTACACATTTTACGCTAATTGGAGTTGTTCCTATAAAGTAACGCGAGGCGTGATGACGCCCTGCCATGTATCCGACCCTCACTAGTGACTGCCCACACACACACACACACACACAAACACGTGCGCGCCATTACACCCTAAACGTACTATGTATGTATATACTTCCGCATCTTCCGGAGAAATAAAAATGATGTACTCATCCTAATTCAATTATGATCCCAAATTTTGATTGATTGCTGCCATTTAATTACTATGGAGACAAAAATAGCTGAACACACTCCAGATACTGACCCCCAGCATTAGACAGAGTGCAAAGCACAAGGTAAATGCTCACAAGATCCAGTTATTAAAGACCAGCATAATTTGTATAATTAACCTCCGCGCAGACTGGCTGCGAAATTATTGTAAACAGACGACCCCGGCTATTTAATTTCAAAGATAGCTAGTTCCCTGTGACCGCGAGTAATGGAGAGCTCTCAACCAACCCTCGCCTCTCCCGACTTCCTTCCTCTGCCTGCCTCTCTTCCTTACTGTAATATCGGGTATACCAACATTATTATAATAGTTAAATTATAATTTACAATGGCTTGAAATTATTATCTAACTATACGGACCCCCGCGCTTGATATCAGGGGAAAAACGAGTTCGGCACCACATAATCATCTCATAAACTTATTTGTATAAGAATCCTAGAACACATGATCTGTAATTTCACCCAATACAGATCTGAAGCGTGCTATAAGTGTAAAAGTATTACTTCTGAAATAGTTATAATTGATGTCGTTGGTTGCGCCGTCATAACAGATCCATAAATATGAGATATTCATAAACTTGGTCAGTCCGTGAATGGTAACCTGGGTAACATTATAAAGTTGAGAGAGTTCTATAAGTAATAACAATTTTATGGTGATGTCAGAGGAAAGAGTCGAACCCCTTTTAGGCTGAGTGTGCAGCGTATTTACCATCTTTGATCACTTCATTAGGTGAGCTGTGGCCAAAAGCCTAGCCTATCAAGTAAGTATAAAGCAGGCAGCCCAACCTCTCCCAACTAATGAAGGTTATGTTTCAGCGGAATGTAACTGAAGCCGAACTCGAACAAATTTATTACCGAGATAAACTCGTAATTTGTTTAAATTATGTTTCCTTGAAAAATAAAACAAAGAGAGATGTAATCTTAAACAAGTGAGCTTTACTTGGGAAAGTTGTGATACGGGGGACCGGGGGATGCTGGCGGCGCCGGCGGACACTGAACCACAACCTGCGCCTCTATGTTACAAGATATGGCGGAGCTGGGTCGTGTACTGAAGACGCAGGTTCGAGACCCGACCGAGTAAATGGTTTACAAGAAACTTACGCAAACAATTATCAAAAGAATATAATAGTAACATAATAGTAGTATTTTTTTAAGCCGGGCTTAAGTTTTACCACCTTAGTTTTATTAATGTAGTTCGGAAAAGAGTTCATAACTTTATTTATTTATTTATTTATTAAGAACACCAACATGATGTACGTCATTTCCCACATCTGATACAAGGTATGGTAGTTACTAGCTAAACGTCACCACAATTATAGGTGCAGACTACATGGGTTTATTAAAATAACAAGTAAAGGTAAGATTGTTAGTGATAGAAGTTAACATAGTGAATTAAGCGACTATATGGCAGACTTTTTTTTTTTTTTTTTTGGCTTTTGAACTGCTATATGGATTTTCTTCTAAAATAGCTTATGTTCACCGCGATATTAGCAGCCTTCGAATATAAAACACATTTGTATAAGTTCGACCGCACGCACACACAAACCACCTCCAACTTACTAAGCCCACACCTCCGTCCGTCCGTCCGTCGGCGTCGCGTCGTCGTTTTTACTCACGACGAACAATAATTACAGCGACGAAATGATATCATCAGTATGAACATGATATATTATTATGACTGTCCTGTTTGTGTCCATACTACATTTTAACTATTCTTGTATTTTATTTGCAGCACCAAATAATAATTTTGTGTTTTACTTGTGATTTTCAAACTAAATAAATAATCTGTCCAAAATACACAGGCAAATATACATTGACCAAAATAAACGTTAGAGTATTTTTTAAACTAAGCATTGCCATCCGATGTGGCAATGCCGCCAGAATTTTTCCCTCGGGCTTTTTGTTTAGAATTCGTATGTATTTATTTACTTTGGGGCTTCATCATCAGCCCGGAGACATCCACTGCTGAACGACGGCCTCCCCCTTAGACCGCCACACTGTACGACAACCTGCCATTTGCATCCACCGGATGCCCGCGATTTGTAGTCGGTCCAACTAGTGGGAGGCCTTCCTACACTGCGTCTTCCGGTTCGCGGTCGCCACACAAGAACCTTTCTTCTCCATCTGTTATCAGTTCTTCGAGCGATGTGGCCTGCCCTGCGCCACTTTAACTTGCAAACCCTGCGAGCTATGTCAGTGACTTTGGTTCTTTGGCGAATATCCTCGTTCCGGATTTTATCGCGCAAAGTAACTCATTAAGTAAAAGTATTAGTTTCAATTTTATCTTATGTAGTTTTAATTATTTTATTCATAAGCATCTCATTTCTTTTTAATGACCGTGATAATACTTCATAGTACAATTGTCACGTAGGTAAAAACATTTATTTTTAGCTAAGTACTCCCCACGATTTAGCTTGCGATTGCCCAAATATTCAATTTCCGTAACTAGAATATCCCCGCGTTTTTCTTCATGATGTAAACTACTATTACAATTTTCATAAAGCTCGGTCTTGCCGTTTGGTTGTGTACCTAGTACCTAGGTGTCAAAAGGTAAATATTAGTGTGACGTGATGAGAAAATAAATATCTTAAACCCAACGCCAAACTGATTATTCTTGTATCCTTGAAACCTCGTATCGGATAACTACTTTTCTAATAGGCAACCGAGCGACCTTTCGCCGAATGGTAAGCGGCAACCGTCACCTTGCGAACCTGCGCCGCCAGGGATGATTTCCCCACGTCGACAACAAACAGCTCAACAATGCACAACAAAAGCCATCAACTACAATCGAATCTGCAGCGAGTCGCAGATTGATATCGGTCGCGAGCAACAAGTGAAAAATTCGCGCCGACACGAGACACGTACCTCCAGCGGCGAGCGGGGCCGATCCGGAATGGCGGGCCTGGTGGGTGCTGCACCGGCACCAGCGTGCTGCTGCAGCCACTCGAGGCACTGCAGCGCTGCTGGCAGGCAGGGCCCGAGGAGGAGGTCGCGAGTAGTAGTGTGGCGGCGGCGGCGCGGGCGAGTGGCGCGCGCGGGCTCCGGCTTGCGACTGGCGCGCCGCGCGCCGCCCGCTGGACCGCGCTCCCGCTGGAGAATGCATCTCACTTGGCCCACAGAATAAGTCGTACGACTTGCACATACTTTCCGTGTTTCTGAGACGTTCAATCTTCCTAGGAAGCTCGATAAGCGATAGTGCAACCTACCTTACTTAAGTAGGTATTGAATATTGTATGCGGAATAGAAAATGTTCACTGGTGTTGGAAGTTTATATATTTTCGTTATAGAGAAATAAAAACTTATCGCAGGTTTTTCTTGCAGATATATCGCATTAGCGTACTTAGCCTTTTGTTAGTTCACATATCCACCAAGCTGGCCCAGCTGCCTGCGCTGCTGGCAGTCGCTGACAGATCTACGTAGGTACGCCATGGAAATTATTTTCGGTTGGTTTCCTCGCGACGTTTCCCTTCACCGGAAAGCCAGTGGTGTGAGAATCCGTATACATTAATTTCAAAGAGCCCATTGATACGAGCCCGGGATTTGAACCCGCGACCCCGCGAAGTCAAATGGTCTCCCGATAGGCTACTACGGCTAAGACATCGCATTATTTTAATTGTTATCAACACAAATAAACGTAGTGTAAGTTCATAAAGGCTGAGAGCCCAACCTCGATGGCACGCAGGTTTCCGTGCCGCTCGAAGGCCTCAGCAGCGCTTACTGTGGTGATCTGCTTTCTGTCAAATGATAACACGCTTTAAAAAAAATACAACCAACTTCTACTTCGAATACCTTGATGACATCTTCATATTTTCTAGTAATTTTTGATTTAAAAACCTAACTACTGAACCGATTTCGATAAAATGTATATAGTGCCACCTCTGAATTATTACCTAGCAAACAAAAACAATATCATAAAAATCAGTTAATAATTAGCGGAGTAATCGCGTAAAAAATATGCAAAAAAAAAACATACAGTCGAATTGAGAACCTCCTTTTATGAAGTCGGTTGAAAATGGTACTCACGGTCACCCGGGTCATAGTGATAGTTTTACTTGATTAATAAGAAAATTTGTGAATTTGACATCACGAAAGTGTGTGTATTTCTACCCTCCCGACTGATAGTAGGATACTTAACTAGTTTTTCACTTTTCGTGTTTGTTATATTGAAGTCTAATTTTTTAGCTTCCAGCCAATACTTGCTTGTAGGCTTGTAGTAGTAGGACTCTATTGCAGAGTCTTCCTGGGGTGCCAGTGCCACACCTTTGTCAGCTATTCAACCCCAAGTAGTAGTGTGCAAGCATGACTGTTTTTCGGTTTGAAGGGCAATGTTATCAGAGAAATTAGTGGGCATGAAGAGATTTAAATACTCAATACTCAACAACAACACACACGTAACACGTAATAGCTCAGGGTGACGAGTGCAGTACAGTGCGGTGCTGGATTGTATTCGCAAGTTCACAATTCTGGCATTGTTACTGCTATGGGCAGGCGTGACGCTTACCACCAGGCAACTGTCTCGTTCGAGTCGTCACTCAATTCCATAAAATTTAAAGAAACTATATTACTCTAGAATGAGCGCTACACTGGGAGAGGCGAGGAGTATCGTATACTATATAAAGATATGGAGTTCGGCGTAGCTATAACCCACATGAAATGAGCCTACAACGCGAACGGCTATACCGTCGCTCGTGTAGGCTCTCGATGAACAATCATGCTTATCGCTTGCCAGATCTCTTCACTAAAATGCTTGGAGGATCTAGCTCTCGGCTGGGTATACAATCAAAGCTAAAATGTCTTGACAAACACCTACAATATCGGAAGTTTCTTTTTTTTGTAACGCGAATTGTCGAGTCAGATAACGTCGCAGAGGTTTCCTCTCGCGCTATCTGCCGCACTGGGCGCAGCCTCCCCGATCTACGGGGAGTATTTATACCTGTCCTGTAGGTAGTGCCCGCGCGACTTGCGAATTTCAATTATGTGCTTGGAACTCTACGACAAGTTATTGGTCGAGAGATATCGTATTTTACGGAAAGCCTGGGAGATTATAATGTAAAGTTTAATCGAAAGTTATTTGAATAACATTCTTATAATGGCAACCCAGCACAATTACAATCATAAAAATATCACTAGAATAATTAACAAATACCTGAAGAAAAATAATAATAACACACAACAAGTAATAACACTTTATTCACAACGTAGAAAGGACATTACAAACAGACAATAAGAGGTAGATGTTGTCGGCAGTTATTACAGACACGCGAGCCGGCCGCACATGTCGCCTGAGGCTACTCCGGTAACCAAGGGAACTACTCAGGTGGCGGCGGGGGCTACTCACGTGGCCCATAAAACGTTATGTGGTGGTTAATGAGTCCGGCGCTATGTCGGCGACACAGGAATTTAATTTGTTTAACAACTCGCCCGGGGCATGACACGACACCAGCCATGAGGCGAGACAACTATATCAACACATACATGGCTACTATTTAATCGTACATCAAACTAGATCAAATTTCATGTTTTTCTCTACAAATTATTATTTACACACACAAACAAATGCACAACCGAAACCAGCCAGCGAGTCGAAGAAGTAGAAAGCGGTCTTAAAAGGAAGACGAGTCTAAAAAGAGATAATTTAGCCTCCTAACTAAAATTCCATTACATTTCGATCAGCAAACGTGAAACAAATACTCATCTGTGCACGTAAAGTATTTCTGAGGTACAATTAAATATTACACCAAAAAAAATTCCCGCGAGCTGACCTTGAAAGTTTCCCGGATACGAGCCGAACGGGGGACGTTCTGGGAGATAGCAGGAGTCACGGAATCGCGCGGAGCCGGGCTCCCGCGATCACTGTCGAGGGCTCCTCGCTTCCGACGAGAACGTCTCTAAGGCCTAGTTCGCACTGCTTTAGTAATTTGCAAAAAATTTCAGAACAGAAAAAATGTAGTCGAGTGCATTAGTACGAGTATACCATTTAGTCGAGTCAATCCATTTTACGCAATTTTTTCGGGCAAGTAGCGCTCACTTGTGTCCCACTCGACCGTGCGAACGAGTAGGGACAGTAGCAAGTATTTTAGTACTAAATCACTCGACTGAATTACTAACATAGTCCGAATCCCCGAACTAGGCTTAACTTTTGCCGTTAATGTAGACATTATTAGCCGTGATGGGGCTGGTTACTTAGCGCAAAGAGCCATCATTCTGTGATCCGGCTTTACTTGGAGGCTACAGTGCGCGTACTAACCGCCGTAGCATCATGCCAGCGAGCAGGCGCGACAGCCAGGTGGCTCGCGGACAGCGGCGTCTGTCCGCCGTCCTAACATGTATGCGCTATTGTGGTCGGGCATTACCACAATTCGCGACTCTAACGTTTTACGTAAGTATTCTGAACAATTTCACGAAAACATTGTTAGTAGGAGAGTAACGCAACCGCGAATAGAATAATAGCGACACCTGTCATCTAACAGACACACTACAGAACCGAGCCAGGAAGAATAATCGTGACACCATCGTGACGTGTATCATTTTTCACACAAATAGCGTACGTGACATGTCGTGTCGTGTCGTACAAAGTGGGTTGCTCTTCACGGAGAAGTTTATTTCATGTTTTGATACAAGGTACGATGGTCTATGAAAAAATAAACCATTGTGAACGAAGTAGTGTTAGATAGGTTCATTGCAAAATTGGTAGATACAAGTACAAGTACAATAAGTTACAAAACAATAATTTCGTGACTTCTATTTTATTCAATATCAATTCAACATAAATGCTGCTGGTTTCCTTCAAATGTTTAATTTAGACTCTGAAATCCCGTCTCGTTTCGGAGCGATCTGCTGACGTGGTGACGTCACTCCCCAATTATAACGCCACGTTGTATCAGCGGAGGCTGTATCGCCCCGAGACGCCACGCGCCACCCGGCACCCAAGCTTGATTATAACGACGCGACGCGGCGTTATGGACCTGTTTACAGCCTCCTCGCAGGATTGTCGCACGTCTCTCAATCTTGCTTGATACCGATACAGGATGAAATACACGGCCAACGATGGCCGCATATCGTTCTACACAATATAACATTTCTTTTAAGATCGGACAACCGAAAGAAACGAGTAGAGTCAACTTGTTCAAAACATTTTTCTTATATGTTGGCTCTACTTACAAAATGTCGGTTGTAAAAACTATATACGTGTTATTTTGTATTCTCTTTGGTTGAAACACAGGGTGTTAATGCCAATTTTGTCAATGAAACGGACAGAACAGATCAAACTCGAAGGAAGTATTTCCCTCTTGGCAGATCAAACGTCTACGTCGGAGATTCGAACTATGGCAACGTTAAAGAGTTAATTCTTCCTCCAAGATGGCAACAGTTGCGTTCTGGTTGCGTTTGTGACGCCCGGTTCCCGTATCAGACCTATCAAAATAACCTAGGTAGTTGCGGCTGTACCGCCACCTGTCGGGCGCTGAAACTTTTGTTTATTTATCGCTATTATTTATTCTATGATTCCATTGTAACCACTTGGGAGAGAGTTCACGAGTGCGTCACGACTGCGAGCGACCTGACGTCTGAGCCCTCAACAAGTTTATCCTCTGGAGATACGTCGAAAGAAGTATTTTACTCAACACCCATTTCTGGGGTTCCGTCTCAAAGCAGTTGGGACGGAAATCCAAATTGCTCGTAGGCAGGTTCAAGTCCTGCCTGAGGTCATATTTGTTTTACTGTCTAATCTTTAAAAACATATAGAAACACCCATTATTCTTACTTCTGAAAATAGAAGACGCTTGTATTAATCTCAAAATTCATGTAACGATAATGTATGAGCTCTGCGTAATTAAATATGTACTTAATGTAAGTCAGCGAAGCGCGAACATGTCAAGGTTTGGTTCCTTAAACAATATACCTACAGGAGAATATTATACGCGGGGGCTTTACGGCTGCTTACCTAGAAATAAGTAGCTGCAGTGAAGTGAAACCCAAACAATATTTTCTATCAGTAGTTTTAATTTGCACAGAAAAGGGAAGATATTTTTTTTGTTGCCGAACGCGTATTTATTAGCAGAATAATTTTGGGCTGATTTGTTTGCTATCCATCTTATGTATAAAACATAAAACTAATTTTAAACCAATTTTCGTCAAAAATTGTTTTCAAACCCAATTCCTAATACGAAAGAAATTGACAAAAAGCTTTTTAACTAAAATAAGTTTAAACTGTTAGTGTTTTATGTTTATACCGGTACCTAAGTATTTACCGCACCGAAGAGAGAAGAGTAGGGCCTTCGCTTTTCTGTGGTATTTACAGACAAGCTTCTAACACAAATGTTAATGTAGAGAGTTCCGTGGGTTAACATTTTGCGCTGTTATTGGTCGATTGGTTTCACGTCAACGTTGTACCTACTTGACAACATGATGTCGCCACACGATCAACGCTGTGATTGTTTGATTGATGAGTTGGACATAATTGTGTCGAGTACACTAAACTCTGTACACCATTTGTATTTGATACTTGCCCCCGCTACTAACGTCGATCTAATGTGAAGACTCGTCAGGAGACTTATTTGCTGAACTCCACTAAACTACTACGCCAATATTGATCACCGAGCAGGTCGTCTAATTCGCCAAGCGACGTGTCGATCTATTCACCTCTACGCCGCGAGCGAGATGTTCATCATGTTTAACAGCTGCTGTCATACCTAATTACAAGATAAAACAACACTATAACATCAAAGAGCGCGTACCCGATAATCGACTTTATTTCCGTGACATCTGGGTATAAATTATTCACCAACTAGCGCTATAAAGGTAACTTACAAAAGCCTTGAGAGCGAAATCACGTGCAATATACTTTTCAGTTTACGCGACGCGATTATCCGCGATTAGAGGGGGATAAGAGGGGGCTCCATTAAAAGCGGTATTAACCGATACATAAGTATAACCAGGGGTGACGGGCACGGAGCGGGACCGGCGTGTACCTCGAGCTTAGAAACAGGTATACAACTACTTCCGCGGACGAACTAGCAGTAATATTATATGTTTTAAAAAAAACCGCCTTCAACTTCGACTACCTGGATGTCATTTTCATATTTTCCAGATATTTTGATTAATTCCAGTAATTTAGATTTAAAAACCAAACTACTAGACGGATTTTGATAAAATTTATATGGGACCACCACTAAAGTATCACCTACCAAACAAAAAAAAACATCAAAATCTATTCATAATTGGCCGAGTAATCGCGTCAAAAAAAAAAGCTTCAATAGAACATATTTTTTTATACTCATTGTTGACAATTAATATAAAAAAATTACAAAATTGTTACAACAATTTGTTTACTATAGTAGCGCCCTGCATTTTCAATAACTACGTTACGAGAACCGTATGTTTCCCTATTTTGGACTTGGGTATGTCCTAAAACTGCATCCAGCAGCTCTCGGTTAACGGTGGTGAGCATTCTGCGATCTCCAAGCCGCCTGCCGAGCGCGGGGATAATGGCAACCCCTATCACGGGGTAGCAGTCCAGTAGTGGACGTCTTCAGGGTGATAGTGAGCTAATTTCATTCAAATCCATTCATTCATTAGTAGCAGCCAACATGTATAAAATACGCACACACGATGTCATATTAGCGTAAAAGTTTATTTTAAGTAACTAGTGATTACAAATGAATTCCTGCTTGATATTAAAATCCGAACCCTTCTAGTTTTGCATTGATTGTTTGTTAAACATTCATTCACTTGTTAGGTGATGTCGGAGACCCTCGGGTCCTGAAGTAGCAGCGTGCCTGCGGAATGAGCTAGCTATCAGGAGGGACCTACAGACAGGTCCACCGGTGGGCGGTACCAGGCTTCTCTGGAGTCTGTCGACTGCTGGGCTGCGAGTTCCTTACTCGTTGATTAATTGCTCTCTATTCATCAAAGCTTTGGAAACAGGCTTGCGATCGGATTTGATTAATTAGTGGTTTAATTTGATTAGATTTACTCTGAAAACCGGATATCAAAACAGTTTATAATAACTAACTATTGGTATTTTATCTGCGTTCTAAAATAATTAAGTAAGTAATTGTGTTAACTCAAGACACGACGTTGTCAACATTTTGAAATCTTCATAATAATAACAATAGCTTTTCGTGGTGAGTATTCTGCGATCCCCGAGCCGCCTGCCAAGCGTGGGGATTATGGCGACCCCTTCCTATCGAGGACGAGACCTTTATCCAGCAGTGGACGTCTTTTGGCTGATGAGTGTGTGTGTGAATAGCTATCCATCCCACTTGTCAAATACAGATGTTGAAATAAGTAGTTATGTTTGTTTGTTGGGTACCATTGCTCAAACAAGTTACTGATGAAGTGCAAGCCCTCGCCCGCCTCTGCAAGACACGCCACTCACCATGACCTGCGGGTTTTTGCTTCGAGATACTCCGCCCACTGCCAGCTGCCTTACATTATCCGCACTGGTAATCATTCAAATCCATGCTTATGTCATTCCATAATACTCATACATTTATACAAAAAAAAACTAGTTGAACTTTAGACGCAGTAACACAATAATTGACAAACATTTTAAAATCTTGATTAAGTTCTATTTTGGGATCATAAAATTAAACATTAATATTGTGTCATCCATAGACACTCCCATCCGACAAGTTTGTCACGTAGTTGCGAGGTGGCGGCTACGTGCGACATTCCGCACCCGGCAGCCGGAGCGACTCGCGTGGTAACTAGTGTTAGTAACCGTGACTCTAGCGTAAAAACAATAATAAATACGTACTTCATTTGTCAGAAAAAAAATACAATTTTCAATCGATTACGTACTAAGTATTTAGTTATAGGTTCTGTGCTAGGTCTAGGAGTACAGCATTGTGTCCGCACAATGACCCGCCGGCGCCGCGCCGCCGACGCTGGGATGCGGAAGTCCCGCTGGAATGTATTACCCGGTATACACTACACACACGCGCCTGCATCGATTTTAATCGGCATTTTATAGCTGCAGCAAATGTAAAACTCAATTGTAGGAATGTTTTGTAGAGATCGCATTAAAGAGACGAACCTTCGAACCCACACGACTATGTCATGCGTGAAATGTATACTATACTAGCAGTGGTTCGGATTAAAGAGCTATCTTAGCAGAGAAATAAGGCTTAAAAAAAATTCTATTCGGACTCAGGACATAACGAATAAAGAACATACGTTCCAAAAACAAATTCGCTGATGTCAGCCAGAAAGAGGGACAGACGGGATGGGATCTAATCGGGAGGGTCGCGCTTATAAACTGACTATGGGTGGAAAACGGACGAGTTCGGGGAACTGGGCTATTAGATAAATCATAGGGAAAATGGCGAGTTATCGGGCCTCAGAGACCGAACGGGACTAGCTGAACTCTTACGACAAACACTGGATCATAACGCCGAGCCAGTCCCGGGCCGGACCAGAGGGGGTTGGGGAGCCAAGCCAGTCCGGTCAGGGCAGCTAGACCGCAGGGGGTCGGGGAGCCGAGCAAGTCCGGCAGGGGAGCTAGAACGGAGGGGGTCGGGGAACCATGCCCAAGAGTCAGGCGGAAGACGATGATGTTTAAATGACATGTTGTAACTATGGAGTTATCAGTAAAGTATAGTATTGACGTTCACTGCTGCACGCATCGATCTGACCGTAGAATGCTCACCAGTTGCCGGTGGTTCTGGATTATAGGACATACTACACATAATATAGCAGGTCCTTAAAAAACGCAGAAATAATATTTTTATTTCAATGTGAGACTCCAGACCGCTTATTTATACATTGTGGAAAAACATCTCGATAATAACTCGAGGCTACAGACGCAGTAATAAAGGGGGTTAGAATAGAAAGGCGTGTTTTTTTTGTTAGTTATAATTAAGAAGTTTATATTTCATTGTAGTTATAGTTGTAGTTTAGATTTTATTGTAGTTATTGTAGTTGTATAAGTTACGTGTGTTTCCAGAGTTGAAAATAATTAGATTCACGAGTAACATGATTATGTGATAAGCAACAGATGCCATACTGTAACCGACACCGAGCACACATGCAAGCTGTTAATTACAATAATATGTATTCATAATTACTTACTCGAGTAGTAGGAAATATTTTTATTTAGGTACTTTTCGGTAAATCATTGCGCTGATATGAAGTATATAATTATTATGAAATTAATACAAGGCCATTATCTTAAAAAAGTAACTCTAGCGCCTGAATGTGGATTTGCTTTTTATTAAGGTTCGTTTGTCGCTTAAGCCATTGTAGCCCAATGGGAAGATCGCTAGACTCAGAAGCGTGAGGTCGTGAATCCAAATCCCGGGCCCGTACGAATCAGCTCTTTGGAGTTTATGCACGGATTTTTATACCACTTGCTTTTCGGTTAAGTTCGGTCGGTTAATATCTTAAGGAAACCTTCACACGGAAAGATTTTCAATGGCGTATGTGAACCCACCAACCCACAGCTGGGCCAGTGCGGTGGATATGGCCCAATCGTCCTTTGAGAGTAGGCCTATGTCCAGCTGTGGGCTATGAACAGGTTGATTACGCAACATGTTAGAAAACAGGCCACAATAACCCCAAGTAAACCAAAATCACCAGTGTGTGTTGCCAGTGATGACATATGGAACTGAAACGTGGTCTTTAACTGCTGGCCTTTTGGAGAAACTCAGAGTCACGCAACGGGTAATGGAGAGAGCTATGCTCGGAGTTACTTTGCGCGATAGAATCCGGAACGAGGATATTCGCCAAAGAACCAAAGTCACCGACATAGCTCGCAAGGTTTGCAAGTTGAAGTGGCAATGGGCAGGCCACATCGCAGAATCGAATCGAATCGAATCGCAGATCGAAGAACTGACAACCGATGGGGAAGAAAGGTTCTTGAGTGGCGACCGCGAACTAGAATACGCAGCGTACGAAGGCCTCCTACTACGTGGACCGACGACATTGTAAAAGTCGCGGGCAACTAAGCGGGGGGCCTTCGTTCAGCAGTGGACGTCTCCGGGCTGATGATGATGACGAAGCCAAAACCACCAGAAACCAAATGTGACTGACTACCTGTTTGCTCTGTTGCACTTCACTGCAAGATACAGGCTGCTGAAGGTGGAAAAAATAGGCGTAGTAGGTTTAGTAATAGAGTTCCGGATAAAAGGTCTCTAAGCGTTAGCCTCACTTCGGGCGCGGAACCTTAACGAGATATGTTTACACAGAGAGCGAGTAGTTACACGCTACTTCAGGAGGCTCGTCGGATCCGCGAGAGTTCCCTGGAGAAATCAAACTGGTTACTGTTACGTATTCTGTGCGTTCGTTAACGTTCCGTCGATCTCTCCGCGTTATTTTAAGGGTACTATAGGTACATGAAGATGACATGGAGGTTGTAGGTACATGGAGGCTGCAGTAACCCGGCCGTCCGAGTCTTCGGAGCCGACGCCGATGGCACTGAGGCTTCCTTGATATACGACTTCGGTAGTCCAATCCAGGAACACGCACCTCGACTGCAATCAGATCACTGATATTTACCCTGAAATTGTGCAACTGGTCCGGGCGGGCAGTCAAATATCTAAGCAGTTCGTATACGCTGAATGGCCAACCTTATACAGTGTCGCTCCGTATCAGAAGGACTATCAGGGTCTACATCGGTCGGCATGTTTAAACGTCTACATGGTGACAACGGCTTAACGTCCATTATACAAAAGGTCAGTGACAGTCAGTAACAAAACAAATAAGGGTTAATGTACCGTAAAGGTCTGTAATAGCTGTTGTGTTAGAACAAACAACCGGGATCAACAATTTAACATCCGATAATAGTATCGAGTACACGGTAACACGTTGTGTTGTGCACCCGTCCGAGAGCTAGGGAGGGTCGCTGTAACTTGGCTACAACCACGTCGCTCTTGCAACGCTACACAGATAAACAGCGACGTGTGTCGGGCGCGCGGACACCTCGGTCAATACAGGTGTCGAGCAGTTTTGTCCCAGAGCCACAGATCATTCAACAGTAACTTAGTGCGTAGGTGCACCTCGGGGGCCGTTACTTAAATTGCTGTCCACGGAAAAGTGTCGTATGTCCATAAGACTAACTTTAAATAGCGATTAAATATACTGTGGGGAATGTATTTTTTTACCATATAGTATATCAAGAAAGAAGCTTATACACCCAGAAGTGATATAAATATCGCTACGACAAAACGTTTCAAAAATGTCCGGATCTCAGCTGACTATTTACTAATTACTGGTGAACACGAGTGACGCCTTTCATCTTTTAAACCGAATTCAAAAAGAAGGAGGTTCTCAATATGGTTGTACGAGTATGTTTTTTAAATGTTTGTTTTATGAGAACTCAGTCATTTGAAAAAATTTGGAACCTTTTAGAACATTATTTTTCATTCCACAGGATAATATATTCAGATTGGCCCCGTAGTAATTTCCTCAAATTTGGTTCTGTTTTTGGTTTTTAACTCTAAATGCCTGAAAAAATATGTCACCCATGTAAACGAAATTGCGTATAGAAGTTGGTTGTTTTTTTTTTAGTATAGCTTTTCATTGCTTTCTGAGATAGTTACATAGTAGTACAATATAATGTTTGTCTATACTCAACCTTGTCACACAAGACACAGCCGAGATGTATGAGGGGCTGTAGCCATATATAATGTCGGCGTGGTCTTCATCGACGGGTGCTTCAAAACGCAACGGCTCATTCGGCTGCTTCGACAGAGTCTCGACATCAGCGATGGAAGAGAAGCGGTTTTTGATACTTAGTATCCGTGTGTTTTTATTGTAACGAATGAAATAGATAATGATTAATAACAAACATATTATATTAAATTTATTATATAGTGAAAAGAGGCAATACTAGAGAAGCTTGTAACCATTTAATAATAATAAAGTTTGTAATCTGTGATTTGTGATTTACAATTTACGCCCACAATATAAGTAGAGGCTAAAAGCCCAGCGGAAGACCAACCGGTTGGCTACAGCCGGCATCATACTGAGCTGGGGCCGTTTTGTGGAATAAAACTAGTGATAAGTGTATATGTTTAAGTTTTCTTAATTTATTTAATATGTTGTGTTTATCTAACTGAAGTTCTTTTGTAAGAAAAATAATAATAAACATAAACAAAAAATCATAACATTGGCAACATCTGTTACAGGTCAAATAAATCGATTAATTGGTAAGTATTGTATAATATTGTATCAATTACAATGACATAAATCTTTGAACGTTGCTATACTATTATAATAATAATAATTACATAGTTATGTTTATGTCACAAATAAAGTAATTTCTATAAAAGATGTCGGATGGAGATAGCAATCGGCCTCCCAATAAATACAAAAACTTTTCACGGATAAGTTCAATTTTTCCCCAGTAAGTTCCACTACCTAACTATAATACTTACTGGAAATTTAGAAACAGAACGATCAAAAACAATTTGTATGATAAAAAGCTTCGAAAGGCGCATACATAGATCATTTTCCCCGGCGACAGTTCCCAGCGACATCGACAGCAGGAGTTCACCTTGCAGCCCGAGTTACGAGGCCCTTGCCCCGCGACCCGCGCCCCCGCCCCAGCCCCCGCCGCGCCCTGCTGGGGCCAGATGGCTACGTAATTGAATTAAAAACTTACCAACTTTTATTACGGGATCAATCCGAACGACTAATCAAATTAACTACCTATTTAAAACGTAATTAAACTTGCGCAAAATAAAAATGTTTCTCTTTTGTGTAACTAAATATATTTAATAAATGTGATTGAAACATTTCACTTATATTTAATTCATTTGATATCAATTTAATTAATGAATATTTTTGTATGAAGTGATTCCACACTTATGGTATTTCTCTTCCTGTTTAAGCTTTAAAAACATAGGAATTTAATTAATATCAGTCGCTTAACTTATAACTACATTTACTTACCTAATTTAGCTTAAAGCTAGGATATAAATTAAAATTAAATAATCATTTATTTCAAGTATCATAGACTCATATTATAAATCATCAATTTAGCAGTCACATTAATAAGTACCATACACACAATTGAAATTGAAATTAAATTTGCAATTAATTTTGAAATTGAAATTAAATTTGAAATTAAAAATTGAATTTGGAATTAAAATTGAGTTTGAAATGAAAATTGAATTTGAAATTAAAATTATGAACTTAAAATAATCAAATTATAAAAATGACAATTCAATTGTATGATGTCAACGCAATAAACATATCAATAAAATTAAAATTAAAATTAATATTACCTACCTCCACTACATTTGAGCTTCTACAGTGTGCAATGTGCAGTGTGCAGGCCGCAACAATGGTTAATGTATGGGCAATCTAACCTACCTGCTATCACGGCCAGCATGCTGTTGTGGCTCCCCCGCACGCGCCGCACCAGTGACATATAGGATATGTACCTAACATTACTGGACAAAGGCCTCTCGATGAGCGGTGGGGCCATGTCCACCACGCTGGCGCAGTGCAGGTTGGTGGATTCACATACTTACGCCAATGAATTTCTTCTCCGGCCTCACGATGTTTTCCTTTACCGAAAAGCCAATAGAACAGCCGTATGAAAGTCCGCACACAAACTCGAAAGTGTTCGTTTAATCGGTACCTATGGGCCTGAATAAATTAAATATTTGTTTAAAATCTAAGATGTTTGTATAAATCCCAGAATGGCAACATTTTCAATTCGTCAAACAAGTCGAATATAAAATAAAACGAATTTAAGAGATGCGAAAGTGCGATTGAATTATTAAATAAATCCTCCATCTTGCGGAAATTCTATACGGACTCGATTCTATTTCGACTCGATTCTGGGGAACCTTTCACTTTGATACAATTTCGCTATTTACGAAGCGCCTAATTTGCGATTCATCTCGATATTTATTGATTTGAGTGCGAATGAACTGATTTTTTTATTCCCTTATGTTGGCATCTATTTATATTTATAACGTATCTAATCTAATGAAGCAACATTGGGGTATGAATTATGATTGCTCATAATTATAAGTTCATAGTTATAAGTATAAATTATAACGATACTCTCGAAGCTGTTGACCAATACAACTACTTTGGACAGATTGTTCAGTTAGGTAGGTCCAACTTCGACAAAGAGGTCTCCCGAAGAATCCAACTCGGATGGGCAGCGTTCGGGAAATTGCGTAATATCTTCTCGTCCAAAATCCCGCAGTGTCTGAAGACAAGGGTATACGACCAGTGTGTGTTGCCAGTGATGACATAATGGAACTGAAACGTGGTCTTTAACTGCTGGCCTTTTGGAGAAACTTAGAGTCACGCAACGGGCAATGGAGAGAGCTATGCTCGGAGTTACTTTGCGCGATAGAATCCGGAACGAGGATATTCGCCAAAGATCCAAAGTTACCGACATAGCTCGCAAGGTTTGCAAGTTGAAGTGGCGCAGGGCAGGCCACATCGCTCGAAGAACTGACAACCGATGGGGAAGAAAGGTTCTTGAGTGGCGACCGCGAACCGGAAGACGCAGCGTAGGAAGGCCTCCCAACTAGGTGGACCGACGACATTGTAAAAGTCCCGGGCAACCGGTGGATGCAAATGGCAGGTTGTCGTACAGCGTGGCGGTCTAAGGGGGAGGCCTTCGTTCAGCAGTGTACGTCTCCGGGCTGATGATGATGATAATTATAAGTTCATACAATATTTTTTTATTGACTAACAATCTGTTTGAGTATGCTTTTCAAATCATCAACAGCCAAAAGATGGCTACTGCTCGACGAAGGCCTCCCCTTACTATGAGGGGGGGGGGGCATAATCCCCATGCTTGGCAGGTGGCTGGGGGATCACATAAAGCTCACCACATGGACGCTGCTGCCCGTCCTCTGGTTGTTCTGGCTGGATGCAGTTTTAGGACATGTGGGCCCCGCAATTCCGTCTGATTATAAGCCATTACCTAAAATCAAATACAATAATACTAAATCACTGGGTCACTTTAATTCCCGAGAGAACGCGCAGTTGGGTACCGGCACGCGGGAGCGGAGCGCAGTCACTCGCTCGTACAGTTCGTAGGATCAGTAGTTGAGCTCGGTTAATACTCAATTTCCACGGAGGATTAAATGTTTTTCCCGATCGTAAGCCGCTGAGTCGCATTTTAAATTACTAATCTATAATGCATGAAGTGTAATGGCGCTCCCTTCTGTAAGCTCGCTGCACGCTGCCTGTTACCTATTGTGGCGGGGTATGTCTCGTGTCGCACGCATCTTTAGTATATTCTTCAAAAGTGCCCAAAAATTGATTGAATCTGATTTTAAGTTTAATATATATTTTATATTTTAGAAAAGAATATTTTTAAAGATTAGTATAAAGATACCTTCAAAGGTTGTTCACCTTTTTGGACCCAAGTAACTGGACATACTTTAGTTTCGTCCGAGTCTTGTCGTGGAGTGGTGTGAAGCCGTGTGTCGCGGTGCCCTGGCAAGTGTCGCGAGTGTCGCGGTGCCCTGGCAAGTGTCGCGAGTGTCGCGGTGCCCTGGCAAGTGTCGCGAGTGTCGCGGTGCCCTAGCAAGTGTCGCGAGTGTCGCGGTGCCCTGGCAAGTGTCGCGAGTGTCGCGGTGCCCTGGCAAGTGTCGCGAGTGTCGCGGTGCCCTAGCAAGTGTCGCGAGTGTCGCGGTGCCCTGGCAAGTGTCGCGAGTGTCGCGGTGCCCTAGCAAGTGTCGCGAGTGTCGCGGTGCCCTAGCAAGTGTCGCGAGTGTCGCGGTGCCCTAGCAAGTGTCGCGAGTGTCGCGGTGCCCTGGCAAGTGTCGCGAGTGTCGCGGTGCCCTAGCAAGTGTCGCGAGTGTCGCGGTGCCCTGGCAAGTGTCGCGAGTGTCGCGGTGCCCTAGCAAGTGTCGCGAGTGTCGCGGTGCCCTAGCAAGTGTCGCGAGTGTCGCGGTGCCCTGGCAAGTGTCGCGAGTGTCGCGGTGCCCTAGCAAGTGTCGCGAGTGTCGCGGTGCCCTAGCAAGTGTCGCGAGTGTCGCGGTGCCCTGGCAAGTGTCGCGAGTGTCGCGGTGCCCTAGCAAGTGTCGCGAGTGTCGCGCGGTGTGCGATGCCTCAACACTCGGAGCACGAGCAGCAAAGTTGTATGGCGAAGGAACACGAGCCTCGCGTGAAAGTATGCTGCAAATCTTGAAAATTTTTTTGGTTTTCTGTGCTAATAATGTCTTGTGACGTAACCGAAGAAGGTTCCAAAAACAAAACCGCGAAGACAGTCTCTCTTGAATGCCACATGATGAAAAATAACGTCCTAGCGAGAATGTCTATACTCAGCCATTACACTCCCCATAATATTTGATGTTTATTGCGCCGTTAAGTATTTTATTTGTAAGGTCCCGGAGCCGCGCGCGCCGTGGATTGGGGCTGCTCTATTGTACTTGTTATAGCAAAGGTCACACAGAAGGTGTAGACATCTTCAGATCAAAGCACAACATTGACTCATCACCGAATAAACTTAAAACCGGATAAACGACGCGACGTAGGTATATGATAGACTAGAGGTCCCCCGCGACTTCGTCCGCGTGCGGAAGAAATACGGACCGCTCCCAAAATTCTCCACTCTAAATCATTCCGAGCAAACTCTACCGACTCTACCAACTCCCCCCTCCCCCTTCCCCCCTTTGAATGAACTACTTAGATTTTCATCACTATAACTTTAATGACAAAGAAGTTTCCATACAACATTCCACCCCCCTTTCCCTCCCCTTTAATCGTCCCTGTCAAAAAAAATTTGAAAACAGTATTTTTTATTTTAAATGTACTATCCAAATTGTTGTGACTAAAAGTCCAAAAACAAAGGACTTTCATACAAATTCCCTTGGGGGTCGAATTTCGATAAATCCTTTCAGTACACCCCTCCGCATCGAGACGAATACACCCTCCAAATTTTAAGTCTGTACGACCAGCGGTTTGGGCTGTGCGTTGTCTGTCAGTCAGTCAGTCAGCCAGGACAAAGCCTTTTATTTTAGATAGATAGATACATAGATGTCGTTATATGTTGATTTAATTGACGTGATCTTAACATTCTAATTTAATTTTGACGACATGTGTGTGTCTTGGATACACAAGTTAATGGACCTGGGTATGTCCTTAAACTGCACCCAGACCCACCGGAGGACGGCAGCAGCGTCCTCTCGGTTAACGGTGGTGTGGTGTGCGTTCTGCGATACCCAAGCCGCCTGCCAAGCGTGGGGATTATGGCAACCCCTCTATTAAGGTGAGACCTTCGTCGAGCAGAGGACGTCTTCTGGCTGATGATGTGATCATGGTCGTCTCAGTGTACGCGCATCTGCTTTATAAGCCAGACAATTTTCAAACTGGTTACATTTTTCATTTACTTACCTAATGGACCCATAACGGATATTGGAATGATGAGTTATTTGAATATCTTTTTAGAGGTTAGTTACGTCACATAGTGTTTCATACTTACAACATGTTTCTACGGTCTACGGTCATAACTGATAATATGTTTCACCCATTGAACTCTTAATAAACGGGAGACACGGCGCCCGTGCCCGTGCCTCGACAGTGGCGATGTCAAATCAGCCGACATCTCCTGATTGAGCCTCAGTTGCGACACCAACAATTATTCATAAACAAGTGCATAATAGTGGTATTTAAAATTTATCTCATGTGCGTCTCTGTCTACTAGTCTTCCTGTCTCAAGTGTAGCTGTATACAAGTTTTTTGGGTTTTTTTTCACGTTATAATATTATCGTGATATTAGATCGTACCCTTACATCCCTTTGTTATTTAAATCAGTGGTTTCTCCACATTATATCACTTGCCCGTGCATGTAATTCAACACTTAATTATTAAAGCACCACCATTTTAAATTATTAATTCGCAAAAAACACAAGTTTAAGCCGCGACATGTTTTTCTGTGTTCCCGCCTAAAACATAATATTATGATACAGGGTTACAGGCTTACAGGTACAGGTAACACTTACGATCATCTTCAGTACAGCATAACAAGCAACTTTAGTTTCATGACTATGCAACAAAAAAAATCGGCTAATTTATAAATTTTTACGAATGAATGAACATTGATTTCTATGGAGCAGTTGATTTTTATGTTCAAAAGAAATTTTTGAAGGTGTACTAGAGCTGCTGTTAAGAGGTTGTCGGCTAAGGCTCTTTTGTACACTAACCCGTCCAGTCAATACAATACCAAGCTGAGAGGTTCACACACTGTCACTTACGCGCACACAAAATCTGCTATTTATTAATGTAATGCCAGATGCTGACCAAACATTACCTATGTGTCATTGGAAGCCACTATAAAAAGATATGAGGTAACATCAGCTCGTCTAGGCTAACTAATAACATAAGGGCGTATCTTATAAGCCACAAAGTAGTCCCAAATGCGCTATAAATAACGTATACAATGCAGGCTTTACTACCTGCGGGGCGCGAGCAGTACGTGCAGGCGAGTAGTAGTGGACTCAGCGGCGCTGGCTGGAGTTACACTTTCATTTACGGAGCAGACGGCTCGCCGGCGGAGCTCGCCTTATCAATATGTATGCAGGTGACAAACTATATCTCTCCGATACAATGTGTCGCCGCTAATAACGCAATCTCGTTGCTAAGTCCCACAACTTGTATCAGACTTTCATTATTTTAAAATCCCGAGGAAATGAGTAGAGAATCCGTTCAATATTGCAGTCTCCTGCACTCCGTGTGGGGTCACGGTGGGATTAGAGGTCGGCGCGCACCGTATCGCTTCTACACCGACCCGAGTTGACTAGAGCTTGGAATGTGATGAATAATTATCAACTTCGTCACAATATTAATTAATCATAGGCCTTCCACCACCGGTACAAAATACAAAAAACATTTACAAAAACTTTAACATACAAAAAAAAGACCAAAAGAAAGAGATAAGAGAAAAAAAACATATAGAATGAACATAAAGAGTTTCTATTTATCTAACATTCCGAGCAGAGAGCGCCAGTGACGGCTGATACAGCGTGTTCTGGAGGCTTTAAGTTAACAGATTTATTTGCTAAACATATTTTATCACCAGACTTTCAGTTGCAATTTACAAGGTCTGCAATATTTTAAATAAGATTTGCGAGCTGAAGTCTTAAAAATTGGCTTCAATTTATTGTTTATAGCGATGCATAACTGCAATATATCAAGTTATGCCACTAACATGTGCGTGATCCTCACACCGTTTGTTCCTCGGCTACGCGGCGTCGCATCGGTGCCGAGTCTATACAGTGTCCGAAGACCATTAAGCGTTCATTAGTAGTCCATTAGAGGCAGCTCTTGTTCGCTACGTGAACCTACTTCTACTCGCGTAAAGAATCCAATACTGTACCGGCGCGAGTTAGTCGAGGCACACCCGAGTAAATAATGCGCAGACGTGTTCGACGACGTTTGCCAAATGGCCTCTGTTGTTCTCGCAACATTATTGCAAACTACGTACATTATTATGATGACACAAGAAAAGTATCCTCCGCAGGGCGGACTATACAACGTGTAACAAAAAGGTTCAACAATACTGAATGGTATGTATGTACTCATCATTATGAACAACTTTTACTATGGGCCCCATACCCTGAAATCACGAATAAAAAATCAGCTACTCCATACATTTTGTCCAAGGTCAATGAACTTTTTGTATGGAACAGCTGACTATTTTTTCTCGATTTCAATGTTGGCCCCGTAGTAAAAGTTGTTCATAATGATGAGTACTTACATACCCTTCAGTATTGTTGAACCTTATTGTTACACATTGTATAGGTTTTTTTTTATTTTTTTATTAGGCATAAGCCTTTATTAACTACAACAAAACAACAAAGACTACTTAGCCTACTACACAACAAAAAACAAAAGGATTGTATCCAGACCGATGAAAGTCTAGAGACAATCCAAATGCTCAAACCCACTACCAGTCGGCAGCGTACCCAGTATGCTGGCGGCATTGCCACGCTGGATGGCAATGCTCATGCGTTGAGCCACATAAACGCCAGCATTTTGATCACGCGTCGCGTCGACCAGGCGTTCGGATATGTTTTTGAAAAATTATTATTATTATAAATTTTTGTTATTTTATTATTATTTATATGCTTGCGTTGGACTACTATCTAGCTTGATGTTAAATGAAGATGCAGCCTACGATGGAGCATGCTTGCCTAGAAGAAACCGATTCACTCGCGACTTGAAGACACCCAGATTATAATTATCGGGAAACACCCACTCGGGCAGCGCTACCCACTTTCAGCAGTTCGAATAAAGAAAGTGGAATCAACCCGTTTCTTACGAGTCTTCAACCGACTTCTAAAAAAGAGGTTCTCAATTCGATTGTATGTAAGTATGTAACACGATTACTCCGCCAATTATGAATTGATCTGGATGATCCTTAGAAAATGTATGAAGTTGTCATCCTGGTAGTCGAAATTGAAGTCGGTTTTTTTTTTAAAGCTTATTATGTAGTATATTATATGATGATCCTACGGCCATGTTGGCGATGATCAAAAAGGCGTATTTTTTTATATTATTGTATATTCCCGGCGGCTTGTTTCGGCAGCTCCTCTCGAGAGCTAGTCCTTACTCCGCTATAAACACACCTGGTGTTTAGCGGCGTGAACCGCGCCTTCACTTAACACTCAAAGAAAGTAATTATCAAACACTTAGTCTGTCAATCTTATAAAGTGCGCAGTAAGTATATTAAATCCTGCAAAACGATGCTGTGTCAACATGAAAATGCTAGTTGCCCATCCCAGGCCTTTAGTATTCCACGCGAGTAGTGTATAGCGGCGCCACGTGACGTGACGCTCAACACGCGACGCCACACCACGCCACGTCCTCACGCAGCTCGAGCGGCCGTTAGTGTGGAATCTTTTAACGACAACGGCAGGTGAAACGGTTTTTAAGGTGCTCTAAGAATACCACGTAAACGATGACGCCACGCTGCTGCCGGAATACATAACATCTTACTTACAAGACGTACCAGAGAGGCACATAACAAAAAATCAGAACACTTTTAAATATCTATTACATAAAAGAACTCGTTTTATAAGACACTCCTTTTATATGGAAATTCCACGAATCTCGGGTTACTTAAATTTCTTCATAAAATAAAGTATATTTTCCGAAGACGTGACGTACTCGGCGTATCCTAAGAAAGAAGGTTGAAAAAGTACAATTAGGTCGAGAACCAGTTAATTAAAGACATGAATCTTCGTTGCCATTACAGAAACGATTCCTTTATATGGACATTTTATGGCGCTACGAAGGCGATACGACGTTCGTAGACCTGTAGCGCCTGCTACGCCGTAGCCTTAGCTACGATTAACGACGCTCCGACCTAATGACACTAGTGACGCGACGCACACATTAATGTTTGTTTGTTGATAATCACTCACAAATAACTACCTTTTCTTAATAACAGCGTTCCAGTGATGATCCCTCTTCTGATACCAACCGTTCGATTTGTTAGTGTGACAGAGTCTTACACCGCGCGCCATATTTGTATTGGCAAATAAACACGCATTAGCTCAAACCCGACCGGCATACTGAGTGGCTCAGAGCAGGTAAGGCGCTGGCTGGAGGTCTCCGTCTGTAGATAGTCTTGCAGTTATTGTAATGGCTGCCAAAATATCGGAACAATGTGTTGGAATGTTCGGACACGACTATAAATGGTTACATTCGAGAGTGCGAGCAATTTGATCACATCGTTATAGAGACGCGGACTTGGACGGATTTGGTAGTTGTGTAAAATGATGAAGAGACTTCAAGTGTGACCCACTTGAGTATCGTCGTCTCACTCTTACAACGTTAATGAACCTTGCTTGAACTTGGCCAATATTTTCTAAGCCACTAGAACTTTTATTATGTAACACTAGTAGCGCCCCGAGGTTTCGTTTCTCGGAATAAAATAATACGTGCTATGTGTTAATATGCACCGGCCTACGCGGAACGGTATTACTAAGCTGAAAGGAAGACATTGTGAACTGATTTAGCTAAAAAAGGCAAAATTTCAAAAAAAAAAGCAGTTAGTGTATATGAATAGCATATTTCTATTTGATTCTTTTTCGCGATTTCAGGCTCCTATAGTAAAAGTTGTTGTTCACAATGAACATGAATGACAAATGATGATGATGATGTGATGGATTGTTAGTAGGATGAGCTCCTTTCGAATTAGTTAGGGCTACCGTTCTGCGTAGCCCTGTGGAATATAAGTTACTTAAAAAACACATATTTTTAACCGACTTCAATAAAGAAAGAGGTTCTATGTTCGACGGTATGAATGTATTTTTTTTTTAATATTTGTTCCCCGATTTCTCCGTCAATTGTGGATTGATTTTGAAAATATATTTTTAATTTGAAAGGGTATACTTCCACGGTGGTCCCATATTAATTTGAGGTTTTTTTTTTTAAATTTCTTGTCGCTTTTAATATTAGTATTTTGGTATGGTAATAAAGAAGGATGGCTCACAAAACATTCCTTATTGTTTCACTTATGTATTCTAATCTACTTCCGGCAACAAGTCGGCGTTTATGTAAGTAATCGGTGAAAGTTAATTTGCCCCCCTCTCTGTTCCCCCCACTCCCCTGCGCCTTCATTAATCCTCTCCATATTCATCCGATGCTCCGCCAATCGACGTCGCTTGCCGCCAGGGTTACCAGACGCAACAGCGACTGATTTTATTTTGAATTAAATAAAATAAAAAACTTGCTTAACCAGCTTTGAATTAATAGTGATAAGTCTAAACGCCCAAGAAATCAATATAAATATCATGTATTTTTTAACGTTGGTGATGTAATACTTTACAAGTACTTAACTTTAAAAAAAAAACGACTTCACCTCGAGAGTATACTTTTCAAATAAATAAATAAATTCAAAATCGGTCCCCAATTGACGGAGAAATCGGTGAACATAAATAAAAATTTAAAAAAACATACATACAGTCGAACATAGAGCCTCCTCCTGTTTTGAAGTGGGTAAAAAAAACAACAACCGACTTCAATTTAGATTACATAGATGACATGTTTTTTCCAGTTATATTAATTTAAAAACCAGTTATACTGAACCGATTTTGATAAAATTTGTATGAGATTACCTGAAGTATGAACTCCCAAACAAAAAAGAATCATCCAAATCATACAAAAAAAGCCATTGGTATTAACAACCTCCGTTTTTGAAGTCGGTTGAAAGCGATAGCCTGCCTTACAGCTCAGTTGGTAGCATTTCTGCATTCAGAGTCCACGCCCTGGTTGGGGACACCCAGGGCGTGGGTTCGATCCCCACCCAGGGCAAACATTTATGTGAAGAACATAGATGTTTTTTCTGTGTCTGGGTGTGGTATGTTAAAAATGTAAGTATGTATTTTAAAAAAATAGTAATGAACATAAGTATTCTATCAGCTATCTGGTTTCCACATTACAAGCTTTGCTTAGTTTGGGGCTAGATGGCGCTGTGTGAAATGTCCACCGATATTTATTTATTATTATTTATTTAATGTTCTCACTAGGTTAGTTCAATTTACCGAACTTATCCGATACAGTTTTTTATTCAACGGAGTATCAAAGGCATATAATGTAGGTCTCTTTCTTTGGGAGCTATATAATATAGACTCTTCTCTGTCTCTTTAAAAACTGCTATGGATTCCTTTTCTGTTTCTCACTTTACAGATGTCCGTCCGGTCATAGTAGGTACTCGTACTTATATTACTCTGACGATGGAGACGGTACATAGTCGAGAAAACTCCTCATTCAATCGTTATTGTTAATGTCTTTCTGGCTAAAATTCCATTTTCAATGCATACATAAGAAAATTCAATAACGCACGACGATATGTTTGGAGCAGTGGGTTTTTTTTTTCATGATTTCAATAACACCCTGTAAACCCATATTTACCCTGTATACCCAATATTTTCTTCCTATGGACCACCTGTATGGTGGTCATAGGAAGAAAATATTACCCCTGGTACTGCCAGGTGAACTAAGGTGGACCATAGGATGAAATAAAATCCCCTGGTACACCCGGTTATCTTGAGGTGGACCACGGGAAGAAAAAAATGCCCCTGGTACAGCCAGGTGAACAGTGTAGGTGGTCCACGGGCAGGGACCCGAGTAATACTTATTTCATATCAGTGCATCAGCATCATTTTTAGAATAATCGCAATGGCCAGCACGAACACTGCATGAAAAACAAACTCAATAATTTTCCTCGCTATCGTGAGGTGAAAAGCTGTGTGTTTCACTCGGCAGCAAAGTTATTATGCGTCGCTTACCTCTGAAACCCTCGCTTACGCTTTGCTCGTGGTTCAATCCCAGAATCCTTCGCTTGCTCAGGATTAAAATACAAGTACTCGCGCCAAAAAACAACTTTGTAGCCTTGCATACAAATAACAATTGCAACATCAACAACACAAAACTACTTATACAATGAAAGCTAATGTCGTTCACCTTAGCTGTAATAATTATACTATACAAGTTTCTCTAAGCTACAGGTACAAATGTCCGGCATTTTAGAGCAAGAGGCCTTACGGAAATAAATCACGTTTTCCAGTTTTTGTAATGGTAACCCTATCGCCGGCGGCCATCAGCAGCGGTTAATTATTTCATCACTGTAGGGCGCTGTAATTATTTTGGAAGCTTTTTATGAAATATAAATGTTAATGTAATGGCCAATATTAGCGATGGACTTTGATGGATTTAATAACAGTTTGGAAGAGATTGATTCTTTATTGTCCACCGCATAGGGGGCTGTGAAACGCGTACCTACCGTGCGCACAGGCGAACGATAACAAGTCACAATAACTGATTTTGACATAAATATGTACATAGGTCAAAGCATTGTACCGTAAAGTAAGATGACCTTGCAACGAAAGCTAAGTTACTTTTATGTTGACAACATTACGCGAAAGTAGATTTTGTAGATCCATGAAACCAGTAATAATAACATAGAGCAGGAAAATCTCGTCATCAACAAACATATCGCGTCCAACAATAACACAACATGAATACCAGGTGCCGCCAGCCCCGGCGGGGCGCGGGCGGCGCGGGCGGCGCGAGAGGTAAGTTATTTATTTCATTAAACAGCTCCATAAATTATCATAAAGCATCGCTCCGCGGGAAGTAATTCCCACTTACTTCCCCTTCCAGGCGTGTAGCTGTATATCAGTTGCACAATAGCTGTATATCAGCATTCAGCAGGCATCTAATCTGTCACATAATGATATCCTCGCGTAAATCATACGACGCTTCTCGCTCGGCCGGAGATGTGTGGCGAGGACCTCTCGTATATTCGGAGGAAAATACATCTCCGGCCTTGGCCGAGAGATGCCCGCCAGTGTAATAATAGCATTTCATGGTAGTGAGTCACAGAGCTCTGCTCAACACAGTAGCATGATTATAATTAAGAAATCTTTTAGAACACGTCAGATATAACAACGAACTGGCAGAATAACAAACAAACTTTCATCTCGAAATTAATAATAAAATTAATCTAACAGCGATATTTTAATCTAATAAAAATCCATGAAACACCATAACGATTAAAATATTAGTAAATTCGGGGTTTTTTTTAAACAGAGATACGACAAAAACGTTCAGAAACATGTCTAATAGATAAATACTAATTAATTTGAGAAACACAATGCTTCTGATGATGGCATTTGGAGTAGGTATTTCAAAGAATATTGTTATTGGGGGTACCAGGGACAGACAAAAGTCTCTAGTACTACCAACGCGTCTGGCAGTACCCCCGTGTAATAGACGCAAATTTTCCTCTTGTTATACCAGTAGTCAAGTAGTGTATGGTCGTATGGATGTGTCGTTTTTCACCGCGCTACCCTAAAATCCACTGGTAGAGCAGAGACCTTGTGAATTATTGCGCCGTGCTAACATTAATATAACGACATAATGTTTGTTTATCGCCGCTCCATTGAATGCTGCGATAAAATAGTCTGACGGAATCAGATAATGTTCCCATCTGCTGTTCAAATGTCGCACCACGTGTAACTAAGTGATGCTTTGTCACCAGAATTGTGTAAATTACCTGACGGATAACTCATGTGATGCTTCACTCTGTTTTACTCGAAATTGCGTTTATAATGGTTTTGAGCGATGACGGATTAGTGATTTAATGCTTTCGGTTTGCACGTCAAGCCGGCTAAATTAAAAGCTGCTGAAGAAAAATATCGTAAACCATAATAATAATAATGTCATCCATGCCGGTTTCGGCTGTGGCGACAACTTCTGCGACTTAGTCAGGTAAAGAGCTTCGCTGATGTGTTTGGATGTGGCTGATGTAGCCAATTTTGGCAGTAATGTGTGTGAGGAAACCATAGAGTGTGGAGTAGTCTATCAAGTCCTAGAAGTACCCTATTCCTTCTATCACTTGATAGATTAACTACCTTAAGAGAGTAGACAACCTGCCACCAAGCATTTAAAAAGTCTGGTCACTGGTCAGGCATTATGAAAGTCATTTTCTATTTGATGGCAGGTTTGCCACCTTCAAGAACAGTGAGCTGTGGCCAGTCACCAAGCAACCATGAAATAAAACAAACATCAGCATGTTGGGAAGTGGCTCCCACAAGTTATATCTTACTGGAGGTCCTCGGATGATAAGTATTTCAAGACACGCTCCGAACGCCGCTCAATAATCCATCAAAGGGTGAAATATTCCACCGCCAGCGATTGCGAAAAAACTACCGCTTTTTGTGTATTGGAATATTCTTCAACGTCGGGACGTGTCGACGCGACCCTCGTCAGTGGCAGGACAGCTCTTACCATCACTCAGGCGACACAATTAAACGCCTAATGAAATCGCTCGTCGCATGATTTGTATTCTAATCCCTCGGTGCGTGGCGGTTTAAGCCCATCGCACACTGCCCGCCCAGCACCAGCTCAACTAACAGCACCACAGGTTATCGAACCTGCGTGGCTAAGCATAGAAATCCCCAAGCCACTAACTTATTATCGAAAAATAAAATAAAATGAATTCATCATCATCATCATCGTTGACAGCAGCTTATTCAACCTCCACTGCAGCGCACAAGTCTCCTCCAACTTTCACCAAACTTCCGTTTAGAAATTTTCTAAAATATTTTATTGAATGAGCTAGTGCCACAATTGGCGGCCTATTGGCTTATATTATATAATACTAGATATTATTATTATTGTTTTTATTGAATATACTAGAAAATAAATTAATTGTTCTGAATATATTTTACTAATCACTCTCTACCCAAATGTAATATAAACACTATGTTACGTACGGTAACCTAGAATTTGATAAACTACCCATGTTCCGAAGACACAACCCCCGAAGAAAGTTCCTCATACTCAGAGTGCGTATAAAAATGTTAAACCATTTAAACCAAGGAGGTACCACCACTTGTTATGCTTTCCAATTAATATTTCCGTTCTGGCTCATAGCATGGAAATGAATTAATTAATTTCATGTGCAATTAAAGATCATCCGATTACAATTGATAAACTACCGATACTAAATTACGGACGCGTTCTGAATTTGTATAATAGTTTATAATTTGTACGTGATGGTGACTTATAGGGTAAACGGGAAGGAGGTATCAGCCGCTGGTTGGTGTGGAACGGTGCGGAACGTGCCGGTGTTGGGCCGGTGTCGGGCCGGTGTCGTGCGCCGTGCCCCCGCGCTTTATGGCGCATGATATCGAGAAGCTCTCTGAAACGAATCGTAAACTAAACATAACGATCTCAGTTTTATTATGATAGAAGACGAATAAAGTATTTTAGGGTTCCTTATATAGCAAACTTGGCACCGTTATGTTCCGCCGTGTCGACCCTTCAATAATTATGTTGTTCCACAGACTTTCTTACCCCACTACTGGGTATAAGCCTCTCCCTAGCTATATACGGTAATTTTATACACACATACAAATACATATCCCCGAACCGGAAGACGCAGCGTAGGAAGGCCTCCTACTAGGTGGACCGACGACATTGTAAAAGTCGCGGGCAACCGGTGGGTGCAAAAGGCAAGTTGTCGTACAGTGTGGCGGTCTAAGGGGGAGGCCTTCGTTCAGCAGTGGACGTCTCCGGGCTGATGATGATGATAATGATACAAATACAAAGACTAAACAGTTAAAATTCGGAACTACATTGTAAACATTTATTCCCACTACCCGAAGAAAATATCAAAATGTTGTTTAAAGGGGCACTAATCATTGGAAAGTAGGGAAGAATAGTATATTGTGATACAAGTGCGGATAGAAGGTTATTATAAACGAGAGGACAAAGTTTTAAAAAACCATAGGCCCAAGTTTACAATGATCTTGACGCACGTGTGGCACACGACGTTTTTCAATTCGTTTGTGAGAAATTTAAAAGTGAAATACAAGGAAATAAAACACATCTACATGAAAAGCAAATCAGTACCAAGAAAATTGCAAAATGGCGCCAACTCGACTGCGCTCATATTATATAGCGCATGCGCGCCTAAATGAATGGACCAAAGATGAATGGGAAATGATTTAATGTTATTATATAATAGAATAATGTAAATAATTATGATTTGCAATTATTTTGATAACTGGTATAATAATATACGATATTATTACGATAATCTGTCTATCTAATCTATCTAATATAATAAATGGCTCTTTCCTGACTGACTGACTGACTGACTTACTGACTGACTGACTGACTGACTGACAGACAACGCACAGCCCAAACCGCTGGTCGTACAGACTTGAAATTTGGAGGGTGTATTCGTCTCGACGCGGAGGGGTGTACTAAGAAAGGATTTTTCGAAATTCGACCCTCAAGGGGGGGAAGTATGTATGAAAGTCCTTTGTTTTTGGACTTTTAGTCACGAAAATTTGGATTTGGATAGTTCAATTAAAAAAAAAAATGCTGTTTTCAATTTTTTTTCGACTGGGATGATTTAAGGGGGGAAAGGGGGGGTGGAATGTTGTATGGAAAGTTCTTTGTTTTTGAAGTTATAGTGATGAAAATTTGTATATGGGTAGTTCATTCAAAGGGGGAAGTGGGGGGATTGGGGGTTTGGGGAGGGGGGGTTAGGTTAGGTTATAGTGATGAAAATTGATGTTTGGGTAGGTCATTCAAAGGAGTCGGTAGAGACGGTCGTGTCGGTCGAGTCGGTCGTGTCGGTCGAGTCGGTCGTGTTGGTAGAGTCGGTAGAGTCGGTAGAGTCGGTGGAGTCGGTAGAGTTGGTAGAGTTTGCTCGGAATGATTTAAAGTGGAGATTTTGGAAGCGGTCCGCATTTCTTCCGCACGCGGACGAAGTCGCGGGGGACCTCTAGTATTTCATATAGCGTGGGTGATAGCTTACTTTACAGTATGAACACATACCTACTAAGAATACTTTTCGAGCAATAGGAATTGAAAAAAAAATCGCCTATTAAGTTGAAAATATTGCAAATATTTTTTACGTGCCTGCTGGACCAAAGTGGTTACTTTAGCCTCGCTGGCAAGTAGCTAAAGGAACAACTTCCTGCCAGCAGTGGTACGAAAATCTTATAAAAAACACGGGAGCAAGTAAAGAAGCCTCAGATTGCATGTTTGTCACGGAGAGAATATACATGAGATCTGAGACATTCTTTATTTTTGCTCCCTAGGTGAGTAATCTACTATTTAATCACGTCCCATTTCTTCAATAGTTAAATATATTTCTTTTTTACATATTAGATACGATTAAAACAAAGGGCTGAAGATATAAAAAAGGATAGTCCCTGTATTAGCTCACAAATTGAAATTAATTTGAAAATTATCAGTTTTTAAATATTGTTTCACTGGTTGTTGGCTCAACAACCAGACGTTGACATATTTTATAGTTGAATTGAATGTATTTGTGAATTCTTGTCTTAGTTATTTAAGTTGACATTCATTTTTATTATTTTTCAATTCAATTATTATGTGACTTTTAATCTATTATTATTTTTATTTTTATTACTTTGTTTCTTTTCTATGTAATCGATTATTATTATTGTATGTACTGCTGGCTTGTAACACGCCTTGGCGTAGCTGTAAGTGTGACAAGCAATTAATAATAAATAAATAAATAAATTAAATATACTATTCAATTCTACAAACTTTGTTCCTCGCAAACAGGGCGGAAATTAGCTCTTTTCCACCCGGAGGGAGCAAAAGTGATTTGAATTTGGAATGTGGATATTGTTAGTAAAAGTTCCAATCACCAAAAAGATCAACCACGGACATTGTATGAAAAAGTAATAGACTGGATGGAAAAGGAAAGCACGTGAAAAAAAAAGTTTGTGAAAAAAACAAAAACGCGTGAAATGCATTTCGCCTTCGTTTGTAATTGTATACTCAAAATTCGGATTTTACTTTGTTTTATTTAAACTCAGTGAATCTTTGTCAATAAAAAATAAGAAATGAGTGTGATTAGTGAGAATAAAATAAACTTAAGTACCATTCATATTCATAAGTTGCACTTACTAATTTTCTCATAGAGGGTGATAAAAAGTAGATTGTCCACCTCGCGGTCAACATAATTTTTAAGCTCGAGTACTTTAAATTCCTCGCAGCGCTAAGGATGCAAAGAAACACTCTCGCCTTAAAAAAATTTGTTTCATCCCTTGGTAAACAATCTACAATACTATTTCAGTTCTCGTGCTATTTTAGCCGACCAAGTCAATGCTGATAAAGAGTCAAAATGTTCCAGAAAACCAGCCAAAACGGCAACGCTTACTAAAACTCGGCCGATGTTGATTGTAATAAAATTATTTCTATCGAACGAGATTGTAGTCAAGCGCAAGCGATAAATAAAAGGTACGGAACCACATCGTGAGCGGATCGCGACACGTACTGTCCGAGTTTTATCTTTATGTGCACGGTCGCGCACAGCGCCGGCCGCACCGGATTATGCTATGCATGGCAGTTTAATGTACGAACATAATAATATAGAAATATACTGATATACTATTACCCTGGCCGATGAACTTAAGTACCTACTTAATGAGTACCTACTTATTTACATATTTTCTCGTTCTTGTTCATAAGCGTGTACCTACTTCGCAACCTATTTTATAAAAATTGGCCAAGTGTGAGTCGGAATCTCGCGTTGAGTTCTGCCCCAGCCGATACAAATTATTAAAAAGCTCCTGTTATCTCCTGTTATTATAAACTATGCGGAACGGTGGTCTTAAGCCATAAAAGGTTACTAAGCAGTGCTCATCACCAAAAATCACCCGTTCCTATGTATTGCGTTGTGAGTGAATTACATTTTATATTTACCTACAAGCTGAATTCGGTTTTTTACGATAGCAGGGTTGGGCCCATTGTAAAAGAAGTTCGTACTGATGAACGCAATAAGTTTCTTTCGGCTTAATATGTCTATAAAATTGCGCGTAAAAAAGGAAATATACAACAAGCCCTGCGAGTAGGTACTCAAGTAAAACTTCCGTAATAAAAGAAGCCTATTCAAGTGGATACCACATTTACTCGAGCGCTGTTTAATTACTTCTGAGTTCGGCATTTTTCGTCGCTGAGCCCTAATAAAGGCCCGGGGCTCTCCCCCCCTGGCTTCCGAGACACTCCCGGGCAGAATTATTTCCGGTTACACTAAGTACGGTGGTGACCACTCTGCGATCCCCAAGCCGCCTGCCAAGCGTGGGGATTATGGCAACACCCCTCTATTGGGAGGCCTTCGTCCAGCAGTGGACGTCTTCTGGCTGATGACGACAACACTAAGTACTAACACTACGCGTATTTTCCTCGATATTCCAAAAAAAATAAAAAAGTTTCTCGCTGGAACAGCGGGCCAGTATTTATAAACTTAGGCGTTACTTAAAACGCTGTAAAATTAAAAAACAAAGCAAAAATACTAGTTATTATCAAACGTTGTTAAAATTGAGAGTGGCGTTTAAAGTAAGGTACATTAAGGAACGTACCTAGGTGCTAGGGGTTAATTCTTTTTTATTTAGGAATGTCGGCTTTAGAAGTGGAAGACGGAGGAGTGGCGGCTCGACGGACGCATGTGATGTGATCGACGGAGACCGCTCTACGGAGCGCTCGACAGTAGAGCGGCAACGGGCGAGAGACTCCCCGCTGCGGTCGGCTCGATGTCGCGTCGCTCGGAGCTAATTGCGTGATGTGTGGTACTATGGTTACGGGAGGCTGCGAATTTGCCAGAACATGGGTGTTCGTTGCTGCGCCTGGTTTACGTCTGGCATACAAAGGTGAGAATGTGTTATCAAGCACTACTCTAAATACCCGATGCACTTGTAGGCTACTATCCTACACAATACACAATTTAGTATTGATATTATACAAATATACTAAACATATTAATTATATATAATAAACTACATTTCATATAAATAAACACAATAATTTACATTATACACATATAAATAATATCTACACATTTATCTATCTATGACATAACAAAATAATATTATAAATATATAAATTATCTATTTAAAAGCCTACCAGTTTGTCGATGTCGGTTACGTGGACACTCATCGACTTTACTCCATCCCTATTCCGCGCGCTAGACAAAAGCCTCCGCTATGTACTTCGTCGCCTGCGCAGCGGTGAATGGAATGTCAAACCAGTCGTCATACCCATGCGACGCAGAGCGCACGCTTCTTGCTATAATTTATTGGTGTAAACAACTTCGCTTATATACTTCGATATTTCTTATTTACTACGTGTCTCTTCTCTGCTGTCTACTGTTCTATCACATCTGTGCCTGTGCTTGTGCTTTCCCTATTGTGCCTTCTGACTTTTTACGTGTGTAAGGTGTGTACTGTATCTGCTTGGACAATATACCCTGCTTGAACTGTGAGTGGATTTTATTTATTTACATCCGGGCATCAGCCTACATAGTACATACACCTTACCATACTGGTGACTCCTAATTGAGCATGGAAAAGGGAGTACCTAAAGATGCACACGGCACGTCGACGTCATCTGCGTTGACCGGCACTAGTGATGGGAACATGTCGATATCTCGTAGCGATGTTTTCAAAGTCGGAGTACGAGTGCCACCATTCTGGCCTGAAGAGCCAGATATCTGGTTTGCTCAAGTAGAAGGTCAATTCGCTATTTCTGGAATCACTAACGATGCCACAAAATTCAACTATGTGATTGGCCATCTCGACAATCAGCATTCTAAGGAAATTAATGACATAATAGTTTCGCCGCCCGCCACCAACAAGTACGAAAAACTCAAGAGTGAGCTTATAAGGAGACTGAGTGCTTCCAATGAGAAGAAGATCAAGCAATTGTTGATGCACGAAGAACTTGGCGACCGCAAACCTTCGCAATTTTTTCGTCACCTCAAGGGTTTAGCAGGCGCCAGCGTTCCAGATGACTTCCTGAAAACTATTTGGATTAGCCGCCTCCCACATGGTATCCAGACGGTGCTCGCAGGTCAACCAGCGGTAGCTACACTTGATGACTTGGCTGACCTGGCAGATAGAGTGAATGATCTCGCTTCATCAACGCCTAAAGTAGCTTCCGTGGCTGAAGTACCTAGCTCTCTGCTCAGCGACCTCACTAAGGAAGTAGCAGAGCTCCGAAGGCAAGTTCAGCAGCTGGCAACCGGGAGGAACAGCAGACCACGCTCCCGCACACCTCAAGGCAATCGGAATTCTCCGAGGCAGCGATCCCAATCCAACTACCGGAAATTCCCTGTGTGTTGGTATCACGGCAAGTTTGGAGAGAAAGCTAACACATGTGTTCGGCCCTGTGACTTCAAGTCGGAAAACTCAATGGGCGGTCGATAATGGCGACAAACGATTGCCCCTCAACAACTACTGGTCGCCTATTCGTCACCGACCGGTCGTCAAAGACACAATTCCTGGTCGACACAGGCAGCGACCTTTGTGTCTTTCCGCGGTCGGCGTTACGTGATCGTCGTTCTCGGACTGAATATAACTTGTGTGCAGCAAATGGTTCTAATATAGCAACTTACGGTTATGTAAATTTAGAATTAGATTTTGGCCTACGTAGAACTTTTGTATGGCGGTTTGTTGTTGCCGATGTTACAAAGCCAATAATAGGCGTAGATTTCCTAAATTATTATAGCCTAGTAGTAGATTGTCGCAATAAGCGCTTAATTGATAATCTTACTTCTGTTACAGCAACGGCAACATTGGCCAATTGTAAAAATGTATCGTCTGTAAAGGTCGTGACTGGTGAGACGCAGTATCACAAGATACTTGACGAGTTCCCGGAGATTACACGACCAGCTGGTAGGAATCACACTGCACCACACAACACTGTCCACCACATACGCACCACACCTGGCCCGCCAGTATCATCACCTCCACGTCGTTTGGCCCCAGATAAACTAAAAATCGCCCAAAAAGAGTTTCAGTCTATGCTGGCCAGTGGTACAGCTAGACCTTCAGAAAGCCCATGGTCGGCGCCTTTGCATTTAGCGCCGAAGAAAAACAACGGCTGGCGTCCATGCGGCGATTATCGCAAATTAAACGCTCGCACAATCCCAGATAGGTACCCGATCAAACATATTCAAGATTTTGCACATAGCATTTCAGGCTGTAAAATTTTCAGTACTCTAGATCTTGAAAAGGCCTATAATCAGATACCTATCAACCCCGCAGACATTCCTAAAACCAGTATCACCACACCGTTTGGAATGTTTGAATTTCCGTACATGACTTTTGGTCTTCGGAACGCAGGTCAAACATTCCAACGGTTTGTGGATGAAATGACCAGAGGACTGGATTTCGTCTATGCCTATTTGGATGATTTTTGTATTTATTCAAAAAGCGAATCAGAACATCGCGTACACCTCCGTGAAGTTTTCAGTCGGCTGAAGCAGTACGGTATGTTGCTGAACACTTCTAAATGCGTCCTTGGTGCCAGTGAGGTAACCTTCTTAGGTTACTCGATTTCTGAGAGCGGTACGAAACCTTTAGACGCGAAAGTGCAGGCGGTACAAGACTTTCCGGTACCCACCAACGTGCGTCAACTCAGAGGCTTCCTAGGCATGCTGAACTTTTATAGGAGATTTCTTCCACAAGCTGCTCAGATCCAGGCTCCTCTCCATGCGTTGTTGACAGGGTCAGTTAAAAAGTTACAGCCAGTTCAGTTCACCGGAGAAGCTTTAGCAGCGTTCCAGGCATGTAAGGAGAGCTTATCTAACGCAGCTTTGCTAGCCCATCCCGAGTGTACAGCCAAACTTGCTGTTGTAAGTGATGCGTCGGATAAAGCTATTGGTGCGGTTTTGCAGCAGTATAAAGACGAAGCTTGGGAACCATTAGCCTTCTTCTCCCGTAAACTAAGCCCGGCGCAGACCAAGTATTCGCCATATGATAGGGAGTTATTAGCTGTGTACGAGGCTATTAAGTACTTCCGGCATATGGTCGAGGCAAGACATTTTATTATTTATACTGACCATAAGCCGATCAGTTTTGCATTCCACGAAAGGAAGAACAACTGTTCGCCTAGGCAGTATAGGCATCTTGACTTCATTGCCCAGTTCACCACAGATATCCGACACATATCGGGTAAGGATAACGTTGTGGCGGATACCTTGTCGCGAATTGAAGAACTGGCAGCACCAGTAAGCCTCGAGACATTAGCCCAAGGTCAAACTTCTGACTCTGAGCTCGAAAAGCTGCTAAGTGATGGTTCCTCATTGCAGCTCCAGAAGTTACATGTCCCTGGAAGTCGAGTCCCTTTGTACTGTGACACCAGTACCTCAGTTTCCAGGCCCTTTGTCCCAAAATACTTTCGCAAGCAGATCTTCGAAAGCCTACATTCCCTTAGTCACCCTGGCGCTAATGCTTCCGCCAAGTTAGTAGCAGAGCGATTCGTCTGGCCAGGCGTGAGAAAGGACTGTAGGGATTGGTCACGTTCTTGTATTTCGTGCCAGCGGGTGAAAGTCAATCGTCACGTGACTGCGCCGCTCGGCACCTACAACTTACCACGTGCCCGCTTTCAACAAATTCATATTGACCTGGTCGGTCCACTTCCACTATCTGAAGGTTACCGCTATTGTTTAACGGCTGTAGACCGCTACACTCGATGGCCAGAAGCAACACCCATCGAAAACATGACAGCGGAAACCGTTGCTAAAACCCTGTTGTCAACATGGATAGCTCGGTTTGGCTGCCCGATGGTCATCACAACTGACCGCGGCCGTCAGTTCGAATCGGCTTTGTTCCAGTGTCTATCGGAACTGGCCGGTTTTGAACACAAACGGACGACAGCGTATCATCCAGCTTGCAACGGGCTAGTTGAAAGATTTCACCGTCAACTCAAAGCCGCAATAGTTTGCCACGCCAATGATAGGTGGACAGAGTCGTTGCCATGGGTGTTGTTGGGCATAAGATCTTCTGTTAAGGAAGACTTGCAAGCCTCCTCTGCCGAATTAGTTTATGGCGAGTCGTTAAGACTCCCCGGTGAATTCTTGGAGCCCACCATTAGTGGTACCACAGACATTTCTGAATTTTCCGCTAGGCTCAGAAGCTTCGCCGAGAAGTTACGCCCCGTACCAACTTCCCGTCACTGTAAACCCAGAATATTTGTTTATAAGGAGCTCGAAACCTGCGATCACGTGTTTCTTCGTGAAGGTGCAACGCGAGGTTCTCTCCAACCGGCATATTCTGGGCCACATAAAGTTCTTAGCAGAGGGGACAAAGTTTTCAAAATTCTTTTTAAAAATAAAGAAATGACAGTTTCGATTGACCGACTAAAACCGGCTTTCATACTGTCAGTTCAAAATGAAGAACCGTCGTCAGGACTGCTACAAAATTATGTGACGCGTTCTGGTCGGCATGTTAGGTTTCCTGATTTTTATCGACCTTGACGGTCTCTGGAAGGGGGTGGTGTAGGCTACTATCCTACACAATACACAATTTAGTATTGATATTATACAAATATACTAAACATATTAATTATATATAATAAACTACATTTCATATAAATAAACACAATAATTTACATTATACACATATAAATAATATCTACACATTTATCTATCTATGACATAACAAAATAATATTATAAATATATAAATTATCTATTTAAAAGCCTACCAGTTTGTCGATGTCGGTTACGTGGACACTCATCGACTTTACTCCATCCCTATTCCGCGCGCTAGACAAAAGCCTCCGCTATGTACTTCGTCGCCTGCGCAGCGGTGAATGGAATGTCAAACCAGTCGTCATACCCATGCGACGCAGAGCGCACGCTTCTTGCTATAATTTATTGGTGTAAACAACTTCGCTTATATACTTCGATATTTCTTATTTACTACGTGTCTCTTCTCTGCTATCTACTGTTCTATCACATCTGTGCCTGTGCTTGTGCTTTCCCTATTGTGCCTTCTGACTTTTTACGTGTGTAAGGTGTGTACTGTATCTGCTTGGACAATATACCCTGCTTGAACTGTGAGTGGATTTTATTTATTTACATCCGGGCATCAGCCTACATAGTACATACACCTTACCATACACTGTTATTTATGTTTGTGTTTGTGAGTTTAACGTTTACACACAAACCTATAGGCTATTTGGCAGAATTAAATTGTGTACTTACTCACAATAAATGACCTATGTATTTCTTTCCTAAAATAAATTAAAAAAGCTCAATACCAAAAATTATCATTTCATTCTCTTCATTTCTTGGAGGATCTAGCTCTCTCAGCTTATTTCAAAAAGTTCTTCGAAAGTTTCCACGAAATCGAATCGAAATGTTGGATATAACAAAAGACAATCAAAATAACTGCCATGTATTAAACAAAATACCTTTGCTCATAATATTATGGTCCTGGTCTCGTGGCAAAGCTAGTAGTCGCCAAAAAAATATGTTGTTCCCGCAACCCGGTACAGTAGACTCACACCCCTCCTGGCTAATAAACTTTTCATAAAATAGTTACTAATACGAGAATTAGTTTCGAAAGCAGTAGAAGTGTAAACGCCAGATCCAAGAGTACGATGCCTACTAAGTAGTATAAACTAGAATAAATTCCACCGAGCGTCCGACTCGCTTCACGAGCGTGAGGAGCGCAAGCAACTCGCAGATAAACACCCACGCGTTCTCTTTGTAATAACTGTAATAATGGACAGTTCAGTTTACTTTCCGGTAATATCTGATACGAAAGTTATGAAGGCTCCGCGGTTCTAAGAAGCTCTCCATCACTGCCCTTCAAAACAGACAAACAACATATATGATCGATTTGTAAACCACGACTGATCGATTTATGAGTTCAACATGTACAAAATAAATTCCAAACCAAAATGTTTATCTATATGTGGCTGATCTTATTTAAGAAGTCGGCCGCTCTGCAGGCAGTAGGTAGGTATAATCTCAGTCGGTCCAAGGTTGTAATACTAATGAGAATTATTCTAAAAGAGAATGTTTGTTTTTCTCTTCTTTATGTTAAAACGGAGCGGACTTTTCGCCCTGATTTTCTGCACAGATTAGTGGGAAGGTCGACAGAGAATGACAGGGTATTTTTTATCTGGAAAAAACGGGCGTCGGGTCTGGGGGTTGACCCGCTCGAGCGGGTCAAACTGTGAGACGCTTCCATCGAATTCGGGCCACCAGCAGCAAGATTTATGCAGTGTGTAGCGGCAGCGACTGATGTTGAACTCCTGGTATTTTTCTCGGTTCCACTTGAGAGGAGAAACAGACAATTCCTAGACTCATTTGGACGATACATATGAAACAGAGTCCCAATACTTCAGAGGTGGTCATATAAAATTTATCAAAATCGGCTCTGTAGTTTGGTTTTTAAATCAAAATTACTAGAAAATATGAAGCAATCATCAAGGTATTCGAAGTTGAAGTCGTTTTACATTCCCAAGCGAGTACATGACTGAGCTCTAGCTCCTAACTAGGTTGCCCTGTATTTAGGATATTAGTCCTTTCCTGAGGACGCTTAAACTTAAGTTGAGATTGTGAAAAATATTTGACATTATTTGAGAAAGATTGTATGTGAGCAATTGTACTTACTGGATTACGGTGTTTTAATGACGAGGTGGTTGTGTATTTAGTAATACCGTTACGTGTAACCCTGTATGTACAGGCACACGGTAGTTTGTTTCGCGCCTCATAGAAGTACTTCACTTTAGAAAGTTTGTCAAAGTGCGAAAATATTGTATCAACTGGGAGAAAAAGCAATTCCACTCAATAAACCAGGACACAAAAGAAAACCTTAACGATACTTCAATAGCAACTCCGAAGGTTTCCGCTTTTGTTGCTTTGACTTGGTAAAGTTTTGTTTATACATTTCATGAAGCTCAGATCTACTATTCGAAGGTTATTGCCGAACAAAATGTTATCGTTCTAGATGAGTTGGCGGGCCTCGCTTCACTCAGTCAATAAACTAGCTTCTCCCGGTTCTACATACTTACTATCCTGCAAGAACTGCGCATAGTAAATAACTGTGTAAAGGCTACGTGATCCAAAGTAAACGGTAACAGTAATCCGAAACAAATTTCATTCAAATCCTTTCAGTTTTCACGAGATTTATAAAGCTGAGTAGGAAAGAACGTCGAATATGATACAAACTTCCGCATTTATGGCGAGCGTGCTCTTATCGCGAAACTTTTGCGAAGACATTCGCTTTTAAAATAGTTAGCTGCATCGCAGTCATTGTTTCGTAGTAACCAAGCGACCGTAGTAATAACAAAAGCATAGCATATCCAGCCTGAGTCCACTGCCTACCCTAGAAGGGTAGATAGATCGGGAAATATTCAGCACGCTGGCCCAGCTGCGGATAGGTTAGTATGCCGGTTTCCTCACATGTTTTTCTTCACTGTAAAGCCAGTTGTGGTGAGAAAATCCGTACATAAACTCTAAAGAGCGGGCCCGGGTTCGAACCCCGCGACCTCGCGATTTCAACTCGAGCGGTCTCCTAGCTAACACGGCTTAGCTAAAAATTAAAAACTGTTCCAAAACTATATAATGTCACTAATGTAACAAATATATAATAAAACACATATGTGATTGATTTAGGTGTTACTTTGCGGAAGTCCATTGTAACCTTAATTATTTTATCTGTTTATTTCTAGTGTATTTAGTGTGTTTATTTGTCTAATGTGTTTTTATGTATAAAATATAAGGAAAAGGAGACCGTCTTATGTAATATGTTCTCGATTATGTTCCCATCTATTTCGAAACGACAGAGACATTTTTTTTTGTCGAGAGATCCGCCCTGTTTTGTGTCTATGAGCCGAGTGAAGTTTCATCGCGATAAAATAAAACCCTTGATGGGTATACGGGTGAGGATTCAATGATAGTGATTCCACCCGCGTGATGAAGAAAAAAAATGTCTATAATGTTGTTATCACTATACCTTTAAAAACCAAGTACTTCCCATACAAAGTTTCATCCTGCGTTCACTCGCTTAAATCATCCCTGTCAAAAAATATTGAAAATATCATTATTTTGTATGAACTACCCAAATAGGTACCAATTTTCCTTCAAAACAAAGAACTTTCCATGTAAAGTTATTTCCCCCGTTCCACTCCCTTAATTCAGCCCTGTCGCAAAATCCGTACTTAGCTGACGTCTCCTATACCTATAAACTACCTGCCTAATTTCAGCTTCAGAGATCAAGTAGTTTCGAGATTTCGTGTTTAGTCAGTGAATATATATATGAGCGAGTGATTTTCGCTTTTATATACATATATAGATAAAAAACAAAAATGTGGCAAAACCACATCAGTTTTCATAGTAGAAGCAGAATAGGTAGGTGTTATCATCGGAATAACATTACAATTGTATCTCTGTGGAAGACAATAGGCGCTCAGTAGTGTGCGCTGTAGTGGGGCGGCTGCACAATACGGGCTTAGACGTGGATAACAACACAAAGTAAACGGTAACTACGCGGGGAACTATGTGTGGACCGCCCAGTAGCTACTCGCGTAACATGCGTACATACCTAGACAGAAGTTGTGAATACCTACTGCATGAGTATAAGCGAGCTATTTTTATCAGGTGAATATTTGTCATCACCAGCCCGGAGACGTCCACTGCTGAACGAAGGCCTCCCCTTTAGACCGCCACACTGTACGACAACCTGCCATTTGCATCCACCGGTCGCCCGCGACTTGCACAATATCGTCGCTTCACCTAGTGGGAGCCCTACAATACGCTGCGTCTTCCGGAACGTGGTCGCCAGTCGCCACTCCAGAGCCTTTCTTCCCCATCGATATTTGTACGTATGTTCATATTCTCGAGTGATCTAAATGCTATTATCATCGAATTCGTAATAATATTGGTAATGTTTATCTAATATCTGAGCGCCTCTCCAAAAGGTCGGCAATCAGCTGTTCCTTGTACCTTGTCCTGTCCAGCCTAGTGTGCACATAGTGATGTCCTTCCGCCGTATTTATTCTCGGTTTTATTATTAGGTATCTACTGTTGCGTTTTACGAAATTAATGACAAATACACGAAAGGAAATTATAGAATTAAGGCAGGACGTTATCGAATATGTCGATGAGTACATATATCTGGGGCAAATAATATCTACAAAAGACCAATATTCAAAAGAAATTGACAGGAGGATAAGCAACACTTGGAAACGATATTGGTCTCTAAAAGAAATAGTTAAAAACAAAACGATGCCCATGTCAGTCAAAAGTAAACTATACAATACATGTATTCTCCCATGTCTTACGTATGGTTGTCAAACTTGGCCTGCTACGAACAAAAACAACCAAAAAATCGTAAATTGCCAACTTCACATGGAGCAAAGTATGCTAAATATATTTAAACCATTTCAAGAATAAGGAAAAATACAAAAGTAAGCGACTTTTCAAAAAAAATAAAAAATTGAAATGGACCTGGACTGGACACATTATCAGGACAAACAGAGACAAATGGACGAAAGACATTATGGAATGGTACCCCAGAAACGGGAAAAGACAAAGACGACGTCAAATAAACAGATGGAAAAATGATCTACCAAAGGGATGGAGAAGAATAGCTCGCGATAGGGAAGTGTGGAAAGAACTAGGGGAGGCCTATGTCGAAAGACAACCTGACACTGACAAACAAACTGGTTGCTGAAATGTATATTACAAATTAATTGATTTTTTAACTTATGATATTAATTCGTTAGCATATAATATCATTGGTTGGCATAATATAATATTTAAGTTACTTTTGGTCAGCGAATAAAGGCTTTATCTATCTATCTATCTATCTACTGTTGCGTTTTGGTTGATTATAAGTATTGGTAAAGATACATTTAACGGTCGAAGGAATATTATTATTATTTCCCTTGCTAGTTTAATTTCCCATAAAATATTTCTTTATCATTATTACTTTTACGAGTCCTCGGAACTAAAGGTTTCTTGGATTAATTTAACGACGTCACTTGTGATGTTATCAAAGTAATTGTCGACATAGATAAATGCCGTTGTATAGTTCGTTCGATCGCTCCAACGTAAGTATGGTAGGGCGGCTGGCGGTGTCCGGGTGCTTTAATTCCATGCTCCACCATTAATAACAGCTGTCTACTTCCTCTGTCGCCATCGGCAGAGCGTCGCTAATTACAGCTAAGGCGACTACGACTTTGGTAAATATTGACTGTTTAATTATAGTAGCAGTGCTCCATGAGTGCTCCGCGGTCGTGCCCGCTGGACTACAAGAACTAGTAATTTTCCTACAATTAGAGGAAGTAAGATGTATCAACAACAAATTTCGTGCAAATCTGTGAAGCTATTAGCACAGCTATTAGGTACGTAGTTGAAGTTGAAAGTGTGTTATTGTGTATATTGTGTCCCTAGATCAGACATAACTATGTACTTTAGTCAGTATTTATAATGTTAGTAAGTACATATTGTGTATTTAGAAAAATGCTTCAGTGCAAATATGGGCCCAAATGAATTATACTTAATCGATGTAATTTTAATAAATTATTATCTTGGGCTCGCCCGGGGCGTTAGGTTGAAGACATACGGAGAACAAAACTAGACAGCCAAGGCAGAACAACGCAGATCAGATCAGATGCTAGACCCTTGAAGAAACATGATCATACAGCTAGTAGGGAAGCAAGAGATCGCGTTGTTATTTTCTGACAGTGCCCTCGAGGTGAACTCTCGGAGTCAGTTTTTAATTGACTTTGAACTTTGTCTCTTTACTCTATATCCTTTGTAGTACACAAAGGATAGTGTACCTATATTTTTTTGGTCTGAGCAAGAAATAGTTAATCTATCTATCTACTCTCCAGGCAGACCCTCAACAGACACAACATAAAGAGACGATTGTAAAATTAAAACAATCATACTAAGTACCTAAGAAGTAGGGCTTTCGCATTTCTGTGCTAAGTACAATAATTAATTGTGGTGGGCGCTCTCCGGTTAGTATGCGGATGACAGACTGCAGCCATATTTACCTGACAATAGGGCAGAGCCACTAGCTCATAATACTTAGCTGCTTAATGTCTGTGGATAATATGCGGATATCTGGCAAGATTTTTAACAAGAAACCCGGATTACAGCGGGCGGGCCGGCTTGAATATTTAACGGATAAAGCCAACCGATAGAGACAAGCAGCGGGAGATTTACAAAGGTCCGATTTTATTTATTAGTTGCTTAAAGTTTTCAGTTAAAAACCAAACGTGGCATTCTGCCGTGGACAGGAAGTTAAATGGTGTCTATTACTTAATGTACCTTCAGAAGTTGGACGCCGCCTGCCGCCGCAGGGTGTCTTGCTCGCGCAATTCTAACATTTTGAAGATAATTGACTGAGCGGGAGTTAAAAATAAATAAACAGACGTTATAAAGGTATTTTCAAGAAATTGTTTTCTTATTTGGGAAATTAGAAGAAAACAAATTGGAAGAAATATCTAAGTATTTTGCATTTCCCAAATGTGTGTGTGTGTGCAAGTTAAGTTACTTACACCGAATAGATTACAGTTGCTAAACAATGTAACAAAACTATTATTAACTACTTAGTACTAATGCTGCCCACTAGTACCTGAGGCCACTAGTATCTGCTGCCCACTAGTACCTGCCGCCCACTAGTACCTGAGGCCACTAGTACCTGGTGCCCACTAGTATCTGCTGCCCACTAGTACCTACCGCCCACTAGTACCTGAGGCCACTAGTACCTGGTGCCCACTAGTATCTGCTGCCCACTAGTACCTGCCGCCCACTAGTACCTGAGGCCACTAGTACCTGCTGCCCACTAGTACCTGCCGCCCACTAGTACCTGAGGCCACTAGTACCTGGTGCCCACTAGTATCTGCTGCCCACTAGTACCTACCGCCCACTAGTACCTGAGGCCACTAGTACCTGGTGCCCACTAGTATCTGCTGCCCACTAGTACCTGCCGCTCACTAGTACCTGCCGCCCACTAGTACCTGCTGCTCAGTAGTACTTGCTGCCCACTAGTATATCACTGCATATCACTGCTCTATACATATAAATAAAAACTAGCAAAGACTTCATGGTTTTTGGAGTCGACGATGTCTGGAAATGATGTCGTCATAATACTACTACTAATACTAATATACTTAATACTGTCGTCTTATTGTATTTATTTTCTGTTTTTTTGAGACGTTTTCGTCCAGGGCTTGTCATAGGACAGACAGTGGACTTAAAGTTATTTAAGTAAGCTGGTAATGACGTTGTTTTTTTTCTAGTATTCATGCAATTATGGTGGAATGTAGCTTATCACGAATTTAGTATTTTTTTTGTGAATATAAACGACACAATGTGGATAAACTTGTACTCTTGTCTAGTTTCTAATATTCCACAAAGACCTCGTGTAAAGTCTCCACCAGTTTGTTGGGGCACAACACCTACAGTTCCACGTCTCAGTGAGTAGCGGTCGTGTTACAGTGGCTTGACGTCAGTCCGTCCTAGGGACGAGCCGTGAAGCGACCGGAGCCGGCCGAGCCCGGGGCCCGGGGCCCGAGCGGAACACTTGGAGCGCACTCGCTGCAATTGGCATTTAATTTGTATTCGACGAAGCTCTTTGAACGTTTGATACGAGTTGAACGCTTGCCGCTGTCGAGCGGAACGGCTTCGCTTGGTGTTTCTCTGAAATGAGACAATGCATATTAAACTTTGATACTTAGGTACTGTACTGGCAAACTTCTAAAGTTTCCACTAATACCTATGATATGAGATGAAACATCATAATATTATGCCTTTTTTTATACGGCATTTTTAAATCTTTAATAAGTTTAAGTTTTGTTATTTATAACGATTGCATGTAATGCATTTCTTAATTTATACGCCACTATGAAATGGTTACAATGTAATGTTATCCATTACATTGTAACCATTTCATAGTGGTAGGACTATATTGCAGAGTCCACTTGAGGAAAGTATCAACCACCAAGCGTGTGCAAGCATTAATGTGTTTCAGTTTGAAGGGCAATGTTAGCAGAGACATTACTGTCTTGGAGGATCTAGCTCTCTCTCTCTCTCAAAGCATGAAGAGATTTGACATGTAATATCTCAGGGTGACGAGCGCAGTGTAGGATTTTGTATACGCAAGTTCACAATTCTGGCACTGCTACTGCTATACTTACCACCAAGCGAATGACTCAGTCGTCTCATTATTTATATTATATTATATTTAAAAAAACGTAATGATCAAAATATGATGTACCTCATGTCAAGTCATAAGAAGGCGCTATTCCTAACCATCAGGAGAGCACCTGGATCGACTAACTACTAGATACTATAAAAAAACGCAATACAAGGTTAGGTTAAGTATCTGTATACTTATAGTGTATGTAGTAGTTGCGCTCTACAGTTTCAATATGCGTCTAGCTGGCGGAGTAAGCCCGGGCGTGGTACGCGGCTCGTTTTAGATCTCTATATATGCAGGCAACATACTTCAAGATAATTTTCACTGTACCTGAGCTTCATTAAAATTAAATTCAATTGGCAGCGGACCCCGGGCGGCACGTGAGGGTACTTCTTACGAGGCTTTACCACCGCGGGTTAATTACTGCCCGCGAGAGCGCAATGTACAACCCTCCCCTCCCCCACCCCGCCTCCCCCCTCCTGTGCCCGCTACTTGTTGAATTATTCACGGGAAGTGACGCGAGAGGGGAGACTTTACTCGGTGTCAAGTGGTAGGTATATGACTTTGAAACTTTTGCCCTTTAGGTGTAGAGGCCGTGGTTGCGGTGAGTTGGTACATTTAATGATACTTTAAAAGTAATCATGGTAGAGATTACATGATTGGCCGTGGTTTTCGTGCGTCAGATATGTATAGATCGTAGAAGGTATGTAGAAATGTATGGCATTCAGGCGTGATTGTCGCAAACAAATAGTTCAGTCTCGGACATAGCAGTTCAGACCTAAGCGAGTAAAGCGACAGCAAAATAACCAGCAGCGTTAGTCGAGTGTTTGGTCAACTGGACCCGCCCGCCAGTGGACCCACGAGTCCACTTGACCACATCATTTAGTCAGATCTCACGACAGACGCGCAGCGTGATGTGACTCAATTATAGTTACAATTTCTTAATTGATAACATGACATCAAAGTTACAAGCCAAACTCGAACACCGTGGTCGATTATGAAGGTTTTAGTTGGTTTTAGTTTGTGCTGGAGAGAAAATACTAGATTGTACTTGACATTTCATTTTAAATTTCAACTTACTGTGACATTTACTAAAATTTAAATAACTATATTAATTTTGATCAATTTTATCTTTAAAATTTTGACATTATTGAATTTTTATGGATATGACTAATGACTTATAAAAACTTTGATTAGATGATTTTATTTGGCCAATTTCTTGTATTTTTATAATAATGTGTATTTTAACTTTTTAATCGTGTGCATAATTATGGGTACCTTAACCTGAAATAAATAAATTTTGTTTGTTTTGTTTGTTTGTTTGTTGACCTAAACCTGACTAAATTTAAATTTATTTTAGTTTTAGTCTAGTTTACTGTGTCGGTACGGGAATCGCTACCATTACCAAACTAACTAAAGTATTGCTGTCCTTAGCAACGAGTAGCATGTCTGATAATAAAGGGACAGCGATATTTTAATTAGTTTAGATATGTCAACTAAAGCCTTCAAAATTTACCACACTATGCCACTATATATATGCGAACTCTCCCTGTAGACGTGTCCATTAGTCAACCAATGATTTGTGTCTGTGTTACGCATCTATGTAGAAAAACTGTATCCAAGCTTAGGAATTTACATAGGTTTATTATACAAGATACACGTAAGGCGTTTAGCAAACGCAGTACCTAAATGCTGCGTTACGCCTCGGGCCTCCCCCGATCATTAATTTGTTCAATAATAGAGTGAGATGGACTAATTATAATGTTTCTTTTTTATCTATATACGTCACTGGTTGATTTTATATTGGGACAATACTACATCTAATACAACCGTTAAAAGTAATGTAAATATTCTCTGACGTCGCTCAAGTGTGGCCAAGGGCCCAGTGATTACCATGCAACGGTAGCCGCGGGCGCGGCGTGGTGCGGCGTCCACTGTCCACTGTCCACTGTCCACTGTCCACACGCCCACCGTGACAACATAGTGGGTATTTAAGTAACGGCACTCGCTCTGTAATGGTGGTTTTGCTTTTAATTAATTAAACATCAGCCCCGACATGTTTGTGTTGCGTCCATTTATAGATTCAGTTACTTAGCTAATATGCTTTCATAGTACCTTAAATTCAGCAAACAATATTTTCAAAAACGCGCCACTGTGTAACCCAAGATCTCACTTGAAATCATGATGAGGTCACGGGTTCAAACCCCAGGCCCGTGTATTGACACGGGCACATAAACTCGAATGAACTCATTGGAGTTCATTCGAGTTTATGTCCGGATTTTCATACCAAGTGTAATAAAACATCGTGAAGAAACCTGCATACATCAGGAGAAGAAAGTCAATGCGTATGCGAATCCACCAACCCGCAACTGGGCCAGCGTGGTGGCTATGGCCCAATCGCCATTCGAGAGTAGACCTAAGTCCTTTACTGTTAAAAATGTTTATTATGCTTATTTCTGTATCTGTGTTTAAAGCTCGTAGAGGTGCCCCAGGGCAGTATAATAATCAGGAAAGTAAGACCGTCACCTTGGAAACGTCCTCCGCCACAAAGTTCCGATTCTAATGATTTCCGATCAAATCGCTTATTTACAACGATTCGAGAAACAATCCTATAAAGGTTGAACAGTTTCAAAGGGATTCTTGCGGAGACTTCTGAGAACCCGAGTAATGTTTCAAATCGACTGAGGAGGCCTTTCTCAATCGACGGAAGTTTATAATATTAAGCTGAAAAGCTATAAATAGCTGCACTCCGGCTTCACCCGCCGCCCGTTACGAAAGCCGTGTGATTTTTCGCCCTTTTTGCAATGTACAAAATAGGTCAAACATCCTATATTTGTTATTTTTATTACTACATTCATTATTTTACCGTGAAGATTTATTTATACTTAAATCAAATACAGTAACGCTCAAAAATTATCGAAAAATACAAACGAAAGCAAAGAAAAAAAAATGCTTCAATTTAAGCTCTATATCATAGTCCGGACACTGCCCGTTCTTACATTTTAAACGATTTATTTTTTTATAGTTTCTCTGCTGGGGCAAAAATATCAACAAACAATCGTTTAAAAATGTAAGTATATATTGGGGCAGTTATAGCATATTTTTATCTAATGCAAACTATTATTTGCTGTATCTATATATATAAATTTGTATTTATTTTTGATTAGTAGGTAATTATAGTATTCACTGTGTTGATATTGGTTAAAGTTCAACACAGTCTTGTTCATTTTCGCATGTTGTGTTCACAATTTTTAGGAAGGACGCTAAACGTTCCTTATATGATGTTAATTTGTAGTGTTAAGGGTGTCACATCCAATTAGTGAACCGAATAAATAAAACAAAAAAAAATATTACCTCAACAATTCAACTTTTACTACGAGTAAGAAGTAAGTACCTACTTATATTATTTAGGAAAATATGTATTTTGAGATCTTGTCTTAAATTGTAAGACAACAGAAGAAACCCTGTTTCAGTGTAGTGTTTGAACACCATTACGTCGGCTATTCGATCTGGTTGATCATGTCATGAATGAAGTCCTTAAGCCGGTCCTGGGCTGACGTCTCGGCCACTCGACGAGATTCGATTAGGCCCCGGGCGGGACGCGAGGTGCGACACGAGAGACGTATTGGGAGCAAATTGTGCTCGAACAGAGATGCCTCCAACTCGATTACATGTAGTCACAGTATAGTCTTTGCATGTAGGTGAGGTTAAGATAAAGTCAATTGAAAAGAGTGTAGGTATTTATAGCTTAGATGAATAACTTAGAGAGTTTTTTAGATTTAAAATCAAGGCCTATTAGGTACATTACCCGGTATTTAAAGAGGCACTCTGAATCAGGAAAAAGAAAGAGTGGAAAGGAAATGGAGCCAAAAACAAGTGGCCCCGCTCACCCTGACTACCGGGCTCTGAAAAGTGGAGTGTTAAGTAGTAGGTATCAAAGGTTTTTGACGAAAATACGTTTTCGCTCATTTTTTTAATTTCTTACTATTTGTTTTAATAACTTTATCTACAGGGTTTATCTATACTATAAGAACAAAAGCTAGATTTTGAATCAATTTTAATTATACCCAACAGTTTAAATATATATTTTTATAGAGCTTTATAAGGCAAAAAACAAATGGTTGGTTGAAAGTTTTCATTGCATCGTGAAAAGTCAATTCGAATACATAAGGCGTTGTTTCCACGAAGGACGCAGTGTAAGAAACTCTCGGCTAAGTGAGACAGACAAACTGGCTGCTCAATTTGCGCGAGACAAAGTAACACTCACACTAGTGTTCGTAGGGTTGTCACGACGCCGCTCTGTCGCTGAACTTCGCGCTGATTGCAGGCTCGGTGGCGCTGTAGGGCTGTCACGCTCACATACTCAACATGTTTATTAATTGTTGTCTAAAAATGTTAGCAGATGAATAATGTTTAGCGCGCGTTTTAGAGACAGTTCAGTTATTGCACGGATTCCTCACTATTCTAACAATCCTGAATGTAGTTACATTTAGAAATAGTGCACGTTTAATGATAACCTCTCGTATTTCAAAAGACTTGAAAGATTTCCAATATTTAGTTGATATTGTAAGATAAGCCACTTACATTCGATACATTTTGATGAAATCATACGACAACTGATGTCTTGACACGTATTTTTGGTTTCAACAAAAAAAACATAGATTAACTCATTTATTTTTGGCAAAGAATAAATAAACGCTGATAACAATAACATAACGGTTTAAAAACACATAAACCAAAACGTCCAAAACATCATCATCTTTAGCCAGAAGGCATCCACAGCTAAACGAAGGCCTACTTAAACCGCGACATGCACGACAACCTTTGCGACGACTGCCTTTTTGCATCCACCGGTTGCCCGCGACTTTCCCAATGTCAAAAGCCTGCCTACGCTGCATCTTCCGGTTTGTGGTCGCCACTCAAAAACATTTCTTCCCCATTGCGGGTTCCCCATACGCATTCGGAGTTCAGAATACGGACTTCGTATTAGATAACCAAAGGAGCGAATCCGTACGCGCGAAGAAACATAAAGAATGGTAGAAAAGGAACATAAATATCAACTGGTGTTTTGTTTCCATATTTGATCAAGTCGCGACAACCCTACAAAGTAATCCCGTAAAGTTAGTAACTCGGTAACTGTGGAGTCCGACCGAGGTGTATGGAGAGCGAGAAGTTGGCTCGGAGTGGAGGGGACGCGACGTCGGCTGGACCGGCGGCGGCGGACTCCGATCGGAATTTAGAAATTGGTCCACGTGAAGTTACTGTTCAAAAGTTTCGGGATACAATTACCGACCGCTTGTGTGCGCACTGCTACGATCGTAGCCTATCAATAAAAGGGGAATTTTAGTGAATACGTGAACAGCTAATAGCTCTTCTTTTTGGTTATTTCGATTTTGTAGTTGTTCTTATAAGCACACGTTTGTCTAGTCCTACATTTCGTCACTGTATCTCTGTGGAAATTTGTTCAGCTGTTAGTGTTCCGAGCCACGCGGGACGGCATGCGTGTCGCGTGGACGGCCGCGTGTCGTGAGTCTAGTAGTGCGGCTGGGTGAGCAGCGCGCGGCGCCGGTGGGCGGTGATCCGTAGCGAGCGCGCGCGTCCAGCTGACTGGACGCGGGTCGCGGAGTCGCGACACACCCGAGGCGGCGCGGGCGCCTCGCACCGCGCGGCGGCTACACGACACCAAGACTTACTTACACCATTATCTCATAGTAAATAGGATGCTTTATACAGGGCTAGTTCTAATCAGTTAGCATCCTTGTAAGGGCATATTCTGTACATCAAAAGAAATACTCGTAACTTTTACTATGGGGCCAACATTGAAATCGCGCAAAAATTATTAGCTGTTCCATACAAAAAGTTCGTCGACCTTGGGCAAAATGTATGGAACAGCTGTTCTTTTTTTCGAAATTTCAATGTTGGCCCCATAGTAAAAGTTGTTTGTTTTGAGGTACAGAACATGCCCTTAAAAGGATGCCAACTGATTAGAACTAACCCTGTATCTATAACGCATAGTGTAATATACGGTTCTCGTCAAAACAAAACAAATAAGCCCACTTGAAGGGCTTACTATTTATTAACTATTGAGGAGTTCCTTAATCCAACCTATGATCTGATCTGATGATGGATCATCAGATCAGCGCACACACACACACGCACACACATCAACAGCCGGAAGACGTCCACTGCTGGACAAAGGCCCCCTTAAATTAAGGAGCATCATCGCGCTGATCTGTTTTAAGGGCCTCAATACAGATCAGCGCGATGATGCCCAATTATTGCACTAGTATCTACTACCGGAACCGCAGAACTGATCTTCAGTGATCGGCGGAACTGAACGGGGTTACGATGAACCGTGCTTAGCCGAAAGGAGGTCACCGTACTCATCATTGTGAATAACTTACACTGCGAGGCCAGCCCTGAAATCGCGATAAAAGTCTGCAGTTTTCATAATTTTCATCGAAGATGAATAACATTTTCAATGGAACACAAGTTATTTTTCGATTTTAAATGTGGCCCCATAGTAAGTGTCTAATGGTGAATACAATAACTTCCTTGCAGTTTTGTTCTAGCGTCCAGCTAAATTGTATGTAGACACTCTGCGCAGACACTACAGTAAAATGATCTGTAACTGAGGTAGAAATGATTTTATAGATCTTATTGCAGACATAGTTGAATACATACTTACCTATGAAGCGTATATAAGCTTTTTAAAAATAACTCTTTACTCTCCTATCAGCAGCTCCCCACTTAGCATTCCCTGTGTCGGGAATGTCAATAAACACTCACGCGGACAATTGCCGCCGACAGATTGTAAGAGCAAATATCTAAATTCATCAGTCAAGCATCCGCTCGGCTAGGAACAGAGCCCGGGACTTCTAGTTTCTAAGGCAATTACACTAAGCATTGAGCAGAGTGGTCTTCACAATGACCACAGATAACACTCTTGTTAATAGCTACACTATCATAATTTATTCAGTTTCCCAACAATTTTGGAAGATTTGAAGATGTCAATGTGACTGTTTTTTTGTTGTTGTTATCAGCGTTTATTTATTCTTTGCCACAAATAAATCAATTGTCTAGTTTTAAAAAAACTGTATCGCGAGCGCTGGTATATAGGGCAGCCTAATTCTTCCAAGGTCCTGAGCGACGATCTCATTCGAGGTTCGCAACTACTATCATATTTTCATAAAATTTTGCTCAAATGTATTACGTGCATTTTTGAAATCTATGAGCTAATTCTGTTAATCACTCGTCGCGTTTCTTAGATGTAAGAGAACGTAATACAATTTATAATTATATTAGCGTCTGCATGTTTTAAGTCACGAGTGAATCGGTTTCTTGCGTGCGCTATTGTAGACTGTATCTCTGTTTAACATCACACGAGATGGCGGTCAAAGTCAAGCTTGTCACATACAAGACTAGGTGAGTGAATATAAGAAGCACCTCAATAAAACCCCTATGCGACTGTGCTGCGTTTAGACAGTAGCTGTTCGCCCAAGACCAACATATTTTATTTTCAAAACCCTTTGGTCAATCTTTGTCGCATTCCTAAGAGGACTGAGCGCCTCTTAATCAAAGTCACAATCAAACTTAAGAGTTGTGTTAGCGCGAACTATTTACTTCCCAGAAACTTTCGGTAAGATGTATTCAACGATGCGCAAGCTGTCCACGATTAGGGTTACCATCTGACAGGCATTTGCCGCATTTGACAGGCATTTTACGGTTTAGACAGGCGTGCGGCCGGCGCTAAGCAGAGACAGGCATTTTTGATTTCCGCGTTACCGCGGTATCACGCAGAACGGTTACAGTACACCTAAAGTATTTTTTACAATAGACAGGCATTTTTTTGAAAAATCAGGCATTTTATACGTCCTGAACAGGCATCCTCCCTTACACAGATGGTAACCCTATCCACGATTGCTACTTACCATTCAATCTTTCAACGTTTTTTACCAACCTCGCGCTCATTCGTTCGGAAATTCGAGCGGAGATGGTAGAACGAGTCATTTCCTGAAAGTCACGGGCGGACGCCGCCTCCTGGCGCTATCCATCAGGGTTTTTCAGCCGGTCAGCGGAACTTAAACATGTTTTTATACGTTTAACGAGTTGTTTTTTGAGAAAACGCCTTTATTACTCTGTAATGAAATATATATATACAGTCTAACTACCTAATCCATTTTACCTACGGGTCAACCTACACGTACCACAACCACACCACATCGCAACGACAAAATGTGGTGACGCGGTTACGTGTGAATAGTGTGGCTGCAGCTTTTTGCAGTTGCTTTGTTGTACCGACAAAATGTCGATGTGGTAGCGTTGTCGCTAGCAGTTGAGATGTTGTTGTGTCGTGTGCAGACACAGTTCGACTCTGGCTTTCATAGAGCGCGCACTGTCGTTGCGTCGACGCAACGTTGTATCTGCGATGTGGCCGGCGGCTATTTCACTGTGTAGCTGGTGGTTGCGTTGTGGTTGCGATGTGGTTGCGATGTGGTCGGTATCAACCACGCGGTCGATAACGACGGCAAAATGTGGTACGTGTAAATTCTACTATTCATTTTCAATACAAAATATGCGACCTACCACGTGTTGTGGTTGTAGTGCAGTTGTGGTACGTGTGGGTTGACCCACAGACCCTTAGGGTCAGAAAAAAAATGTAGACCGCTGAAAGTCTAGAGATAAACCAAAGACTCAAGCGCGCTCCCAGTCAGCAGCGCACCCAGCATGCTGGCGGCGTGGCCTTGCCAGTGTTTAATAAGTTAAACAACAGCTCGCATAATGTTAAGATGAAGTAGATAAGGGTAAATACATATTACCTACGTAGGACTGCACAGAAACAGGCTTTTTAATTCTAACCTAACCTAGCTTTTTATGCATTTAGGTACTATTTCTATTTGCAGATTGCGTTACGGCACAACACAACTGAAATTAGACACGATGGTCTAGGACGGAACCTAGAAGGAACCAGATTAGGAACATGGAGAAATCCTATTATTATTAAATTTTATTGTTTTATACTCTTCGGGGACCACAACGACATGGATGCGGTCCATCATAGGAACAATTAGCTTAATTAGATTACAAGATTATGGTGTTAGAAATAATGTAGTTATCTATGTGAAGCCGAAATAAATAAACAACCTCGTAACGAGGCTACCGGAACACACGATTGAATGCTTGACGAGAGATTTTGACCTCAACATCGGAGTTCAAGCGTCAGTTTGTCGGGTCGTCACGCGTCACCCTGGTTAATTTAATTGCCCTGGTCACTGGACAGTGCACACAGCCTCCCACGGCATTCTCAGCGTCCAGCATCACACGACGTCTCTTGCGCAACGCTCTTCCCGCGCGTGCTATTCCCGGCGCACTAACTTTACAAAAATGTAATAAAGTTCCGTGTTTACGTCCCGCCGCGATACACCAGCCCTGCCATGCCGTCCGTCCGCTGCTCCGAGCTCCGACGCATGCCGACGGCTCCGCGTGACAGCTCTATTACCCACCTACCTACTCCGTGTGATTACAATACATGTCCGGGATGAGGAAATCTCAGCAAATAACAAACCAAGTGCGTGTGCACTGCCGCATGACGTAGTGCTTTCGAAACACGTCATTGTATTTTTCAAAGTTAAGATGCGTATTTAGCAGTTAATGAGTATTTGAAAAGAGGACGAAGAAAATAATACTTACCTACTTATGCTATACTTACCGTGTACATGGTGTCATAATATGTATTATATCTAAGGGGCATACCGAAAGCGGGAGATGCTTGTCGTCATCATCATTGGCCAATCATAGATCGCCTAGATATAGGCCTCTCCCAGGGCTCGCTACTCAGCTTAGCCTTTAGCTTTTACCGCTGCACACTGTCTTGGCTACATCGTCACTCCACCGAGTCTCATGGCGTCTATTACGATCGTCAATCATCTCACTTTAAATATTTCTAGTATATCCAGTGGTTAGCAGTTTTGTAATACGGTCGATTCATTGCCATTTCGGCTTACTATACAACGAGCTACGTCAGTGATTGGTTCTCTAGCAAATTTCTTCAGTCTAGAATTCTGGATACGATTTTTCAAAGACACAGCGCGCATAACTCTCTGTCGGTGAGCGGCTGCAGGCGGGTGTTGATGTTGATATGAGGAGGTGTGCGGTCGCTGGCGGAAATAGCAATGAGCCCGTGTCGGGGCGGCACGGCGTGAACTCGTGAACCGTGAGTACTCGCCTCGTTTCCGGCGCGGCGCGTGACCCTGCGTGCCGGCGCGTGCCGCCGCGTGCCGTGCCGTGCCCTTGACCTTGCGGCGCGGGAACTTCGATCCGCAGAAGTTATCGAGTTTCCACTTCACGGCCACTTCTCAACTTCGATTATAACAGAAGCTATAATATGTTTTGCAATTTCATTTTAGCATACTTATTTGCGTTTGTTCACAATAATATTAATATACCTATATTAATATTATTACTTATTACTTATACTTACTTTGAAGGGCGGATTTTCCAACAGCAAAATTAACGCGGCCGGCACGGATGAAATTGTAGTGCAGAACGTTACTATACAGCTATTATACAATTATACAGTTCTAATTTTATTTTCTAGGTAGAAGAGGTAGTTACCTGTATGGGTCAAAATATTTCTGGATTAGGATTTACATTGATTTGGAAAAAAATGGGTAAGCACCAAATTGATAATTTCGGTGGCTGTCCGCACAATACTTTTCAATGTAATTTCCCTCTTAAAATAAAAGCTATTGGTTATATAAGTTTATGGCTTCTTTTATTGTAATTGTGAATAGTGATACTATTATCACATAGTAATTTTATAATAATATCTACCCAGTTTAATAACTGGTAAGTAAAAATGAATGTGTCCCAGAAAGTTATTTAACTTTGGTGACTAAAAGTTTATCAAGAATATTTTTGCAAAGAACAATAACTATAGCTCGCACCTCATGCGCTTAGAACCTACGTACCAGTCCTGCCTAAGTGTTTAACGCGGGATGATGTGCGCCGCTTGCCTGAGTGTGCCAAAAAACGTCATATCGGTGTCATGGGACAAATATCTTTTAATTTCCGTGTACAGGTAGGTATAACTTGTCCGCCTATGAGCAAATGTTTTAATTAAACATTTGTGAGTGCGCTATTTGTACTACTTTAATTTGTGTAAGTATATCCATTATATTTTGTATAATAAATAGTTTTCTTTTAATGCTAATTTTTGTCCCAGATTTTAATTTCGGTTGATCGGTGGCCTAAACTGTCAACCGAAATTACAAAAAAACTCGTCGTAATGATAAAAATTCTCACTTCCATGAGCGCTATGAAGCTCTGTGGATAATTGTTACATTTCGGTTGATTGATTTATCATTTCGGTTGTAATTGTCATTTCAGTGAAAATCCAGGCCAGCGGGCGAATTATTCAAAATGTTTGTATGCATTTTCTAGTGTTCCAAGACCTGCCTATGCTATGCGATATACCTACTGTAAATTGAAACAAACTATTACAAGATATGCATTCAATAAATAAATAAATTGTTTGAAAGTGCCAGGTGAAATCAAAATTGTTTTACTTTACGATATTTGAAAATTCAACTTCAAGTACTTGTAATCTCATTTGAGATTTTATTCAGTAATTATAATAAATGTACATATTTTACTTATTCTTTGAATATGTCTGTTTGTATACATTTTCGGCAGTTTTTAATTTTGGTGGATAGGTTCTTTCATATCCGTAGCTAGTTATTTCATTTAGGTGCTATCACAATTTTGAACTCGTATATCTCATAAGTTTATTAAGATATTTCAATAGCATTAAATTTGAGCAAGGGTCAATAAGACAATATAGTTAAACTACAGTTTAAATTTGAAAAAACTTAATAATAAGGAATTTCACCGAAATAAAAAAAAACGAATTTACGGATATGTAAATATGTAATTTGGGAATACGTTTAACAGTTAAGTTTCGTTTTCAAGTAATTATTTTGCTCACTTCTCTATTAAATAAATCTGAGAACAGTCTGTTGCAAAGTGATTAATACGGAATCGTAAACTTTGCCTATTTGTAATATTAATGTAGAGAACGTATTGAAGTCGAGTTTCAGCAACAACCAAGTTTTCATATAGCTATAATGAACAGCCGTGGTAGTTTAAAACATTGAATTTCAGCAAATTAACGACTGATTTAATCAGAGAGTTAATTTACTGTGGCACAAACGCTTCCCTGGAGGGTCGGTATCCGAACTAGCGGCCCTATTGTCGCAGAGGCTCACCCTGTGAACAAAACATTCGTTTACTGTTGCGTAATTCATAAGTTTCAGATAGTTAGGAACAGGTAGAACCCGAACTTAAACCCTTAATCAGGGCCCGGTATTATTGGCGGGCGTGTCTACTCGTTCCTTTATCGATTCTCCTTTTCTGAATCAGGTGCAATGGCAGTCAAACGCGATCCTATTATACTATTAAGTACTTTGATTACTTGTCACATTATACCCGCAAGATTTTTTTCACTCCTCTTGCACAAAAAGTCCGTCATTGTACCGTATCAAAGCGGGGTTAAAATATCATATTATGCTCTAGGGGAAAAAGTCTTATTTTTAATGTTACAATGAGCCTACAAAAACGAAAAAGTCTATAATCATGAGTAGAATAGAGAGAAAAAGCTAGATCCCCCCAAGGTAGAATAATAATAAATATAGACTCGACCTAATACTGTTTTATAATAATACGCTTTTTATCACCTACCAAACAAAAAAAAAAGTTTCATTATTGGCGGAGTAATCGCGTAACATTAAAAAAAACATACAATCGAATTGAGAACCTCCTTGTTTGAAGTCGGTTGAATAGAAGAAAAACATATAATTTTTGAAAATGAAACTAAAAGCGTCGATCGGGCGCGGACACCGCACGGGCGGTAATTTTCAATCTGTTGCCATCACAGTCACAAAGCATGTATTATGTATTAGATTATTATATTTACTCGCAATCGTAGTGAAAATAAAGCGCTAAAAACCAATTATATCTCGGTATCTTTTACTTCCTGGAGCTCTGGAGTAAAACTACCTCGTATATAATAGTTAATTTTAGCCCCTTGTGTAATAATCTACTACTTTTTATTCAACCGATTTCAATTTCGTTTAAGTACTTTGAGATATTTTTTCCAGTAACTTTTGATTTAAAATCTTAACTGAAAGGATTTCGATTAAATTTCTATAGGACCAATCTGGAAGTACATCTTCCAAATCGGTTTATAAATGACAATATTCTGAGATAACGAGAGAGAGTGCTAGATACTCTAAGGAGATAACAAACAAACAATAAATACATCCGAATTGAGAACCTCCTCCTTTTTGAAGTCGTTTAGTATTAATAAGGGTACACAGCAAGACTCTAAATACCGAACAATGTAATCAGTAATACAAACTCTATACTTTTTATTATTATACTAGCCTATCTTGTCCCATTGCTGGGCAAATGCCTCTCTTCCCTCTTTCCAAACAAAACTCTATTCTTACGGCCTTACTTAAAAAACTTTTCAAACGTTAGTCATTGCTTAAGATTATCTGTCCTTTTCTAGCACGTGGAACTTTACGTCAGAGAGAAGATGGCAGAGCATCTTAAGCAGTGCCTAACGGTTAAAAAGTTTTTTTAAGTAAGGCCGTTAGTTCTTATTATTATTTTTCATTTTATTTTACATCTGTATTGCGGGGATAATGACAAAAGACGGATAACTCTACCGAAGCCTCTCCATGTTTATTCAATTCACATCAGCCAGAAGACGTCCACTACTGGACGAAGGCTTCCCCCGTTTTAGGGAGCGAATGCAGTATTTCCCACGCTTGGCAGGCGGCTCAAGGGTCGCAGTATGCTCACCACCGTTAACCGAGAGGACGCTGCTGCCCGTCCTACGATGGTTCTGGATACAGTTTAGAACATACTCAAGTCCGTTTATTCAAATTCAAATTCATTTATTTCAGGTACGAGACCCATATAGTGTAGCAAATACAAAAATACAAAAAACTGTCCTAAAATGTCACAAAATTTCAAAAAAAAAATGAAAATGAAAATTATAAAATGTCATTATTATTATTAAAATTTCAAGTACCTATTATATAAATTTAATTTAAAATAAAATAAAAACAAAAGAAAGTCAAAAAAGAAAAAAGAAGAAAGTTAAGTCTCATTAATAAGACCCTAACGGCCTTACTACAAAACGCCGTTTAAACTTAGTCACTGCTTAAACTTCTCTGTCTTGTTCTTGCACGTGACTTTTCACGTCAGCGAGAAGTTGTCAGAGCATCTTAAACAATGACTAAGGTTTGAGCGGCGTTTTGTAGTAAGGCCGTACGGGTTTACTTAAATTCGAGAGCTCCTCTCCTCCATTAAATCTTATAAGTAGCCAATAGCGAGGCTTGTCACCAGCCTTACATACATTAGCAATAACTTTAGAATTTTAAACTCATCTAATAGTTTTTTTACCAAAAACACATTTCATTGAACCAACTAAGATACGAGTATCTCAATTATTGCCACGTAGGTACAAAGAGGAAATAACATCATTAATCGAATATCACTAAGTTCGTAGAACGGGAAAAATTAGAATTTCAGTAGATTCCAACAATGAATAAATCGTCAGACTCTGCTAAAAGCTAATGTTTATTGAAACGTATTTATTTAACGCGCCTACGAGTAACTCACCTATGTTCAGTGTTTATTGAAAACTACATCAAAATATTTACCATTACATTACATTACATTTTATGGACCAACAAAAAACAGAACATTTACTCACGATAAAATAAAATGTTTGTACCTGCGAAGCCTGGAAACTCTGGACTACTCTCGTGGAAAACTAAATAAACTTTTTGCCTCTAAAGACGCCGCACCGCGCCGTACACACAGTTTTAAGCGTAGATTTATAATAAAAGTAAAGCACTTTGTTTGAGAAATTAATTAAATAGAGTTTGAAAACTGACGCCTTCTTGTATTTTAATTAAGGTATTATAAAAATTAGAACAAAATTTGAATTTCTGTCACATAAATATTTGAAAAGTAAGAATTTTTAGTTGTTTATTATTTTATGTTTTTTTGTAGGTATGTATAAATTGATATCTATTTAATATACCAGGTGTTAGTTTGAACACCGTTATCTTTCGAGGATATCATTGTACTCATCATTATGAACAACTTTTACAATGGGGCCAACCCTGAAATCACGATTAAAAAAACAGCTGTTCCATACATTTTGTCCAAGATCGATGAACCTTTTTGTATGGAGCAGCTGTTTTTTTTCGCGTTTTCAGGGTTGGCCCCATAGTAAAAGTTGTTCATAATGATGAGTACAATGATATCCTAGAAGGATAACGGTGTTCAAACTAACATTCTGTATATAGCCAGATAATCAAAGAACAGCTCGTAAATATCGGCTTCGTAACCGATTGACCGAAACGTTGAGGTACCTAACGTAAATTCCCTGTACTTGCCATTATTATTGTACCCAAAGTGAACAAAATGGTAAAGAAAGCGAAAAGATTGTTTTTGCATTCGCTTCTCTATTTGCGTGTAAATATGGAACGCGACGAGCGTTATTCAGGAAGCGAGTGTTCCTACAGCGCTACGTTCCCGCTAAATGCCGGTGACTTGCAGGAACGGGCCCCGCGTATGATTGACGAGAATCCGCCCTTCCAGTGATAACGGGGCCCTCGCGCGCCGGCGGCGGGCCTCCGTAAACACGAGCCTCGGGGACCCGCGTTCACGATAATACTTAGTGGAAAGAATGCGATGATAAATTGATATTTTACGCTCTTCGGTGTTAACAAAAGGGTTAAAGGTTTGTTTTCAACCTACGTCAATGAAAAGGGAAGGACGATCAATTCAACTGTTAGTAGGTACTTGTCTGTATTTTTACGTTTTATATTTGGGTTACCGTGGTAGTTCAGTTTACAGAATACGCACCTCAAACATGGTAAGGTTTACAATCGAAATCGGACACATATTATTCGACTGTTACGGAGTATTTTCTTGAAAATAAAAATAAAACTTACTTTTTCTTCTGTAAAGTATTACCGTGAGAAGACATGCAAATTTCCTGACAAAAATGCCACATATGGCGGAAATGAATCCGCTAACTTGAACCGATCCTTGATCCTACCAAAGCGGGATGTTAAAAGCTAATCCAGTAAGTACCTATACATATTAGGTTCACCGGTGGCGACTGGGCCGGTGCTGTACGAGCTGTATCAAGCTGTCAGATAATAAGGCAGTGCATGTGTACAACATACAACATCTCATATTGTCATATAATAGGCAGAGGGATTACAGGAGTCATTACACCCGTCCGCACCGCATATCCAACATGGCGGCTCGCGGAGGTAACTGCTACATAATTCACGGTTCGAGAGCCGTGCACTCCAACCTTTGGGAGAATTTAATAACTTTTTACAGTAATTATTTTTCTGTGTATTTTTAAGCTTAATGCCTTTTTATCCGACTTCAAGGGGAGGAAGTTCACAAATGGAATATTTTTATAATAATTATATTTGTCGATGGCTCCGAGTTTTATATATCGATTTACTTTTTTCGAGTTATGTGAAGAGAAAAGCCAATCGAAAGGAAATGCAGTACCTAGTAGAGATCCTTACAATATGCCGAAACACGCTTCACCGATGGAGTACTTCACCGACTGCACTCTTTACCAAAAGTCGCTTTTAGTCTAATTCTAAAAAAGCTTCCAAGCGCCTTCAAACAAGGGTACCCGAGACGAGACTATATTAGTTGAGTTCTTTGATAAAATTAATAAATTATAATAAAACAACTCTCTGTCTTTAATCTCATATACCTTTAATTTCACCGAAACTCTATAAATTGCTTGAAGTATAGAGAAACAAATGACTTAATGACACGACACCATCATTACAAGTTCTAGGAAGGCTACCATTAAGAGTTGTATCGAGTCATTTACATTCATTATTCATAATCCAGAACAATACAAATGTCCCAATTAGCCACATGTACAGTCAGCTAATGAATTAGCTTGTCCCTACCTGCTCGGCTTTAAACTCACGTCAACTCTACCTCGCGCTGCCCTCGCAACCTTTCCTAACTTTATATCCATTAGCATAAGAACGAAAATTGACTAAAACAATTTGATGGGTCGGATAAAAATATACTTTTCGAATAATAACAATTTTAAACTCAACTGTCACAGGAAATAAAGTTGAAAATTCTTTGATGGCAGAGAACAGGAAAGTGCTCCATATTATTTAGGCTTATTTCCCGTGTTGTTTAATTTCAGCTGACTTTATAATAGAGGATACGCCGAACATTAAATTCGAGTCATAAATATTATTGCTGCTACTTCAAGATTTTACACCATCTGTTAAAATTTCTACCAACTTCGTCGTTTATCGTTCTATCATATTTACTACTTACGTCCCATCGCTTTCAAATACTACGAACGCTCTCCAACGAAGTCATCGTGAATTAATGTGATTAACCTATCCTTGTGCACGCCACTGAGTCGTTTCCATTGAGAATATTTAATTTACCCTGTCCTTAAGAAGTAGTATGTAAGGCAATGGTTTTCAGTGAATTCGGTCGGATATTAATTTGGTGAAAGGTGACGGCGGCGTAATAACGGACTGGTTTAAATAAAAAGTACTGGCGCCGTTTCCACGGAGATGTGTTCCTACTCGTACGAGCGCTGAGCGATGTGTGTTATACACTACACCGCTTCACACTGTGGAGAGGTATTGTGGAGTGTCCTCACAAAATATAAATGTCAAGTTCATTACAAGAAAAAGAAAAATAATCATACAAGTTTGAAAAAAGTATTTTCTTTCACTAGCTACAAACAAAGATCACAATTTTTTCTTTTAGCTCTTTCGCTCGGTAAGCTAAGGGACCTGTTCATCGATCTCCAAAGGGACTGTAAGAATAAATATCTTTTCTACAAGGACTAGAAATTCTTCATCAAAGCGATTCATCTTAAATGCAATCAATGGATTTAATAGAAGAGTTCCATCACACACAGCGCTTCAAACCTTATCACATTGTAGAAAGTGTCCTTGACTAGAAAATTGGAAAAGTTATTTGATAACCGACGTATGAGAGAATATAATATCGGTAAAAACGTTAAACTTTTCGCATTTCGATGTAAGAGTTGGGGAAAAGAATGCAAGAGTGTTACCAATACCTATTATTCTTGGAGGATCTAGCTCTCTCTCATATAATCAAAGCTATTATTTAATCACGCTGGATTGAGCTTGAGAAGTAAGTTTGTTTTAATTTTCCCAAGATAAGTTTGATTCACATCTATAGATTTATAAACGCTGCATATGCAACGATTTCGCTTATATGAGCGGCATCACGAGATCGTTGCATCGATAATATAATATTGAGTTAGACGACACCGATATTTGATGCCTTGCCTCAAATAAAAAAAAAAAAAAAAACTTAACACAGACTGAAAACAAAAACTTAATAAAATTAAACATGTTTTAACTTTCATTGGAATATATTAAAGCGATCCTTATACTTAACAAACAGGTGCCCGTGGTTTCACGATTACTGGGATAAAAACTAGCATAATAACGGCCTTACCTAAAATAATTTCGATTCTCTTAGTCACTGCTTAAACTTCTCTGTCCTTTTCTAGCACGTTCAACTTCACGTCAAAGAGAAGATGGCAGAGCATCTTAAGCAGAGACTAACGGTTGAAAAGTTTTTTTAAGTAAGGCCGTCTATGTGTAACAGTAGCGGTTATTCCAAAATATGATAAGCCTCTCTAACCATTTAACCAAATTTCGTTCAGTCTGTTTTGCGTGATTGAGTAACAAAAGTCTAACAAACTTTGACATTGATAATATTCGTAGATACGGGCGCGGTGTTGGTGTAAGACTGTACGTAGGTATACCCAGTTGACCTAAAATCAGTTTCATCGATAGCTTACTTTCCCTTCTATCATTTCATCGGAGTCAAATTAAAAAATACTCGTATAATAAACGCTTGAGAACAGAACCCGATGTGTGCCGTGCAGTTTAGATTAAAGATTAAAAGACTAATCTGGCAAGCATTCAACGTTAGTGAACATAGATTGCTGTAGACCACGTAATATGCTCACAATATACCGAATTCGGGTGCGTCTGGGCCCGGTATAATCTGAATCAAGCTAACAAGTAAACAAGCCTAAACAAGCAAGCTGAGCCGGGCACGGTAGCGTCCAAACTGCGCGGACACCGCACCCACCGGAGGCCCGAGTTACCCAGACGCTGTTTAACTTCATAGATGTAATAAGACTGTCCAGTGCAGACACACGACCACGAACGATAGAGATACTCCACTAGATAATTACTATGAACTCTTCAAAGCAAACCCAACTTTGTAACGCGTTTACTTATTCGTTAAGTTAAGCTCGGAGCGGAGCCAGCCGAGTGAACTCACTTTAAGTGACGTTTAAGAGACATAAAGCGCCAGAGTTTGCACGCAAATGAGTTTTCGACTTAGTTTTTAAATAATGCAGCTTGTGACGTCACGAGACTCGGAACGAGTTAAGTTAAGTTTTATGCATGGAGCTCATACATAATTAAGTTAGCATATTGCTGAATCTGTTGTAACGTACTATGTAGGTAGGGGAGGCTGTTGTTTCTCAGACCGGATACGAAGTATTTTTGATTGAAGCAGAAATTACCGTGACTAATAATAATTGTATTGTGTTGTGTTGTTGTTGATGTAATTGTATTGTCCAGAACCACCGGAGGACAGGCAGCATCCTTTCGGTTAACATTGGAGAGCATTCTGCGATCTCCAAGCCGCCTGCCATGCGTGGGGATTATGGCAACCCCAACCATTTAAGGGGGAGGTCTTCGTCCAGCGTTGGACATCTTCAGCTGGTGTGTGAATAATATTAATTGTAAAGTCTGTAAAATACAGGGCTACGCGTCTTACTAACCAGAAAGGATGTCATTGTACTCATCTTTGTAAACTAGTATTAGGTTCTATGGGACCAACCCATGGTTCCCAAAAAAAAGCAACTATTCCATAAAAAATGTCATCAGCCCTCGACATAATGTTGGAACGGCAGATTTTTTCGCGATCTCCTTGTTGGTTTCGAAGTACACCTTTTTCACAATGATGAGCGCAATGACTTCCTTTTGACATAGTTAAATTGATCCGCGAAACCTTATATAAGTCACCCCATGTAAAAATGTTCCAATAAATAAAGTGGCTATATATTTTGTGACAGGAGTGCCAAAACCAGGTCTTATCCAATCCGCTTCCACAAAGCCAGAGGTTCACTCGCTACAATATCAAATCCGTCGCACAAAACTTAGAGAATCTGCCCCAGTCTCTTGTTATTATCTTTCTTAGTTCTATACGTTCCTACGTCCTCTATGGCTCAGTGATAATACGTCTGATTGGATATTGAACTGAAATGTCAGCTCTAAGTCTCGGCAGATAGGGAAATCCTTCCTCCGAGGGGCAGATAAAGGCAACTGTTATTAGCTGCATACCATGGAATCTCCAACACAGCTCTTAGTGGAAAACCATGAGTGTAAAATTATAGTTCTATGCTTATTTACGGGATATTTACCGTGATTATGTTGTGAAACGAGTTCCCGATATTACGACCCAGTCATCAGTCTCATGTTTACAATATGATCTCGGCAAATATCCCGTAAATATAGTCATAGGACTGCAATGAATTAGCGTGATAGTGTGTCTAGCATTAAATTTGACTTTTTTCTATGAGACTGAAATTCGTAGTAAGACCCCAGAATCTTTAAAGACGCGTGATCCCGCGGGCGCGGCGCCCGCTGAGATTTCAGGTAAGATTTTGGCTTAGCGGGTAAGCAGGTATTTTAATTCTGTCCGCGTCTGTTCGCGGCTGCGTTTAATCCAATAAATGGCGGCGTCGCCGTGATTTGGGTTTAATTGATAAAGGACGTCCTTCTAGCCGCTGAGGAACCGACCGACAGAGTTACAACTCGAAAGGTTTTACTCAAAAGTTTAACTCAAAGGTTTTACTCAAAGGGTGTACTCAACACAGCTTCTCCTCTTTTCCTAGGTATTTATTAGAATTTGTTCCACATTTAACGCAACTTATTCAGAAAACGTTGACTTGTTTACTGCGAAAAAGATTTTTTTTAACAGTGTGTACCTATGCACCACGTTCCTGTAAACTATGATCCAGTAAGGTACGGCAGTGTTTGCTTCGCGCTCGACTGGGCGGGGGCACTGCCGTGCCCCCGATGTAAAGACCGCCACTGACGATACGTCCAACCTTCCAAATGGCGTGGCAGCATTCCAAAATCTGTCCGTGAAGGCCGAAAACGGCATCCATTTCTAAATCGGCGTCCAAGTTTGGATTTCCAAATGGATTGAAATCCAGCACGCCACGCCATTTGGATGTAACTGGATGGCGTCTTTGGAGTGACCGTGAATGCGAAAAACGCGATCCAAGCCGTTCGGATGCACTCCAAACGCTCCGTGAATGTGCAAAACTGCGTCCATTTTTATTTCATTCTGCGTTGCGCAGCTGTCGTGACAGCACGCGTCACTCTATTTTATTGATGTAGCTTACAACAAAAGGGACCCCAGGGCCTGCGCAGGTGTTTTAGTCCTATTTACACACACACAACATGGTATGGAATAAAAATAACAGCCATTGAGTGACGTCACAAAAGTATGTGAAAACGAAAATTGCAAAAAAGCAATCAAAATCTATTTAGGTAGGTTTGAAAAAATCGCGGGTACACAAACATAGCTACATTGAATACTGATCCTCTTTTTTTGAAGTCGGTTATCCTTACAGACATATATTCAATAATAGTTACTTCGTAACCGTGGCTGTCTTCCATGGATCGATCGTCAGTGGGCTACAAAAATGGAAGGCATCCATTTGGATTAATCCACTTGGAAGTCGTCCATTTGGCAGCATCGTGAATGCCCACCTTAAAGGTAAAACACAATTTCATCTGCTTCCTACTAGTTTTCTGTTCGGATAATATTACTCAATTTAAATATCTGTTTTGAAAGTTAACCAATGTAAACATTTACTATTATTCTATAGTCTTCTTCTTCTATTCTATAATTGATTTTTATGGCTATTGTATAATCCACATACTACATGTTGTTAGTTGTAGTTTTTTTTCCAATTAGTATAAAATAAAATTCCTCTCTTTCGCTTTCTAGCTTGGGGCATCTAGCTCACTCTCTTTCTAGGATCGGCAATAGATGCAAGAGAAGAAAGTACGGAACTGGACTAGATTATTGTGTCTAGAATAGTTTGTGTAATTAAAATTGACAAATCAGTTCGTTTTTTTTTCTACTAGGAGTCTTCTAGGAGGTTGTGGCTTGGCTCAAAATCGAGAAATACAACCAAATGATGTAACACGTGCGAAATATACTTACTGCACATTAAATCATCTTGACGTGCACGTTAGATGATTTAATTGGCTCCTGGTCACCTCTGTGAGCGAATTGAATAATTCGATTTATAAGCAATATCAAGATCATCCAAAGTAATAAAGATCCTGAACATTTCGAACAACTAGGTAGTTACATTCACTCACACAAGTCCAGAATCCCTCAGGCCGCCTCATGATGATCTGCGCGTCCCTAGTCTGGCGCCCCGCCCGGGGCGCGCGGCAGCCCCACCCTAGGAGCGGGCGCCGGAATACGAACTATTATGGAAGCTGCGGCGCAATGAGCGACAGCCGTCCGCCCTCCCGACAGCGACAGACAGGTGGCGACACCCAGATATTCATATTTGTTTCATATATCATTAACACATCATTAACACAATCACATAAAATTGTTTCATATTTCAGATATTCCACAAGCGGCGGTTAAATTGATGATGAGTTATTTAGATTAGGACACATATGCAAGGAGAGGGTTCATTGCGTTTTCATTAACCGATCTTACCCGTGGAAACCGACGTTAACCTTTCAAATAAGTTTTCACACCACCTGCTCGACAATGTCCAATTACATATCATGCAACCTCAATATAAAGTAAAGCATTATCTCTTAAGGGATATAAAGTTGTATGAAACTACCTAAGGAATAAAGTGATTTGAATTTGGACCGTCTCAAATTCGTGTGGAAACTCGTGGAAAACTCTAAGTAAAAAAATTCCCATATGGCATTGTAAATAGGTTTGTTCGAAAATCGAACTGGCCACCATAAGCAGAACTCAAAAAAAAAATGTGCAAAGGGTTTACAAAGAATGTGAAACAAAAGACGGTGTTTGGTCCTGTGATAGTCAGTGAATTTTAATTTATGGAGCCCTGGTTTTTTATTGTCTCGCAGAAGGTGTGTAAAGTAGAGTATGCTCCTCTGGAATAAAGCCTGTCTTCGTCTTGGGCAGCTTGAACCCCTCGCTTCACTCAGGACTCTATATAACTCTAGACTCCCTCGTTACGCTCAGGGTTCAATATGCCGCCCGCGATGTAAGACACTGCTTTATTCCCTTAGTGCATAATCTACTATTATATTTTGAATGTATTTTTATTGCGCGAAGACTCGTGCGAGGTTTATTTTGCTTATAAACCGAGCCTCGAGCGTTTTTTTATTTCAAATGTTAGTAAAAGCGTAAAGTTGTTTAAAACGTACCACCGCATCTCCAGGGATAGTATTCAAAATACAAAAGCTGTGCCACTCAAATATAAAGGTAAAGGTGTGTGAACACACACCTCATAGCAAATTACGTGCAGCTGGCACACGCTACGCTGTTGTAGTGCTACGCTGCCGCAGTTGTCGTGCTACGCTGCTCTGCCCCTCGGTAGCTTTTCATTATAAGCTACAATGGGATTGCTTTACGCTTACTGTACGCTACGCTGCTCACTACGCTACCATCACTCTACGCAACTTCCGCGCTGTTATGTTTCTGCGCTACGCTACGCTTGCCGTCATGTTCGTCGTTTCTAATTTACAACCCATAGCCATTGAAAATAACGCATTAAACGTCATAACAAAGAGCAGGCTTAATTAATCCTCCCTTTATTGAATGAATATATATAATATGAACTATTCACACAGAGAGTCATTCATTCACATCGCACTCGCTCATCATTAGTAGCCCTCGAGGTTAAAACTAATAATTAATCTGTACTATACTGTAGCCAGAAGTACTACGCGCAAGCAACAAGTTGTAAAGTGAATTTTGTATAATAGCCATAATGAGGTAATTATCGGTCAAACAACCATAGAAAAAACTTTATTATTATACCAAAATAAATTGAGTTCCCGACAGAAATATAAATGGATTTCCATACTAGTTTATGTCGTCGTCCATAGATTATATTAATCAAATTAAGCCTTACTTAAAAAAACTTCTCACCCGTTAGTCACTGCTTAAGATGTCTGCCATCTTCTCTCTGACGTGAAGTTGCACGTGCTAGAAAAGGACAGAGAAGTTTAAGCAGTGACTAACGGTTGAGAAGTTTTTTTAAGTAAGACTGTAAGTTTATTTATTTGCCCTCCAGTTTTTTTGCAAAACAACAGTTCGACTTTCTCGAATGTTAGATTGTTATTAAATAAAAGAAACCCAATATACATCCGGATGAGTCGGGCCGGGTAACTCCGGCCGCCGCCGGGGAGAACAGAGGCAACTGGATACCGATCCGATTCTCTACGTAACTTGAACCAGTGCGGATGTTAAAAGCAAAATTAATCATCACTTACCAGCCTTTATTTCACTCTCCCTATAAATAAACAAGCTTCGTATTTTAATGAGATTCTGTATTCGTACAAATAACTCAGGCACAAGGTAAATTAAGGAAAATTATGTAAATACAGTAGTAGTAAATAAAGTAGGTCAAGTTAAGTAATTAATGTTCAGGGCCATGTTTAGATAAACTACGCGAGTGTATTAAAGAAAGAAGATTCTTCACAAGCCCACTTTAATAATGTAGTTCTGATTAGAGATTCGAGAGATATGAGAAAAGGGAGGAAGTTGAAAGTAGTAGAAGTGGCTCCAGCCATACTGCGTAGGTACGTCTTACGATAGATAGGTAGTCCGCTCGGTGCGTGACTCCGACTTGACCAGTTCCTGTACTATTCCGCCTGTTTACTGAATTCAAACAAGAGCTCTCAGGTGTCCGTGTGTTCTTACCTCGCGCCTCGCTGACGTGCTTTACCTGTGGACTGTGGGCGAGGAGCCGCTCACGTCGCTTCGCCCTCGCCCCTGGGTAATTAAATTAGGACCAACCAACCCTACTCGGGCTTACGTGAGCCTATACAGACCTTTTAGCATTATATTTATTTAGTTTACGTGTTTTTATACAGTTCAATAGCTACTTTTATTTATTTATAGTTCTCTTACTTTTTGTAGTTTTCTTACTCTAAACTTGAATTGAAATTTGCTTTTATTACGGAACTTGTGTCATTTTCGGAGGAGGGCGTTGACATCTGCGACACAGTTTTATACTTCTGCAGGTGTCAACAATCTTCATTGTTTGTGATTATTTATGTTATTGTTCCAAATAAACAGATTATTATTATTATTAATGAATCGAACGCTACACTTAGAGCATTAGATAACTTTATTATCAGGAAAAAAAACAACGCTGAACAGTTTGACCAAACAAGAGACAGCTTCATGGTAAGACGTTATAACAAGTGAGTGCTTCATGGTAAGACGTTATAACAAGAGAGTGCTTGATGGTAAGACGTTATAACAAGAGAGTGATTTTTATAATGAAAACTGACGTGGTTTTGACACATTTTTGTTTTATTTATACGGGAATACTCACGTTTAATTAAATCGGATACTCCGACTATAGTTTCGATCACATCCGGTGACCTTTTTCAAAGAGTGAAAACAGAGCCCGACGCGCGTGCTGCTGCTAATGTGCTAAGCAGGACGCAGCTGCACGCGGTTAACGGTGGTGTGGTGAGCATTCTGCGATCCCCAAGCCGCCTGCCAAGCGTGGGGATTAAGCAACCGCTCCCTATTACGGTGGAGGCCTTCGTCCTGCAGTGGACGGCTTGAATTATACGCTCACCGACTTTAAAAGATATTTGTTTTATAATCTACTTAATAAAATTAATACTTAGTTATTTAGTTGTTGTGAATTCATTACCAAAAACTTTACGAGCAGCCAACCAACGTAGCCAGGTAGAAATGCCCTAAAACGTCGATATGAGAACATTTCAAAGAGAACTCTATCAGATTTATGTATTGTCTACAGACATAAAAAAGTACATTATAGTCGAATAAGGGCCGCGCTCTGATTCGTTAGCGTTATTTATTCAAGTGTACGTCGCTGAATGCCTCGTAAACTCGTGCCTGGATAGCTGCTCACAGCTGCGCCGCTCGGGAATGACACAATCTTATGTAGAAAAATTATTGAGCTCATCGCCATTTCTTTTAGCATTTTCAGATAGACTTGCCTACCTTAAAATGTTTTTTTATGACACTTGGATTTTACTTAGGAGGCATCTCTTTAGGTCTTCATAGTCCTCATGAGATGCCTCAGTACAGGAGCTTTCAGATCTAAGAAAACCCTTTCGGGTCTGGGTTCGGTGTTTTAGGAAAGTATCTAGAGGTGAATGACTTCAAGTAGTAGGTACTTATAAGTATTCAAGGTGCGCACGACACGACTACGATATTCAACAAGTATTCTAGAGGTACAGGGTTTAATATTAAGCGTCGCTTCAAGACGTTCGTACAGACATAATGCCATTTATTATTTAAGGCCTGCTGTGCAAAGGGAATGCAAGATCGCCCTGAATAAATACCTAGACGCAGTACAGGGAGAGCAGACACGCAACTCCTGACTCTACGAGACCTGCGCCTGCCTCCTCGCCTCCTTACTACTGGAAAATATTCCCGATTACGATGTATAAAAATTAGTTTTAATTATTCCTAAAGATATTTACCTAAGTTCTACAATTTTGAAATATTCCAGCAAAAAAGTGGCGCGCTGTATTCTGGGTTTTAACTGCCGTAAATTGGCTTCACTAATATGACGATAACAAGACCTAGTGCTGAAGTAAAAACTTGCTTGCGTTGTATTATGTTATAAAATCCAGAACAAAGCAGTTGTTCTACTGTTTGTAGGATCAACTTAAAAAGCATGAACAAGCAGAGCTCGCTCGCTATGTCTTACAAGTTATGAAGCGACGCTCGTTGCAGATTGTTTTCTTTAAACAGACTCGACAGAGACAACGCTTCTTAGAGAAGACAACGTAACAATCAAACTTAATAGCGGAACTATGTATATCGTCATAATAATATTAAAAAATAATAATAAGCTAAATTATATAAAGATACTTAGTTAGGAGTTAGGAGTTACTTACGTAGAGTCTGAAATTATTTGGAAATTGTAGATCTGTATGCAGCATCTTAAATGACATTGTGAAACATGTCGGAAAGCAGCGGATATGACTCGCGCAGGACCGGGACGGATGACGTGACCGAGAGGAGGCCTTATGTCCCAGCAGTGGATGAACACGTGCAGGACCGGGACGGATGACGTGACCGAGAGGAGGCCTTATGTCCCAGCAGTGGATGAACACGCGCAGGACCGGGACGGATGACGTGACCGAGAGGAGGCCTTATGTCCCAGCAGTGGATGAACACGCGCAGGACCGGGACGGATGGCGTGACCGAGAGGAGGCCTTATGTCCCAGCAGTGGATGAACACGCGCAGGACCGGGACGGATGGCGTGAACGAGAGGAGGCCTTATGTCCCAGCAGTGGATAAACACGCGCAGGACCGGGACGGATGACGTGACCGAGAGGAGGCCTTATGTCCCAGCAGTGGATGAACACGCGCAGGACCGGGACGGATGGCGTGACCGAGAGGAGGCCTTATGTCCCAGCAGTGGATGGGCACACGGCCCACGGCACACGGCTAATTATAAATATTTTATTATTATATACTCAGATCCTGCATTGCATCCGGGAGACAAACAATCTAGACAACGTAGCATGAAAGATGGTAAGCATATCTTGGAATAAGAATTGGCTCTCAAGTGCTCTTTGCCGAACGAAATAGATCGTTAAGTGCTTGCTTACGTAATAGATTTTTAATTCAATGGCTAGCTAACCGATTTACCTATCCAGATTGGGCCATTATCTAGTAGCTGGCCCAGTGGCGGGTTGGTGGATTCACATACACCACTGAATTTCTTCCCCGGACGTGTGCAGGTGCCCTCACAAAAAACCAATGGTATGAAAAGCCGTTGGTACATAAACCCCATATCATTGGGCCCGAGAAGTGAACCGTCGTGGATTCAAATCCCGCCCATGATTTCTAGTCGAACTTTCTCGCAATAAGTAGATATAATATTATTGTGATTGATTATACCTAGGTATTATACCTATATAATCTGTGTTACTCTTCTACGCTCTCCGGGTAGAACCCTAGAAGTAATAAAGATAAAGTAATGCCTACCCCACAGACTTTTAATGTTCAGAAAACCCACCCTTTGATCAAAGCGCCTGCCTTATCTACTTCGAAGAAGCGCGGTGCTTACCCGAGACACCCGAGAGACTTGCATTAATTATGTTAAAGTTAACCAAAGTGGATGGCAAAAAATCACTGGACGGGAATATAAATGGGTTTTAGCGGCTTAACAAATTATATATCTGGCGAGCGAAGTACCGCAGCCGGGGATGGCTCGGAGCACCAGGGCCGGCGTAAGGCGCGCCTGCGGCCTCGCGGTCTGAGGTGACGGGGCCCGCGCCTCCTAGCTTTATGTACATCAGGCGTATTGGTGAACAAACGTGGACAAAAAAGATTCAGCTCACGAATGATTCTTTAGCGAAGGACGTTAATAACCGTGACACCTACTATAAGTAGGTACCTACTTAAAAATCCCCTAAATGCTTACAGTTTCTTAGTTAAGTTGCAGTAGACCCTAGAAAAATCGTACGAAAAGTAGGTACATTAACAATAACTATGTACCTACTTTCGTATTATGTGATTCTGGTGTTGCAAGAGACCAGCAGGGCTATTTACAACTCAATCGGAAAGGTTTCCGGTCTGATCCATATCCTCTGTCACTCTGAATGTAAATGAGTGGGACAGATAATGTGGATCGCCTCGCACATGTATCTTTCCCCCATCGAATGTAGATCTTGGGCCGCCCCTGCTGTGCAGAGTACATTAGATTATGGTAAACAAATTCCCGGCTTTCGTCGGGCTGGGAGAATAAGCAACGGTAACTCGATGTGACGTTCAGGAAAACTGGGCCGAGACTTATCTGAAACACGACATTAAGGACAGAAAGCTGTCCTGTAACTATTGGAGAACAATTAATGCCCCTTTACAATAAATGTATCTAGCTAATACATGACTAGCGTAGGAAGGCCTCCCACTAGGTGGACCGACGACATTGTAAAAGTCGCGGGCAACCGGTGGATGCAAATGGCAGGTTGTCGTACAGTGTGGCGGTCTAAGGGGGAGGCCTTCGTTCAGCAGTGGACATACATAACTATAATAAAGAAATTATTTTGATACTTCAATAAGTCACAGAAAACCTTTGTTGTTGTAATAATTGATTGTAATAATCTTAAAAGGATGCTACAGGTGGCGACTGTGAAAGCGCGAGACGCTGCGCAGTAGCAAATATTAGGCGTGCGGTGTGCGTACAATCGCAAAGTCTCGCTTGCAGCGCACTTCACAGCCGCGTCTATAACTGAATCATCCCTGTATAGAGATACCATGGAGAATAGGGGAGTTGCGATGAGAAATTTACGGCCGTAGACCAGAATTTGCGGACGGAGTGTGTGACGTCACACTTATTTGGTCAGTCTGCGAGCGACCGCCTCACGTAGCAGTCATTCAGGGTTACAAAACAGATGTACGACTTTTAGCGTTTTTACGCAGTAAAAGTGAAAAAAAATGAATGAATGAATGAAGTTGCCGAGTTTATTCTTGCACTTATTATCGAGGCAAACATTCCGATGACATGATTGGCGTCTCATTTCATTCATAAGTAATTTTATTTGTGCTTTTTGTGGTTTGTTTATGAAATGTGTAACGTTTCTTGATGTTTTTAACTAGTTCCAGAGATGGCGCCACTAGTAGTAAATCTAGCGTTTAAAAGAGTTCTCCATTTTGTCGATAAAGCACTTCTCAAAAAACTTATCCTGAATTCTGCTAGATGGCAGCACCATGTGCGGAATGTACCACTCCTCCCGCCAACCCTACCCCTCCCCGCACGATCACGCGTCCTTCTATGCAAAAATCCTTTGATCACATCTCTGCTTCTATTATACTCTGTGAGAGATACTTACTTCGAGTTACCCATCTAATAAAAACTTCAATAATCGAATCTTGACACGCATGAATCTGCGTAATCGCCATAATATTTTTGCTTCGCTACATACTCTTTCAATTTCAATACAGCTTTAGACTAATCATGGCCCACAATAAAATAATGAGCTTGAAACGGAGTAGCTCACAAAGGGTAAAAGTTACTTACCTCGTAAGTAGGTAGGTACTTAAATAACAAATGCGATGCAGTGCAGCCCCACTGCACTGTTATTATTAGGTACGTTTTCGTTCATTAATTATTTACTATAACAAAAATAGCTCATCTGTATATAGCTTGTTACCAGAGCCAGAAAAAAAACTGAGATAATATACCTATTCAGTATTTGCTATATAAACACTTGGAAGGATATTTATCACTATGTTTCCGCTAAAGTCATACTACTAGCGGCCGGCGGGGCCCGCGCGCTCGGCGGTGGGCCAGCGGCACCACTAAAAAATTAAAACAAGTTTTTATTGTTTTATTTTTCTGTGCGCGGCTTGCAGTCCTGCAGGGCTAACATGCGCACCGCGAGAAAATTTTGTCGTGTCTTTATGTCGTGCGAAAACGAGACAAACTTATACAGATTCGTAGCCTTGTCCTGTTTTGTAGAATCGAGAAAATTTTCTCGCGGTGCGCATGTTAGGCGCTCTGGAAGATCTATAAGAAAGCTTACTAGTTAATTCAAAACATAAGCCACCTACGTATACCTCACTCCAAATCCCTTCAGCTTTTACGGGTTTGAGTGGAAACATACTTAGGTAGATACAGTGAGTTGAAATAAATAGAGTAGTTATAGTCGAAAACAACTGCTTTAAAAACTGACTAGAAGTTGCCTATATAAATATACTTATACATGTTTCTATGCAGTTTGTGAAGAAAAGAAAAGAATATGACCGACTTTAAACGCCACACCTGTTGTTAGAAAGAGACAAATCAAATTTCTCTTACGGCGTAATTAGCTACACAAGTTGATTGGCCAGAGCGCCCTCGCCGCGCCCGCGCCGATGTGACTCTCTTTCACTCTCTCACACAAGACGATCCATTAAATAATTTTATAAGTTTAATTTGATTTTAATTTATAGTTATTAGTTTGACATTTTATGAAGCATTTTATGACATGAATTGACATTATTTTAAGATATTTTTATTTCATTTTGCAGTATGACTAGTTTTTTATTTTATTTTATATTTTATTATTTTTTGTTATGTGTACCTATTCACTAAACTACGAAACTAAGTTTATAACTTTTTTATTTTATACAATTTCTTTGACTTGGCAACATTATGTTGCATGTGTGTTTAAAAAATAATATTTTACAATTTCTTATGTATTCATTTATAATTTTTATTGTTATTATCAATTGTGACCATTCATAAGTGTACCCAATTGAAATAAATAAATTGAATTATGAATCTATCTTGGTCATCCATTTTAAAGTGACAACAGTCACTTGATATTTTTTTTTTCCATTGCAATAAAAATACAGTACTTACGCGTGAAATGTTTTTTTTTTGTCTCTCAGAGTGCCTGTGTAGATTGTGCAGTGTCTAAATACACAGAAAGTCATTATAATCACCATCTTTTTGCTAGAAAACATACGATCAGCGGCAGCGTATTACCGGACATACGGATAAAGTGAATGACTGGTAGCGATCACGGCAATAGGCTAGATGACTGGTTTTTTTTTATTGTCCTTTTATAATGTGGCCCATAAATATAGCTGATTAATGAAAAAAAATGAAAATCGGATAAAAAATAAGCATTTTAATATCATGCTAGACAGAGACGCGAAACAGCAAATCGTGACGTCACTTCTCAGTACGCCATATAAATTCTATTCTGACAAGTAAGGCTTGACGTCATTTTTTGTTTTGTGGGAAAGGGACAGAGGTCTCTAACAAAAACTTTAAACGCTTATATATCAGAACATTATTAACCGATTTAAATATATTTTTCAATAAACATACTATATTTACTTCTTCATCAAAGCTATTGGTTTCAACGATTCTTCATCAAAGCTATTGGTTTCAACGATTTAAACATCAGTCATCTACCCTATTACCTTGATTGCGTCTAGTAAATATGGCGGAAAAGCGCCATCTATGTACACTTTGAAACAACAATTCAAACCCTTTCAAAAACCCACGGAGACATCCAAGAATGCTTTGGTTCTACCATTAGCTGGTTCCGTAGGTTTTTAATAGATGGCAGTAGCAACACTCCACCAGGCCGTAAATTCTCTTTCACTGTAGCTGCAGATATCGTACTTTAGACATTACCTTAATCTATGACATTACTAACGTAAGTACATTTTTTTTTTCTTAGTTCTTGGCATCGCACGTTGTGCATTCTGCCAGTGTCAAGTTTATGATTTTTCAAGTATTTCTATGAAAATCAAGTCAAATATGTAATGATATCACAGTCAGTCACACGAAATTAGTCATAGTCGAGTCCAAGTCATGCCCTAGTAAAGTTGTGGCGACTTTACTATGAGCTTCTACGGAGTTTTGAAAACAACACAAAAAGACATGTTTCACCACATTATATCACTTGCCCACACTCGTGCATGTAATTCAACACTCAATGAATAAAACACCACCATTTTTAATCATTAATTCGCGAAAATACACAAGTTTAAGAAAATAATAGGATGCAACGACATGATTTTTCCGTGTTCCCGCCAAAACTCCAACGTAAGTACTTACTTGATACGTAGACATTGGTGTCGATTCTGTTGCACCGCTCACTAAACTAAACTAATCTGACAGGACTAAAATTATACGTGTCTCATTTCATATCATTGTGTTAGAAAAGGATGTCAACAGGTTTCGTCCTGTCAAATTAAGTTTAGTTTAGTGAGCGGTGCAACAGAATCGACACCAATGTGGTCGATTCTGGCGGTTTTAGTTGACAGTTCTAAACTAAAGTATCGCTGTCACTTTTTTACTAGGCATGTTAGCTAAGGACAGCAATACTTTAGTTAGTTTTGAACTGTCAACCTAAACCGCCAGAATCGACCACATTACCACCGTAAGTACTTACTTAATACGGTAAGCCGTACTCTCTGCCAAAAGGTCAGTGACCATAATCACACACTTAAAAGTTTTTCTTTCCTTTCTTTTCTAGCTGTGTGTTGTGAGTTTGTGAGTTATGTAAGTCCATACAAACAGGAATTTGTTTTATTAGCGCAAATGTTTACTTGAAAGCAAAGATAATAATATATTGATAATACTATACTAATACCTTGTCCTCCGCAACAAGTGGCAGAAAATGAAGAAGGTATACCTTGAATAAAACAATAGTTTATATTCGCATCTACGTTTATTAATCCGGTACAACATACAAACAATAAACAACGATATACTTATATTACTATGCATACAACAAAACTTACGAATACCTACAACAGGGCAGGTACTACCCGGGCCGGGCGACACTACAACAGGGCTGGTACTACCCGGGCCGGGCGACACTACAACAGGGCAGGTACTACCCGGGCTGGGCGACACTACAACAGGGCAGGTACTACCCGGGCCGGGCGACACTACAACAGGGCTGGTACTACCCGGGCCGGGCGACACTACAACAGGGCAGGTGCTACCCGGGCCGGGCGACACTACAACAGGGCAGGTACTACCCGGGCCGGGCGACACTACAACAGGGCAGGTACTACCCGGGCCGGGCGACACTACAACAGGGCAGGTACTACCCGGGTCGGGCGACACTATAACAGGGCAGGTACTACCCGGGCCGGGCGACACTACAACAGGGCAGGTACTACCCGGGCCGGGCGACACTACAACAGGGCAGGTACTACCCGGGCCGGGCGACACTACAACAGGGCAGGTACTACCCGGGCCGGACGACACTACAACAGGGCAGGTGCTACCCGGGCCGGGCGACACTACAACAGGGCAGGTGCTACCCGGGCCGGGCGACACTAAAACAGGGCAGGTACTACCCGGGCCGGGCGACACTACAACAGGGCAGGTACTACCCGGGCCGGGCGACACTACAACAGGGCAGGTACTACCCGGGCCGGGAGACACTACAACAGGGCAGGTACTACCCGGGCCGGGAGCCACTACAATAGGGCAGGTACTACCCGGGCCGGGCGACACTACAACAGGGCAGGTACTACCCGGGCCGGGCGACACTACAACAGGGCAGGTACTACCCGAGCTGGGCGACACTACAACAGGGCAGGTACTACCCCGGCGGGGCGACATTACAACAGAGCAGGTACTACCCGGACCGGGCAACACTATATCAGGGCAGGTACTACCCGGGCCGGGCGACAGTGTATGTGGGTGAGCACGTGAGTGCTGTCTCTCTTCAACACTAAACAGGAAATGAGACAACAGTACTGCAGTAGTACCATTAGGGCCACGTTCATTATAATCGTAGCCGGGGTGCAAACTGTTAAATATTTTTTTTAACAAACTTTATTTTTTGGCTCGTATCATTCCAGACAGTCGTGTACTTACAAAGTGAATAAATCTAAAGAACATACATTCTCAAAACAACAACCTTATGAACAAGAGCGTCTGATTACATACAAGTTTAGTTATATACTTTAACATAACCATTTATTTTAACATTATATGTAAACTCATGGAAAAGAAACAATATACGTCAAAAAAAGGCCAATTCGTTACAATTATCTGCGAGTGCGATACTAAAGACCTGACTTAAAAACGTTGCTTAAGTTAACAGACGTCCTTTAAGTTCCGCGCAATACTATATTCAAACTAACTAACTACGCAGTACTAGCTCCATTTAATATAATTATAAGTGGCTTTTTGTCCAGATACCCTTAACATACTTATTGTGTATGTTATTAGCAAATTCATCTTCAACTTTCAACATTTCCAGGAGTTTCACATGTCGGTGTCGCCAGCAGTCATCCTGTATGGGTCGGTACGCGCGGCGCGGTCTGACGCACACTTACTATACATTATTACATTATATTCTTAATAAACATTTTTATTAAAGCTATTTAATATATTCCTTGTGCGATTTATGCCCTATGGGGTTTTCTGTTACATAGTATAATTTAAATAACATAACACAATAAACAATTCTAGTCAATTATTTAGGTTTGTTTCCTAATATGGAATGAGGTTTTCTCCAACAAAATACATAAATACTATCTGCACATCAATATAAATAGGTACCTCAATAGGTACCTCAATAGGTACCTGTATCAAATGACACAAATATCAAACCAAACTTCGTTCCTAATCATTTTATTCGCTGTCGATGCAAAATTTTATCAACAAATATTTCTATTTCATTTCACCACAACACTAGAAATTATTACATTTTCAACATAATCTGCACAGCACAATCCCATAATTAATAAAAACATTTTGATGTGCAATTAAATTTAATACAATCAATCTCCAAAAAGATAGAGATACTTGTTTCTTTTAATATTAACGAATGTTTGTATAATTACAAATGACTTGTATTTCGTGTATAGTTTGTGCACAAAGATAAATGTCGTGGCCAAAAGGGGAACTAACGTTAACCCATTCACTCCTGATTTCAACAGTTTTTTGAAACAGTTTCGTTATAGAGTAACAGCAGCCCCCGGGTCCCACGACACTTTATTTTTCTGCTCAAACTATAGTCTCACACACTAAGTGAAGTGTGTAGCGCACACTCCGCGTTACTAACCACTTGTTAACACTTACTTATGTATAACATGATTCAATTCCGTTGCCGATGCGACAGTGTGCGTCTTGCGAGTGGATACTTGATACCGACGTGTCGTTGGAACACGAAGGCTAAGTTCACGCGACATTATGCACGTTCTTTTGCAGTACATATTCATTGTTCATAGAACCGTTTACAGTTTACACGTCCTTTGTGCTGCTAAGAATGTACACGGCTATATACGTTAACGGATACTCACCGGAGTTGTCCAGCAAACCGAACGAGCTGTACGTCACGTCGCCAGTAATACCTGGCAGCGGCGCATGGTTTTGCAATAACCTCATACAATTTTCAAAGACGAATATGTATAGTTTGAACGTCTCGTTACTTTTATTAATCGGATATTTAAAAACGTGCGGTGTATTGTCCCGTGAACTTAGCCTGGCGGAGACAAGAAGCGATATAACCTCGGGCGGGCGTCGTGTGTCCAGCTGTACAGGCGTGTGTCCAGCTGTACAGGCGTGTGTCCAGCTGTACAGGCGTGTGTCCAGCTGTACAGGCGTGTGTCCAGCTGTACAGGCGTGTCAGTGGAGCGCGTGCACTACGCACACTGCCATCTTCTTTACCTTATTCTTATTTTAACATTATATTAGTGTTTTGCTTTAAAAATGCGTTACATACTTTTGGTAGTTCTCAGCCTTAATTGGAATAAATGTTAACGACTTCTCGTAAATTATTAATTTTTTATTTTCTTTGGAATATTTTCGACGTAATTCTAAAAAAAATATACCTTGTATTCATAACATGACAAAAGAATTAATATTATATTAAACATCTAGATATTATTGCCTATGCTCTTATATTTATACAGGGTTATAAGGAAAGGGTATGCTAAGCCGAAAACCCGTTAAAGTACTCATCATTCTGAACAACTTTTGTTCAGGCAGTTTTCCGGAAAACCTAATCGTTTTTGAGATACAGCCTTTCAAAGATCTCGTGAAAAAACGACGTGTTCAACCCTAGCATCAGCTGATCTAAAGGTCAATGGTCACGAAACTCCTCAAAATGTAGAAACAATGCAGTGCAGTAACCCAACTTTGCTGTCGGAGCAGAGTAGGTACATGTCGTACACACAGCCGTAGGTACACACAGCCGAGACGGTTTCCTGTTGTTTTCTGTTGATCGTTTGCCGTTCATTGAAGATTGACTTTCGTGTATCACTTACATTGGTAAAACAATTGCCGCAATGAATAATCAAAAGTGTGCTGGGTGCACGAGTCTTTTGAAAGGAGCCTTATTTATGCAATGTTTTCGCTGTGCCGATAAATACCATCATACCTGTTTGAATTTTAACAAGCAAGATTTTAACGGATTCTCAAAGGAATTCAAGGCTTCCTGGGTGTGTCCTGCATGCCGTTGTAGGGAACCCAAGCCGAGTGACAACTCGAATACGCCGATACGGTCTGGTACTTCAATATCGAATGAGCAAATGGGCTCAGCGCAGTCGCAGCCAACTATAACAACATTTGAATACGACAATGTAACACTACGCACCAGGCCGCGCAGCTCTTGTACTTGCTCCAGTATTTCCGCCGACAGCATTCGGGACATCATTAGGGAAGAGCTGGATAGGAAGTTTTGCGCCCAGTTTGATGAATTTCAGCAAACACTTTTAGGTTTTCAAGAGTCGCTCGCTTCTTATCAGAAGCAAAGTGTCAGTTTCAAACAAGACAATGTGTTGCAAAAAAAGTTAACAGTGGAGATGCAGAACGAATTACGCGCTGTCTCCCAAGATCTGACAAAGCGTATTGAAGTACTGGAACATCGCTCAAACGTTGTACTTGATGCCGAGGAGCGACCTTGGACGTCACAGCGGTCACAGTTCGTCGTCGTGGGTGAAAAGGAATCCACGTCTCGTCAGAAAGCCCGTCGTATGCCTTGTAAAAAGAAAAACATCTTGGCCGCTAACTCGCCTAAAACTACACCAGAGAATACCAGCCCATCTGACACCGAATTGCCTGCCACATCTCCTGCGGCTACCATCATCGCCAGCTCGAGTCATGCTTTGAGCCAGCCTACACCCAATAATATGGCTCCTACTAACTCAATTGAGCACCAGACACAAACCACTGGCGAAAACTGGATTGAGGTTCGTCGCAGATCTGCGCGACAGACTTTATCGCTACGCTGTCTTGCGGGGCCGGCCGTGACGTCACTCAAAGCAGTTGAAACGCGTAAATATATTCATCTTTGGAATATGCTTTCTGGTGCTGATGAAATCATGCAGTACTTGACGGAACTTTTCCCTCAGAGAGCTTGCACAGTCGAAGATCTGAGAAACAAGAACAATTACAAGTCTTTCAAGATTGGCGTGCCCGAGGAATGTTTTGACAGGTGTTTTTCGGTGAATATTTGGCCAGAGAATGCTCGACTTAAGAAATGGGTTAACTACAGAAAGCGCAAACCGGAAAATCAGCAGTTTCAGCGAGAAGTCGGTGTATAATGCGCCGTGTGATAAGGGTACCAGAGAAGTTACTATAGTCTCACAAAATGTGCGCGGACTGAAAACGAAACTGCCTGAGCTTCGAATGACTTTGCTCACAGCAGAGAGTATGTTGATCGCTGCCTCGGAAACGAACCTTGATGACTCGGTGGAGGATGCTGAGGTGATCCCCGCCGGCTGGAGCCTGGTGCGGCGTGACCGCGGCGCGCCCGGCGGTGGCGTCCTTCTGGCCGCGCGGCCCGGCCTGCGCCTCACGCGTCACCCTAACCTCGAAACTGACACCGGTGAAGATTTGTGGGCCTCGTTTATCTTTCGCGGCGTTACTGTCTTTATTTGCGTTGTATATATATCTCCGAGTGCGACAGACGATAAGTATATGAGGTGGTTTGGTAAAGTCGAATCATTTATCAGGGAGATGAAAAATAAATTAATAATCACTGGAGATCTGAATATGAATAGTGCATCCATAACTATCAATAATTATTATGGTTATTTTTTAGAATATTGTAATTTTGTGGACCGTAACGATGTATTTAATGAGCGCGGAAGTAAGCTTGATGTTGTTTTGACGAGAGAATGCGATCAGACACGGGTGACAGTAGTGACGACCCACAGCCTGGTTAGGAAAACTGACGTCTACCACCCCCCGCTAGAAATAACTTTCAGTATGCTATCGCGTCATGATTCAGAGAAGCGTTTGCCTCCTAGCAACATTGCCGTATGTCACGACTGGAATTTTAAGAAGGCAGACTTATCTCTTTTGAATAAATTACTAGGTGAGTCCCCTTGGGCTAGTGTATATGAGAGTGACGATGCTCAGTTAGCCGCTGATCTCTTCTATGATATCTTATATACCGCTTTTGATGAATGTGTACCCAAAAAGAAACGGCCTAAAGCTTCTTCCGCCAGATACCCAGTATGGTTCACCCCTGACATTATTAGAGACATTCGGAAGAAAAAATCGCTACATAGGTTGTGGAAGCGCTCTCTACTTGCAGATGACTATAAATCCTTTTCTGACGTGCGAGAAAAACTTAAGGTTCGTATAGCTGAAGCGTACGAGCGTCACACTGAAACTATTGAAAGCAACCTCAAAAGTAGTCCGCAGCATTTCTGGCGTCACGTGTCTAGTCTAAAGTCCATGGGCGGTTTCGAGCCATCTGTTGTGTATAAGGGATCTACCTTGGAGGGACCCGCGGCGGCGGAGGCTTTTGCCGATTATTTTGCTGGAGTGTTCCTCAAAGACCCTCCTGTATTGGAGGCTAATCGATGCTCCGATAAACCTTCTGAAGGTGGTACTGTCAGTATCCCTTCGATAGGGCCCAAGGAAGTACAACATGGATTGAGTAAGCTTAGGGTGAGTAGCTCTCCGGGGCCAGACAATCTCCCTGCTTTCATTTTAAAATATTCCAGAGAGCACTTAACACTTCCTCTTTGTCATATATTTAATTTATCCCTGACAACAGGTATTTACCCAAAACAATGGAAATTATCGAGGGTAACTCCGATCCCTAAGAAAGGTAATAAAACTGCAGTAAATGAATACCGTCCCATTGCCATATTATGTTCTCCGGCAAAGGTATTTGAATATATTCTCCATAAAGAAATTTATAGGCAGATTAATTGGTACTTGAGCGACGAGCAGCATGGGTTTCGGCCCGGGCGCTCGGTAAACACTAACCTTCTTTGTCTTGTGGACTATGTCTCTGCTAGCATGGACCTAGGTGAGCAAGTCGACGTCGTATACTTCGATTTTCGAAAAGCCTTCGACAGAATTGACAACGATATCCTGCTTCAAAAGCTCAGTAATATTGGTTTCACTCCCGCACTTCTAAATTTTTTTGCTGATTACTTGCGTGATCGACATCAGTTTGTCAAATATGGTACTTTTGTTTCTGAACCTTACCTTACACCCTCGGGGGTGAGTCAGGGATCGATTCTAGGACCTTTACTTTTCTTAATTATGGTAAACGATCTGTGCAAGGAAATAGGATCTTCCAAGTGCTTGTTGTATGCCGATGATTTAAAGCTCGCCTTCGAAATTAAGTCACCGACTGACTGTAGCAGGTTACAAAGCGACATTGATGCCATTTACCGTTGGAGTGTTGCTAACAAATTGATGTTCAACCCTGATAAGTGCTATGTCATGACCTTCGGGCGCAAGCGGGTCACAATGTTGCACACATACTTTATTGGCAAAGCTGCCATAAAGAGGGTGTCCACCATCAAGGATCTTGGCATAACTTTCGATCACGGTCTTACTTTCAATGACCATGTTAAAATCACAGCAAATGAGTCCTACCGGCGTCTTGGCTTTATATTACGTAATGCCAAAGACTTCCGCGATCCCGAAGTTCTGAGGCTGCTTTTCACTACTCTGGTCAGGAGTAAGCTGGAGTCGAGTGCGTGCGTCTGGAACCCTCACTGTGATACGCACATTTTGTCGCTTGAGAAGGTACAAAAAGCATTCTTGAGAAATCTCTACAAAAAAATGTATGGATATTATCCATTTCTTTATCCCACCGCCTTTCTTCTCGGACACTTAGACTTTAATTCCTTGTATACCAGAAGATTACTCGACCAGCTTAAGACAGGCTGCAAATTATTAAGGGGGGTTATAGATTCCTTGGAGCTGCACAATCGTATATGTACCATTTATGTGCCTGATAAGTATATCCGCCATAGACCTAACCATAGACCTAAGTTCTTCGACCCAGGCTGGTGTCGTACTGAGCATCGTAAGTTTACCCCGATGCACCGCATCATGTATAACCTCAACGCGTTTCTCAGTATGTATCCAGACTGTGACATTTTTTGTGATAAGTGGCCTAGCATAATAAATTTACTATTGACATTTTGTGAATCATATATAATATAATGTAATAATTTTGTGAATCTAATATAATGTAATAATTTTAATTTGATAGTATGTGTAATTGCTAATGCGTACATATTAATAAATAAATAAATTAAATGTCGCCGCGCCGCGCCGCCGCTGTCTCAACGATGACTGTATTTATTTCGCACGAGTCACTTAAATACCCCAAGACCCCTTTGATTCCAGGACTCACATAAACTCAGACTAAAAAAAATCCAAGATAAGATCAGATATCAATCGATAAGATTGAACGAGAAAAAAAAAATAAAAAAAAAGAGAAATAAAAAAAAGCAAAAGTAACAAGAGAACTCATGAACATTTTGAAGAAATGATAGCTCAGTTGGTTATGCGATCCACTTCCACTTGAGCTTTCGGTGAACTAAAACACCGTGAGGAAACCATAGCATCATGATAGGATACTTTCTACTACTGCTCGCCTGACTCAAGTTACTAATCTGTCACCAAGCACCTAACAGTGTTTGAGCAGCCTCACTTTAGAGCCAGTTCCCATTCCAGACTAGGCTTGCTACAAACTTCCGTTACTGTGTCGCTTTCCTACTATCAGGCGATCCGATGTTCAAATGCCTAATCTGCCAGTCTGGCATAATAAAAAATAGTAATTAGTTTTTTGTCGTAAGTTGGGCAACTGTTTCGCACTGTACTGGGACACTGAGATGAGCACACTTACATCTTTATTGTTATAAAACGCACACATATGGGCATACGCACGTGTGTGCAAAATCCCAATTAAAGAATAAAAGATGTACAGATAAGACAATGTTTGAGCTTTGCGCGTTGGAGTGATGCCATGACTTAGATAACATGTAAATGTAAATCTCGATTGCTTATTCTATCTATCAGAATCAGACAGTCTATCAGCTGACGTTAATGTAAGACGCGGTTGTTGTGGGTGTTTCATTAATCTAGGATGTATGCATAGATGGAGGCCCTTAGGTGGCCTCATGACTTGCCCTGATGGCGGGGGATTAGAATACGGCATCGGTATCCCCTGCCTTTAGAAAGTGCTTACTAAAAGGGGACTTCTGGGTTCGGGGCTAGCTAGCGGTGAGGTTCTAACCACCTGCATAAACGTGCCTGGGAAGGACGACAACGTCGAATGGCTGACGTTGTGGCAGGCGGAAGCGTCTCAGGACAGCTTGTAGCTGTCCCGAGAGGATCTGAAGCGCGGTGCTGAGGGCTCCGGTGCGTTCCCTTGGAGATCCCGGAGCCCTCGGTCAAGCACCAAGGCAGGCCACCGGGGGGTGGGGGGCTTTAGTGGGTATAATCCCACATAACCCGGCTGCACCCCAAAGCAGTCTGGTATCTTATGAAGATTTCCCCCTCGTAAAAAAATTAAAATTGGCCTTATGACACTAGGGCCATCCACTCCACTCTCAGGGAAGGAACGTTAGGTAATTACGTGGTTTAATACTTTGTGATTAATTTGTCACTTCTGTAATGTTTTTGATCACTACTTGGCGGTGCGCGTAAACACTTGTTTTAAAAAAGCCGCAAAAGAAAGCCGGTCTTTGGCGGGCGGGCGGCATTTTTTGGAAAGAAAGAGAGAAACTACCGGGAAAATCTACTCACCTGCTCATCAATTTGTATTTTGTTTAATTAGATTATTTAGGAATGCAGTCTGTTGCTGGCTACCGATTCGTGCGTATATCGACAGCTTTTGTTAACGGGTTTTTTTGCGATTACTTTTGTTATTTGTTAATTTCTTTTGTTACTTGTTAATTTATTTCGTTACTTTGTTTTGTTGTGTCTATCTATCTATCACAAGTTTTAGTTAAAAATGGTAGAATACTCCAACGCGGAGTATTACAATATGATGCTTTGCGTAGGAAAATGTGACGGTGTGCTGTCAGCAGCACGGGTACTGTACGGAGAACGTTTTCCCAATCGTGCGTTACCCTCTTACCACTGCTTTCGTAATTTAACCCATCGGTTATTTAGTACGGGCTCTGTTCGAGCGCCGCATTCGGAAGGAAGACCTGTACCATCCAGTCAAACACGTACGCCACTTCGAACCGTTCTTGTGAATGGACCAGGTAAGTAGTTTAGAGATTATTAAATCATTAAGCTTTAGGTACTTGTGGGTTTGGTTCCAAGTAGGCAATGGTGTGTGTTCAATTTTGTTTTCGGTCGCGGGACGCAGCGCGTTCGCTGGGGAGTTTCGGGGCGGGCGGGCGGGCGGCGCCCATCGCCCGTCTTGGGGATGTGTGCGTGTCGAACCGCGCGTGCTAGTGTGCGTGTACTGATAGACCGCGTGCTAGGGTTGTGCAATTTTAGAACAGTTTTTTTTTTTTTTAGTTTTGTATGAAAATCAAAATATGCTCTTTTCCTTTTGAAACTTTCAGGATATAATGGTTACAATGTATACATTCAAGGGTTTTTGGCTTAGCATACCCTTTCCTTATAACCCTGTATACGTAAAAAATAAATGCCATGCATAGGTATTGTTTGTTATAATGAGGAAAATATATTTGATTGTCCCTTACATGGACACTAAGACTGCGAGTGGACGAGTGTATCATTTGTGTTTTTTTTTTTTTTCTAAATAAAAAGAATTTAATAAAAATATTTGACAGGATAGAAGCGGCAAACCCCTAATTCTATAGTCTCTCAAAGTAAAGTAGTTCCGTAGTTCTCAAAAGGAAAAGCTTTATAAGTTTAACACTTATTATTTAAAAAAATAGAACGGAACGTAAAAAACCAATAGAAATATTGCTCGTCTACTCCCAGCCTTAACTAGTATAATGTAAACATGTATTGTGTATAAAATAAATACATGCTTAAACCAATGTTCAAACTGTTACTTGTGATTTACAACATTCAACCTTACGCCACAAGCTTCACAGTGGATAATAGTAACGAGTTTTGGTCAGATCGCTTGGACGACATTTCAGTTTCTTACACTATTTAAACGAAGCTAAGTTTCTAACATCGATTCTTTGGTTCGGTCGAGTATCTTATTGTACAAAATTCAAAGTTCACTCTTTGAATATTTTATTATGCGAAATATATTCGTCCCGGGGACGAGACATAGTCACGCGTTGTATATTCCCGGGGACGAGACATAGTCGCGTGTTGGATATTCCCGGGGACGAGACATAGTCACGTGTTGGATATTTCCGGGGACGAGACATAGTCGCGTGTTGGATATTCCCGGGGACGAGACATAGTCGCGTGTTGGATATTCCCGGGGACGAGACATAGTCACGTGTTGGATATTCCCGGGGACGAGACATAGTCACGTGTTGGATATTCCCGGGGACGAGACATAGTCGCGTGTTGGATATTCCCGGGGACGAGACATCGAGGTACCAAGTAAACCTAAAACTGACCTACTTGTGACTATCAGTAAAAAAAATAAGTTATTTACTTACTCACTAGGTAAGTAATCAGCACCCTTATCATGGACGTTCGTGATTCTGATTGCGAGCGTGCGCGAGCAGGAGCGCGCATGGCGCGAGTGGGTTGGTACGAGCAGGATGGCATGCTATCGCAATCGGAATCGCGAACGTCCATGATAAGGGTACTGTTCAATATCGAGTGGTCACTGACAGCAGCGCTAAATAGCAATTTGCATGAAAACGCTTCATTTTCGTTCGTTTTCTTTCGGCTGTAACGTAATTTGCGCGTTTTTTGTATACAATATGTTCCCATGGGCGCGCCGCCCGCATGGCCGATGACGGGGAGGGGGAGCAGTTCAGAGCAGGCTGCACTTGCCCAGTTTCCGGCGCCGGCGCTGCTTCTCTTCCTGCTGCGGGTGGTTGCGGATGATGCGGACCAGCTGGAAGGAGACAGCGGATCATCATCAGCCAGGAGACGTTCAGTAGGGGACTGAACGAAAGCCTCCCCTTCATGTGAGGGGTGCCTCGCGCGGCAGGTAACCGAGAAGATAGAGTTTTGGCGGGAACACGGTAAAGTCATGTCGCTGCATTCTGTTATTTTCTCTAACATGTGTTTATTCGTGAATTAATGATAAAAAATGGTGCTGTTTTATTCATTGAGTGTTGAATATGCACGAGCGTGGGCAAGTGATATTTAATGTGGTGAAACATGTCTTTTCGTGTTGTTTTCAAAACTCCGTAAAAGCCCATAGTTAATTCGCCACAACTTTACAAGGGCATGGCTGTGACTCGACTGTGACTAATTTCGTATGACTGTGATTTTATGACATATACAGGGTTAGTTCTAATCAGGTAGCATCCTTTTAAGGGCATATTCTGTACATCAAAACAAACAACTTATACTATGGGGCATACAATAAGTTCATCGACCATGGGCAAAATGTATGGAACTGCTGAGTTTTTTTTCGTAGGGTAGGGTAGGGCGGGTCGGTTAAGGCAGGGTAGGTAGGGCAGGGTGGGTAGGGCAAGGTAGGGTAGGGCGGGGTAGGTTAGAGCAGAGCAGGGTAGGGTAGGGCAGGGCAGGGTACCTCGTGGAAGGCGCGGTCGATGTTGAGCGGGGGCTCCTTGGCGCTGGTCTCGATGTAGGGCGCGGCCAGCTGGCGCGCGAGCTCGCGGCCCGCCTCCTCGCTGACGGCGCGCACGTGCACCAGGTCCACCTGCGCGCAGTCCACCCGACACCAATGGTCTTTTAGCGGGAACACGAAAAATAAAGCCGTCAAGTCTGACTCGTTCTTGCGACTCGGACAACGAGGGTCCCGTACCACCACAAGTACAGGTAATCCGCGATAGTAACGAATGTTCAGTGAACATTTCAACCGGCTATCTATTACGATGCACGAGATTATAGGTCAGTAAAGACCGGAAAGACATATGGACAGACAGACACGGTAGGCAGCTTAATAATAGGGTACAATTGGATTCTCTTTGGGTTCTCTCTTCTCTACTTTCGTTCAATACGCTGCGAAATTTCAATAAAATGTCTGGTGTAAACTTATTACGAAACGTTTGCGAGTTTTGACACCCAGTGCATGACTTGGACTTGACCATGATTTTATTTTAAGACTTACTAGAGGTTACCCGCGACTTCGTCCGCGTACGGAAAAAAATCGACCCGCTCCCAAAATTCACCACTTTAAATCATCCCGAGCAATTTTTTTGTCAAGTCGCAATGACAGCATCCGCGTTAATTCAAGGTGTTGAAAGGTGGTCGTGGTCCTGGTCCTGGTCCTGGTCCTGGCCCTGGTCCTGGTCCTGGCAAGCCGGTGCCGGTACCTTGTTGGCGGCGAGCAGCATGGGGTAGGAGTCGCGGTCCTGGCGAGCGGGGCCCGTACCTTGTTGGCGGCGAGCAGCATGGGGTAGGAGTCGCGGTCCTGGCGAGCGGGGCCCGTACCTTGTTGGCGGCGAGCAGCATGGGGTAGGAGTCGCGGTCCTGGCGAGCGGGGCCCGTACCTTGTTGGCGGCGAGCAGCATGGGGTAGGAGTCGCGGTCCTGGCGAGCGGGGCCCGTACCTTGTTGGCGGCGAGCAGCATGGGGTAGGAGTCGCGGTCCTGGCGAGCGGGGCCCGTACCTTGTTGGCGGCGAGCAGCATGGGGTAGGAGTCGCGGTCCTGGCGAGCGGGGCCCGTACCTTGTTGGCGGCGAGCAGCATGGGGTAGGAGTCGCGGTCCTGGCGGCGAGCAGCATGGGGTAGGAGTCGCGGTCCTGGCGAGCGGGGCCCGTACCTTGTTGGCGGCGAGCAGCATGGGGTAGGAGTCGCGGTCCTGGCGGCGAGCAGCATGGGGTAGGAGTCGCGGTCCTGGCGAGCGGGGCCCGTACCTTGTTGGCGGCGAGCAGCATGGGGTAGGAGTCGCGGTCCTGGCGAGCGGGGCCCGTACCTTGTTGGCGGCGAGCAGCATGGGGTAGGAGTCGCGGTCCTGGCGGCGAGCAGCATGGGGTAGGAGTCGCGGTCCTGGCGAGCGGGGCCCGTACCTTGTTGGCGGCGAGCAGCATGGGGTAGGAGTCGCGGTCCTGGCGAGCGGGGCCCGTACCTTGTTGGCGGCGAGCAGCATGGGGTAGGAGTCGCGGTCCTTGACGCGCAGGATCTGCGTGTGGAAGTGGCGGATGTTCTCGTAGCTCTGCTGGTCCGTCACCGAGTACACCAGCAGGAAGCCGTCTCCCTTGCGCATGTACTGCTCGCGCATCGCGCTGAACTCCTCCTGCCCCGCCGTGTCCAGAACTGGAACATGCATGCAACAAGGCTATCACAAACTGCGTTCTGACTTTCTAATACAAATTTCTTTATGTTTTATTATCTTACACACTCCATTTTTTTTAGCAGTGGAGTGCCTAGTCGTAAGCATCTAGCGTGATGATGTTGCGTCCACAGTTGCAGAGCCAGAATAGTGCGTCTGCGTCGCACTGCACTGCGCTCGTCACCCTGAGATATTAGGTGTCAAATCTCTTAATGTCCAGTAAGTTCTCTGATAACATTGCCCTTCAAACCGAAACACTGTAATGCTTGCACACTACTGATGATGATGAACAATAGCAGTTAAATAACTGTCACCGGTGTGGTACTTCCTCAGGTGGACTCTGTAATAGACTCCTACCATTACAGTATAGAAGTAACTTCAATATTCCAAGTGGCAGCTCACCATCGAGTATGCACCAGTGTCCGTCGACTTCCGTGTGCTGGATGTAGGAGTCCTCGATTGTGGGGTCGTAGTCCGTCACGAACAGCTTCTGGAAGAACTGGATGGTGATGGCGCTCTTGCCCACGCCGCCGTCGCCGACCACCACCAGCTTCACCTGCCAGGCATACCAAGCATCACACTGCTGTACTGTACTTGATCGCAGACCCATGCAGCCTTTATATCAGTATCATACTATAATACACACCACCATACACCATACATACATAGTATCGTGAGTGAAGTGAATACATCATGTTCATTTATGTGATGGTGATGGAATTTATTTAATTATCATAAATGTTCAAATGGATAATATTAAGACCTGGGTATGTCCTAAAACTGCATCTAGACCCACCAGAGTACGGGCAGCAGCTTCCTCTCAGTTAAAGGTGGTGAGCATTCTGCGATCCCCAAGCCACCTGCCAAGCGTGGGGATTATGGCAACCCCTGCCTATTAAGGGAGGCCTTCCTCCAGCAGTGCACATCTTCTGGCTTTTGAAGAAGTTGATGTTCTTAAACCTCAACTTCTTCTTTCAACCTCCATCTTTCATCATCATCTTAATGCTAAACAATGATCCAATCTACAACGGAGCATGCTTGCCAAGAAAAAACAGAATTACTAGTGACTTAAAGACACCCAGATTGCCGCTATCAGAGAATATTTAGTACTAGCATATTTGAAAGTAGAATCTAATTGTTTCATTTAGATTTTTGTAACGTCAACAATGAGACAATGACACTCTTTGGTGCCTGGCTGTCCGGTAATAAAAGGAAAACAAAGGATTCATATCATACAGATCCAATACACATTCAAAATGCAACTCCTATAGGTTTCAGGATCACGAATTGTTTTTACAAGGTTGCCTACCAACTATACATGTATACGGCAATTGCAGGAGTAAACAGTGCAGAATAAGAACAATAACAGCCAAAAAATTTTGTAACACTAGGTCTGGCACATTGACCTCATCTTTGGGTTCGAGATAGCCGGCCGGGATCTTTCTATGAGTGAAATTTCTTTATATAGTACTATATTTTTTTCTGTGATAAGGTTTTACGATTGATGTTACTTGTCTCTTTATCATCTCTTATTTCATTCAGGCCCAATAAGCATTGCATAGTAGAGATGAGACAAAGGTGTATGAGAGGTGTGGAAGACATAAGTCTCCCTGACTTATCTTAAGTTCAAGATTGTACTTCTTTTACTATATGCATTAGCTCTTATGGATTATAAATCACCAAAGCTGTAGGGACTATAAAAAATATTACTATGCTGGCATGAATATAAAATTGCAGTGATCTGCTGAACTTATCATTACCCGTATTAGATTAGAACAGATAGTCATTTGTTAAAGTCACTTGATACTCATCTATTGTAGTTTTTATACAAGGTTTAATGTTCTAAGAACTTTGGATACATCCATTAGGACTTGTTAGCATGGACAGATGGTAGGTAAGCTACACAGTAAGTGAGCAGGATAACAGTTTGTGTTGCTACACAGAAAATCTATAACCTACTAGGGGAACCTACACTATCACTGCCTAGAAATATGGACATAATTCACTCAGCAGCTACCTCTCTCTCATTAGCGATCGACTCTGAAACCAAACAAGCAACAATTTTTAAAATAAAACTTATGTATCGGGCAGACATTGCACAAAACACATTACTGCTGTAATGTTGTATAATTAGACTATTTATCAAAACTTTAAAAACAGCTTTTAATGTTATTATTTTAGCCCTCCATCACTAATAAATACTAATTATTCTTTAGCTACAGTTGCTAAGTATACTTGACTGTTGTTTTGGCACCAAATGTATAAGGTACCAATTCATTTGTATAGGCAAGTACCACAGCCAAACATCACACATGCCACAGATAACTGCTGTAATTTATACCAATTTGAATTATCTATTCACATCCTGTAGATATTAGAATCACAGGTCAAGCCCCCTTCAGCCAGCACAGCTTGGAAACAGCGGCATTTACTCACGGTAGGCAGGTTCTCATTTGGAGGCCCCGGTCTCGTCATCTTGTCGCCGGGAAGCTGCGCCGCGGCTCCACCTTACTTTGCAACTCGGTTCTACCGTGATCATGGAATATTATCTGCAAGTTCACCACCAAAACTAAAAAAATGATTTCCACACAATTTTCACCACACTGATATACACTGATGTTCTTCTATGTTGGCAGTAGTGTATCCACGCCCGTCAAGCAAACAGCTACACAACAGCTGATCGCGTCGTAGCTTTATGAATAAATTGAATCTTACCTCATTGTAGTCAAAGAAAAGTGTTGTGATGTGTACAGTAATATTTTTTTCCGATCGTGTTGCTTCTAGCTTTCTTAAATCATATTGAGGGTGAACAACCAGAAGATAATGTTACTTTTTGTAAAAACTCTTGACTTGAATATAAATTCCTTCCTTTGACGAACAAAAACAAAACGAAACGCCCAACGCAACGATTTGACATTGACATTTGTTGTTTGACAATTGATTGTTTTCTATCTTTTTGACAATTTGACATTGACATATTTTGTGAAAAGTCATGATGAGCTAGTGAGGATCCGATTGATAGTGAGGTCCGATTGATTGTGATGACCGATCGCAGGACTTTTCAATGGAACTAGTGCGAATGAACCATTGAACCAGAAGCACAATGTCTAGTGAAGTAACAGGTAAGCAAATTAAACCATACTCGTATTCATAATCAAACGGACTAAACTTACAGATTGAAATGTCACTTTCCAAAATAATGCTGCCTGCTAAAAAACTGTAGTGATGGATATTGTTAAGTTCATATCGTTCAAAAGAATTATTGAATAATTATTAAGTGCCGTTCAACATTTAAAGTGTTGCCAGTGGAAGTGCAGCTAGAAAATGGAAAACATATTGTGTTAAAAAGGTTCTGTAAATTGCTACACGGAAATGTAACATTATTTTCATGATTTATAACCTTGAAAAGATTGAAATCGCACAAAAGTAAGGAACTACGCTTTTTACAAAGACTCATAGAAATATATAGAAGTAGTTTATAAGTATGAAATTATTAAGTTTGTTTAACTTCATAAGGAAATAAAAATATTAAGTTTCTCATCATATGTTATTAAACTTAATATTTTTATTCCAGCACTATTTAAAATTTGCCAAAAAGTAGCAACACTCGAAATGTCAGTTTAGTCCGTTTATATGAGGATGAGTATGAGGTGTTTTCTTTAAAAAAAAGTGTTAGTTCCTAAAATTATAATAGATGGCGTGAAGTCGTTTGAAATTTGTTCTGTCAAACTTGTCAATTTGACATTGATTGTTCATTTCGTTTAAAAACAAAAAAATCTTTACTCATTACAGTTTGCAGTTTATTTCATAGAGAAATTAAACACTACGTTTTAGTTTGTTTTCACACACGAGTGTGGAAAATTATTGTTATTGTTTTTTGCACTTTCCAACGCCTCAGCTTTGTTTTCTGGACCCATCGAATGTAACCCTGCATATCTACCTTCAATTCGTCTTCGATTTGCTTACGTTTTAGGAGCGTTCACTTTAAGTTTTACCCAAGATCATGCCTCAGGGTGATAAGGCCGTAGTCCAGCAAACTGGATAAGGCTAAGTGCGGATATGTAGATTAAAAACGCCACTGAGTTTCTTCTCCAGACATAAGGCTGGTTTCCTCACTATGTTTCCCTTCACCGAAAGCCAGTGGTCATCCAGTGGTATTTGAATTCGTACATAAATTCCAAAGAACCCATTGGTACGAGTCGTCGGTATGTGAACCGGCCAACTCACGAATGCGAAGCGGCCCGTCTTCTACTGAGCTACCACTTCACCGATATTGTTATGAATTCCGTCCAAGAAAACATTAATACGTAAAGAAAACATTTATTAGATGTTTTCTTTACCTTGGACGCAATACTGTTTACTAACACATCTCAAAACTGCTTTGGGATATGATTATAACCTACAAAGTTTATTTTCCAAACCACACGTAATCGGTTTGACCGTGTTTTGGCCGAAAGACTTGTATCCATGGCTAGGAAGAACTCAAAAATATTAATCGGGGTTTGACAGAACAGATTCTGTGCTTCTTACGCCATCTAGTTAAACATCACGAACTCTTCTTTTTTTTTAAAACAAACGCCTTATTAAGAAACCGGGCCGGGTATTTATCATAATAAATTATAAATTACGAAGTAATCTAAGGTCTACGTCAGTCTGTCGCAGGTTTAGTACATTTTGTATGGATAGGCAGGGCTTGGCAAAACCGTAATGTCGCTGAACATACTCACCATGATGATGCCCAGAGACCCTATAACCCGGCCAATCACGAAGGTGCGTGCTCCCAGTAACTTTACTCCAGTCTACGTCTCAAGTACGCACACCTCTAAATTGGCCGGGTTATAAGGTTTCGGTAAGTTTAATTACATCCTCTTTAGTTACGGGGTGACTCGGCGATAATGTACTGCCGGCATAATCATAAATCACCATTTTATGTTTTGCCGCCAACATAAAACTGTCGTAATAATTTTGTTTTTTTTTGCTATGTGAAATACTGGTAAAAACAAGTTTAGTTCAGTAAAAATAAACAGTTTAGCATGTCGTGTGCGATAAATAAGGACAATCGAAAACAATGTTTAACAGAAACTGTGAGATTTATGTGGACTGAAGACGGGAAGAAAAGACAGGCAAAACATCAAATCTCAATGAGAAAAATGGGTATTTATTGCCAGATTTCCTGAAATGCAGGTCGGTAAGTACCTACGATGTGTGAAAATTGCATATAGTAACATAATATTATTCTAATAATTCGTTGGGAAAATAGTGTCGAAGTCCATTTCAATAATCATTTATCGATATCGATAAAAATACAATTCGGCACAGTGACTTAAAATATCAGGAGACACAAATTTGGCTTACGTACTAATAGGAATATAGCACCTGAGTAGAGCTTATACAGCTTTACAGGTAACTCTACTTTTATGTAGTTTTAGCTTTACTTCATTGTTAATATTTTGCGTGAACAAAACATCAAACTTTAAAAGAAAATTTTCAGATTCATTTGAACCCACCCCTTAGAACCAGATTTGCTTGTTGGATATACACCAAGCTACACGAGGCTTCCAATATACTCTGTAGGCAATGATTATTATTATTTCATTTATTTATTATTCTCACCTGTATTTAGGGGGAGACTTTTGTCCAGTAGTGGACGTCTTCTGGCTGATGTCTGTGTGTATTTATTATTATTAGTAATATATTTTCGTTTTACATTGTTGACAATCTTAGTAATCATAATATTAATGTTTCAGTCACTCACCAAAAAATACATGTGTAAAATATCTTCCCTAGTACAACAAAGGAAAGTAATAAGGATGAAAATTCATCCGCATCGATAATTACATCTACCATATCATTTTTCTTTATAATCGAGTGCAAGAAAATTTACCGAAAAAAAAACATTTATGAAAACAATAACAATCTCTTGCAGATGACATGAAAAAGACACAACCACAAGGGATCTATAATTAAAATAAAAGCTTGGTATTTTGGATATTTTGTGTTATTTACCTATAAAATTAACTCAATGTTACTGGTTTTGTTTTGGTGGTTAACAAACTACTTTAAATTCATATCTAACCATCAAAACAAAATCTGTAACGAATAGTAAATAAAAAGTGTACCAGGCATGAAAATTCCTCGATATCGATATTTCATGGCGGTACAGCACTAAGCTCTTTTTTTCATGTTGGCATTACTGGTTGTTTACATACAATGATAGTATACCAACTGCAATTGCTTTGCCTAGTAAATAAATATCGCACCGCTGCACACGCGCCCACCGGATGTCAGGTCGAGGCGCGCGCTTCCTCGCGAGATCGTCCTGAGAGACCAAGTGGACTAGGAGGTCGAAAGCAGCCAATCTAACTAAAAAAGAAACCATTTTAAATGTCGCTGAGAGGCAAACAGAAACGTCACACGCGACGATGCAATTTCCCCAGGGGTGGTAGCTTCTGGCGCCCGGCCTTGGCAAAGGGGAACAATCCCCGAGGCCAACACTCACCACGCCACAATGGAGGTGGTGGAAGGACCTGATGCATGCCTAGTAAATTCCTCTGTGCTTTGCCAAACGTGACATTGATGTTTCATGAAAACGATTCATTTTTTTTCTTTTAAGTTCGGACTCTTGTATAAGTATTATACGCTGCCATTCTCTTTGGTCTACGTAAAAGCGTAATCTGAATAATGCACACAGCACACACAGGAATAATGCGATGTGAGTGCTCTAAGGAGGTTTTTTTTAAAATATTTATTTATTTAAGAGTCAACAAACAGTACACAGCAATATATAATGTTAAAGTAGTACCTAGGTAGCTGGTGCACCAGCAACGTTGACCACAGATTAATCATTAACAGTCTTACCTAAAATAATCTCGATTCTCTTAGTCACTGCTTAAACTTCTCTGTCCTTTTCTAGCACGTGCAACTTTACGTCAGAGAGAAGATGGCAAAGCATCTTAAGCAGTGACTAATGGTTGAGAAGTCCGTTTAGGTTTTAGAATAACGTATAAGCATAACGTGAAATAAACTAACACTAACTAGTGCTTTAAAAGTGTATAGGTTTAAATTTACAATTCGGTAGGTAGATCTTAAACTTGATTTATAAACATAATAGGCTATTCGAAGGATCAAGGGTAGTGATGAGGCTTACATAACTGTGGAAATAGGGATAAGATCAGGATAAGATTCTGTGGATAAGATATAATAAGACAGTAGGTATCAAGTACTATGCTTCCTGCCACCACCACTCAAAGCCTCGAACACTGATCTCCGGAAACTACTGAATCGTACATGAATTACCTATGTCGTAATATTGATAAGTACTGCGTTTTAATTCTAACTAAGTATATTTATTTATAAAGTGGTAGGACTACTGCAGACTGCAGAGTCCGCCTGGGGAAGTACCACACCTTTGCCAGTTATTCAACCACCAAGCAGTAGTGTGCAAGCATTACTGTGTTCCGTTTTGAAGGGCAATGTTACCAAAGAAATTACTGGGTATGAAAAGATTAAACATCTAACATCTCAGGGTGGCGAGCGCAGTGCAGTGCGGCGCAGGATTGTGTTCTCATGTTTACAATTCTGGCACTGCTACCTACTGTTAGTGGCAGTTGTGACGCTGACCACCAGGCAAACATCTTGCTCGTCTAGTCACTTGATTGTATAAAAAATCATATTAAAAAAACACTTATAAATTTAGAAAAACATCTGCCTTGCCTGCAAGGTTTTGATAATGTTCCCCAATAAATAAGCCGTTGGTCAAAATTTGCCCAAGCAACAGACGCAATAACACTCAGTAGAAACAGCCTGTAGTCCTCAGCCCAGTACTTGAGTAGGCTAATGATGATGATAATGGTAAATAAATACGGTGCTTCAATTAATAATTATAACTAAATATGAATATTTACGAGACTCTATATAGACACAATTACAAATTACAAACGCATGCTTAGACAGATACAACGCGTGTCGTATAAATACGTACTATTAAGTTTTCTGTGGTATAGCCGATTAGTAGTTTTGGAATTAAAAGGGCGTGACTTATTAAAGTACACAAGTGCCTAATAGGTTTAATAGGTACTTCCTATATAAGTAGCTGTACAAGGTTCAAATGATAAATAACACAGCTAAACTAACTAATATCTATGTAAATAACCTGTGTACCTATAAGTTAACATACTTATATTGAGTTATAAGTTTATTTATCGCTAAAATGTCAATACCTACTCCTACATACTCGTAGTAAATAGTAATGAATATGAGAGTCGATGTCTGCCTACAAACTGCTATGCAATTTGGCACAGTTATAAATTGAGCTATGTAATTAATTCTCTAAGACAAAATAAACAAAAAAAAAAAAAAAAAGAAATTGAGGCATTGCTTGCTTGAGTTCATTATTTTGATTTATTAAGAAGCACAATTTGTGTTTGTGGACAGTATCTTTACCAAATATTATAAGTGACTCAGACCCTCAGTCGGTCGCATCTTTACGGTTACATAAATGAAGGGTGTCCAACGCATATAGATAAGTAAGTACATATCACCCTCCTTGTGCGGCGGCACGCATTTCTGACAGGAAAATACGGAACAACTATAAACTACCACATTCAATAAATAAGCGTTCATGAAACATGCAAAGGCAATACGTATTCGCAAGGTTGATTCGACCTATTTGTTTCCGCTAAAATATTGCATAAAGTTAAAGTTGAATATTAGATAGGTACTTACTTACCTTTTTTTTTTCTACGTTACCTTTGGAAGACACTGTTTTTTAAGGTATTATTAGTATTAGTAAACGGTTAGGTACAGACTATTATAGCTTTGAAAAATATTTTTTGGTCCTGACACCACGATAAATTTTAATTCTCAAAATACCTTGATCACTGCTGGAGAGCGATTAGTGACAACTTTACAAAACAAACCATCAAAGCCCGACAGTGGCAAATAGTACACAGATGAGCGCGCAATGAACTACATCAAAGGTCTATCAAAATGTGCAATCATTTGATAGAATCATTCAATTGATTAGGTTTTAACAACATGTTTTCATTTTGCATAATTTTGTTATTGTTAAGTTTTTCCTTACTGTTGCTATCTGTTAACGCCTTTTTGTTGATTTTTCTTGTTACTGTTCTGCTTACGTTTGAAAATGATCAAGGTTCCTGATCGATAAAGAAACCGAAAGACGAGCTACGGACATCTGAGCTTTCCATGACAGGAGCCATAAAAAAGCCGTCAAATCCGAGGATTCGTACCACTCACTACAAGTACTAGATAATCCGCGATAGTTAAGTGTATAGTGAATATTCTGTGAAAATTTCAACCGGCTATCTATTACAATTCACGAGATATAGGTCAGTAAATATTGGATAGACGGATGAACAGACAGACAGACCCGGCTGGCGACTTAATAATATATAGGGTAGGTACAGTTAGATTATCTTTGAGTGTAACCCAAAAAGTATTTCCAATTTTGGTTAATACGCCAACTGCGAAACTTTCACACAAAAAAATATATGGAGAAAACCAGCGAGAGACAGAGAACATGTTTATTTTCGCGTGCTGTTCAAAAATGGCATTAAAGGCCGTTTCGCGTGCATGAAAATGAGCAAGTAATATGGGCTGAAACATGTCGTTTCTTGTCGTTTCTAAAACTCCGTGAAAGCTCCTAGGAATGTCACCACAATTTTAAGGCATGACTATGATTTTATTTTATGACTAATGACCTGATACTATTGAAAACTTGTAATATGCATTTACTTGAAACTGGCAGATTACATAAAGTACGATGCCACAAAATAAGTAAGTATCAAATCAGTATATAAGACTCAATCCCTAATGTACCTACTTACATAAAGAAAAGGTTTATATTTTATTTTGTTACTTTTATTATTATTATTTATACGTAGGTTGTAAGGTGCCAAGAACATGGCCTAAGAAAAGATTTTAAGGTTCTATTGTAGTGGGTAAAACTCCGATCTACAATCTTCAAGAGTTAAATTTGAACAGTAGCCCTCCAATTTATAAAAAAAATATTGGAGATAAAAAAAAAAAAATGGGAATTATTAGGGACCCCTTAAAAAGGTATTATAGATATCTTGAAAGCAAAAACACTAAATCTAGCTGTTGTCTTGGCTAAAATTATTATGTCCCTCAAGGTATTCCGCAGATTTACTTCAAGACACAGTTAGGTTTTATTACGTAGTATTTAGGATCCAAGCCTATATATAGAATAAGATAGGAATGTATTAATTTATTTTATGTTATTGTTCTGTATGTTGTAAAATTTATATAAATGTTTAATAATGTAACCAATTAATGAATTTCAATTGACATAGTTTTAATCGTAATTTTTATTTTCAATAATTTAATGTAATATGACTGTATGTTCTTTATGGATCTTTTATAGGATCTGAAATAAATTATTTGAATTGAATTGAATTACGATACGTTGTTGTCAGTTTAAAAAAACTTATAAATGTGGGCTCTGCTTATCTGTAGGTACCTACCTACTGCAATAAATTAAAATTCTTTATTTAATAAGATAACTTATGAATAAAGATCCCACTAGGAACTGAAGATGTCGCTCTGAGCATGAGGTCCGCCTAGAAAGGGCAATGATTTTTATGGCTTAGAAAGAAAATTCTGTGATTATTAATTTGAGATCTGAAGAGAATAGGATCCTGAAAACCCGAGATTACGCTGTACGATTGACAAGCATCAACATCGCCTTTCCATTGCAAAAGTGACAGTACGTTCCTTTACACCGACTAACGGAATCCTTCCACACTCGCAACATCCGTATTGACACGAGACGTGAATTACGATAGGTACCTTGTACCTACCCAAATACGATTTAGCCGTCGTCGCAAACAATAGCTTCCTGCGCGCGTCTGCGAAAGGACGCGATTTGAACGCACCCCCGCACGACCCCGACCCGACGGAGCCGAGCTCAGTGCGTCGCTCGAACCCAGGCCCGCTGCTTGTCGCGTTTCGCGCCAAAAATAACGCTTCCCGGTTCATTGTACCGTAGACATTAGACAACCTACCACAATAAAAATACCTGACTAATTTCTGTGTACCGTTGTTTTGCGTGCTATGTCTAGTGCTAGTACGTTAAATTAGTGCGGTTAGTTTAGTGCTCGTCGCGAGAGTTTGTTGACAAATACAAGGAGATGTTGAGGGGCTGGTGAGTGCCAGTAATGGACGCGTTACTGACGCGTGCCGCGGTTTAACTACAGATGTCGAATGATTACATCTATCAGGGTGTTTATTCTTTCTGCGGAGATTGATCTGTTTATTTAAGTAAGATTCCCCATTGTATGTAGCTGTTATTTGTTCTGTGATTCTACTTATCAACTGAAAAATAAGACAAAGGGAACATGCTGTGGCTGATAATTTATTTTAATTTACTTATCTAAACAAAATTAGAAACTATACTGAATATTAAAGCGTGTGAAAATAGCACTACAAGTTGTTCATTTATCTCGAAACTAGCTTTGCTCGATATGTTGCTTGCTAACTAGAAAACATTTAACTTTTTTCGAATTAAATAACGACGAACTCGTGACCCTGGTTAAAACGCGAACTAAGCCAATGACCTGGTTAACGCCCGGTTACGCTAGCTGGTTAAACTATCGAGTTCAGCAGTTTTTGCAATTCATTTTTATCATTGGCAGAATTTTGGCGCCCAACGTGGGAATGTATTTCTAATTGTAACATAATTATCCAAAATAGCTAGATAATTATAATAATAAATCATATATTTTTCATAAAAATTACTACGTGTACTGTTACATCATAGGGTCTTGCTTGTAAAGGATTTGTTCTTTCATTAATGTTGGCCCCCACCCTGGCCCTTGAATACTGTAGTTCCTTTATTATTTAGAATTTCTCAAAACTATATTTAGTATGTACCTAATAGTATGGTTTGTTCATAAATGATAAAATTATTGTTTATTCAAAATTGGGCATGAACGGGTGGGGATATTTTTTATGATACCTGAAGTATACCTACGATATTTGTGTACCTACGTTAATTAATAAATTGTGGCGCCCAAACTGGGGCTTGATCAGTTACATTATACTGATTGCTTGCGATTTATTTGGACAGTCATCGCTTCCTTTTGCAATATCAATTTACGTGATTACAGCAATTTTTTTTTAATTTAAGTACTCGTTGAAAGCCTTAATAGAATTTACCGTGTAGTTAGCGTAAGTTTTTGTTTCGTATTCTATAATGGCGGATGTTGAAAATATCTACTAATCTACTATTCATTGTGTATGCAGGACTAGAAAATATAATAGACATAACCAGAAAGGAGGCAGCGTCTAAAAGATCATCCACAAAGATTTATAGAAACAAACCATTTTTAAATGTAAAACAAAGAACTTGTTAGCTAGTTACATTAATAAAATTTTACCCAGGAACATTTTTCCAGGTTAATTATTTCTTCTCACACAAGTCTCATGTAATTTAACAATCTTGCTAAACCGTTTGATGTTTATCTTATTCATAAAGAATAATGATCACCATATTATCATGTCTAAATAATGACTACCAACAACACTGTAATGTCGTAAAGTTGGGGTTAATATTGCGTTTTAACATGTAGGTAGGTAAGTATTACATTAATTGATATTAGGTACGTACTTGATAATGTTATTACGTCAATTATTGTTTTGCTAGTTGTTAGCTATTACGTTTATTACCAGTAATAATACTGTAATAACCGACCCAACGCGTGCGGTTAAATATGGAGACGATATAAAATATAAAATGGGTAAAATGTTGTATTAACAACAAGTGAAAAAAATAAAAATTTAATCGAGGGACTAAGTTGGATCCCGAGACCAGCGAAAGATTCTAGATTAGAATCTGAGCTGAGCGAGGGATACAAGGACCGAGATGAATACCTATATTTTTTCACAATTTGTGTAATCTACTTTTTACCATTGACTTCGAGAAAATAGATAGTACATACTTAGTACCTACTTACCTAAATAGTAATTGTGTAGCTCAGTGGAATAGCTTTAGCCAGCCAGCCAGTAGGTACTTTTGTCCAGCATGTATTTTTTTTTGTACATAATTCGTATAATTCATGCTTGTTCCGAATTCAAAATATTTTTATTCACTCTGACTAAAAAAGAGTTTTATTCACTGCTGCTAAAAAAAATTGCTCGGAATGATTTAAAGTGGAGAATTTTGGGATCGGTCCGTATTTCTTCCGCACACGGACGAAGTCGCAAGGGACCTCTAGTAGTGAATAAAAGACGGACTTGATGAAATAAAAAGCCATAGAATAATCACAAGCAAGTGAAGGATTCTTTCATGATTCAAATCCTGAGCGACGAGAGTGATTCATGGCCCTCGATATACATCAAAAGCCGGAAGACGTCCACTGTTGGACGAAGGCCTCTCCCTTAAAGGGAGGTGTTGCCATAATCCCCACGCTTGGCAGGCGGCTTGGGGATCGCAGAATGTTACCACCGTTAACTGAGAGGACGCTGCTGCCCGTCCTCCGGTTCTGGATGCAGTTTTAGGATATACCCAGGTCCCTCGATATAAATCCATTTTATTCTAGAGTTGCATACTTTACCTACTTTATACTATGACTATGAGAAAAATATAGATTTCAGCGAAAATAGACGTTTAATTTTAAAAAAAAACCTCAAAGACCTATTTATTAATAATAATAATAATTTATTCAATCTCGAACAAAATGTACAATATCTAGGTACTAAAATTAAATTAACTTAGTAAATAGAAATTAACTTTTATTAACATTATTAATGACAGCCAAGTACACAAAACAAACCAGTTTTTATTCGAATGCTAAACTCCTCGTCTAAAATGTCGGCCAATCAAATCTCGAGGAGTTATTATATGAACAAGGAGTTTGTATGTCGAGTATTCTTTGCACAAGGAGTTTGTACTCGTATCGAGTATTTTTGCGCAAGGTTGTATAGCATTGAGATGGAGGTCGAATGTATGGTGTTTTCTAAATTTAAACACCAAAATAGTGATTAAAAGTGCTACTTATTGACTGTTTTCGAGAGAGCTAGATCCTCCAAGGTTTTCATTGATAATACGTTTTTTAGAGGGGGAATGGTATAAACGTATTAGTATTAGCTAGAGAATTATAATTATCTTTGGTATTCAGTAACAATTAAAATGATAGATTAGTAGATTAGTATTGCCTAGTAATAGTATTTGTACATATTTTGGTATGTCAAGTTACAAAATACACGCAAGGTAGATCGTTAAATATTATAGCTAGGTATGAGTGGATACGATAACGCACGCATGGCTGACTCTCCTGAGGGTCGACTGGGTCGCTGGGATGTGGGATGGGGTATTTTTAAACAATTTCAGAGATTATACTATACGTAACCATAATTCAGGATTAACTGACCTGTCACTGAGTTTGAATTTTGTTTAAATGTGAAAGAGGGGGATTTCAATCAAACTAACGCTTACACACTGAACGCGCTGATATGCGTTGATTGAGGCCCTCTACTTCGTTGTACTGTATCATTTCGTCTTTCTTTCGTGCCTACAATAAAACATCTCTGACATTGATTAGTGTCTCGCTCTCTCGATAGTAGAGCCATTTTTTTTGTGGCGTAGCCACTTGGAGGGTCTTTCTCTCTCTATTACTCTATAGTCACATTTGTTTTTGTGGTATTCATTCCAGCCAAGTCAGGCCAGGTCATTGCCAGTACACATAGAACAGCCTTTTCGTCTGGGATCTTGGAAAAGATCTAATGATTATGAATATATATTTAGTTAAGTAGGTAGGTTGTATACAAGTATGTTTTAAAAATGTAAATGTTTTTTAAATTAGATTTATTTTGTCTTTAATAATTTGAATATTAATTCCCTATTTTATTTTATTTTAATTTAATTAGTTTTAATTTGGGTATTTTATTTTAATAAGTCTATGCTGTAATAAAGATATTTTCATTTTTTTTCATTTCATTTTTTATGTGCCTGCGGGGCTAAAGTGGCTACGCTGAGCGAAAGAAACCACTATACCTGCCGCTGCGGGGAGGAAATATACATGAGATCTGAGACATTCTTTACTTTTGCTCCCTAGGTGAGTTATCTACTATTATCTACTGTCACATTCTCTTATATCGAGGGAAAGTAATAAAAATAAAATGTAAGTGCCTCTACGGAACCAAGTTCAGGAAATTTTCCAAGTAAGAAAGCAGTTCTGAATTTACAAGTATAGTTTAAGTATTCTTCGACAAATTGCATTTTCCATCAATGTAACTCTTTTTGAACCTCGAACAAATTTTCAACACCTATCCTCCTTAAAGAAACATCTCACCACCGCTCAAATTTTAACTCTTCGGCTTTCGAAACAGAGTTTATTTAATGGAATTTCCGTTCCCCTGCAGGCTTTATTTTGTTTGTGAAAGGAATATGGACGTTAAAGCGATAGTTTTAAAGTGTTTTTATTGAGTTGGAAGGGTATAGGTCTCGCCCCTGTGGGGTGAATGACCCTAGAGCCTCCCCGGCCTGTGTTACGCAACATGTCCGTCTGTCTGTCACGCCAACAAGCCACCGGTAATTGTTGCAAGCTGTAATTGGCCGTCTACATGCTGGTGAAATCTTTATTTATTACTCGGCTGCCTTTTGGGGTGGCACCTGATCACCTGACTACTGACTACATGTACTTGTTCAAACGGCTTACAAATCCTTATTCAGTCGCAATTTTTTGCAAAATTAACAAAATACCTCTTCCTGCATAAATGCAACTATACCTACCTAACACAATTAGGTCCTCAACTTGCTCAACTTTCCTAATTGCTAAAGTCAGGTCGGGAATGAACTAGAAGTGCCCTAATCAAAGGTGACCCATTAATTGACTTGATGTCTTGTTAGGTTCGTTGTTAGGTGTACAAAATGTTCCTTTCATTTTCTTGTGTTTTAGTGTTGAGCTAAATCCTCCAAAGTTTTAGTAATATTCGTTCGTTTTTTAATGCTTATTGACAGCTCCTTTTAGTAAGAGTCGAGTAAAGGTAGGTACAAGAGCTCCTCCAAGTTCATATTGGAATATTATAGATGGTATGTGTGGATACGATAACAAACGAGAATGTTCGACAAAATTAGTGGATGTATAAATGCACGTCATGTTAGCTCTGGTGCTGACTGATGATGTCGACTCTCTAATCGCAGCAGACGTACAGCTTCCCTGACGTCGTTAATGGACGCGATTACTCGCCGGGGAGTTCAATACCTACCTACTTTGAAGGGGGTTTGATTTATAGCACGCATGGAGGAGTTGCAGGGGAGGGGAGGTAAGGGATGGCCACTGGAATAGTCCAACTTTTGCGCTCACTCCCCGAACGACGAAAATCTTTGAAGCGAAGAAAGATTATGTCGTGATCCTTCACTTTATAGCTATCAGGTGTCGTAACATTGAATTCAACAGAAACTTTTCAAAGCCGCGATCGACGTTTTAAATTAGTGGAGCTGTTCTATAAGGCATTTTGCATTTAATTCCTAAGCTTCCTGTCTGCAAGGCGTTGAGCTTAAAATCTCAAATGCAGGAGTGGGATTAAAAATGCGTACATAATTAAAATAATAGCATCGCCGCCGCCGCAGGCGCAGGGCGCCACCCTCGGGACGCGGGGCCCTGGCGAGGGCGGAATTCCGAAATTTAATTTGAATGAATTGTCGTAATTGCGGTGCGCGGTGCGCGACCGTTAGAGGACCTAGTAACGACAGGATTACAGATTTACAGCTAAAGATTGCTCTATGGAAAGATTAACGGTGGACAGCGACTAAAACATCTGAAAATATTCAGGTTGTTTTGTAAAAGAAATATTAAGAAAAAAATATCCAGTAAAATTGGCTAATCGAGCCATTAAGGTTCCTGTTATTCAATAAGAGTCAAAAATGAGGTCAAAGATAGCTGTATTTTCAGAAATCGGGTGTTTAAGTACAAATAACTGAAAAAAAATAAAAATTTCACTGAATTGAAATAACTCGAAACTCATTAAATTTCGCTGAACTCGCTTAAAAGATAGTCCAAGATCTTCTTAAGCAAGCTTTGAAAGGATTCGGTTACCATCACCGTCATCATCAGCCTGTATTTATTATGTGGACTCCTCTCTCGAGTAACATCGAAAGAACAATTTTCAGTTTCCTTTTGAAGTAACGTGTACCAATAGATAGTACTGACGCGAATTATACAAAATACAAAATAGTTTATTGTTTCATAAACATAATATGAACAAAGAATTTGAACAACCCTGCCTGCAGCTTTAGCGTGAGCTGTGTTGCAGCAGACAGTGTCTTCCCAGAATATGAGATAACAATAAAAATGTAACTAATACAGCTTAAGATAGATAAAAATGGTATAGTTAAGTGAGTGTGTGTGGGAGGTGTGTTGTTGTGAGTGTAAGTGTGTGTTAGTGTGTGTGTGTGTGTGTGTGTGTGGTGGTGAGTTTCGTGTGTGTGTGGTGCTTGAGTGTTGTGTGTGTGTGTGTGTAGGTGTGGGGTGCATGTATGTGTGTAAAATGTGTATAATTAAGTGTGTATAATTATGATCGGCGCTATCTCTGCCGTTACGGTATTTATAACAGTTTGAACACATCGCTGCTGGCCTCAGTGCCGCCTTGCTACTTGCTACTACTCATTTGAACATGCTTCTGTTATTAATCCGGCTGATTCCAATGAATGCGGCAGATATAGGCTTTGTCACGAAATTAGCTGAACAAAGCACTTATCAAGGATCTGTCTGTATGTATACAGCACAGCGGCTGACATTCTGCCGCACAATGTTCCGTAAATCAAGGCTTTGTATTGTAGCAGGCCAGACTTCATGAATAGAGAGCTACATTGTACTGGTTATCGATTCGTTCGAACATTATCATTTACTGAATCTTAATTTATATTTACTGTATTTTAGCTTCTAGATCATTATAATGACATAATTTGACAAAGTTAATCTCTACCGTTTCGAAATAATACTTAAATGATTAATTAATTCAAATATTCCCACGACGACGCGAAGTTCACATTGATAAATGTACATTTACTGTTTCACCTTAAAAAACGATAAAAAAATTAAAGAGCCAGAGATGGTTTATTCAGAGGCTGACTCAGTTAATGAATCTGGGAAAAACAGAAACGACAACCAAATCCCTCCCCATTTAGCGACAACTACAGAACAGAACTGACGAAAATCTGTCCCCGCGTCTCTGCGATTGTCGCCCCTGCCCGGAGTCCCGGGGTGTCTCAGGGGTACCTTCTGGCACCTGTCTTATTCCCCCGTTATTGAATATTGAGTGTGTCTTTGCGTATGTAATTTGCACAAGTGTCGACGGATTCGTTGTGGGGCGCGTCGCTTGTGATGCGAGACAGGTGGAACAAGCCGAGAATTTTATTTTATCAGAAATTCAATGGTTAGACAAACCCACTTTCTCACACATGTATCGATTCTTGACCGATCTAAGCAAAGGCGTTAAAGTCTAATGGATCAAAATTGAATTTAAAAATATTTTTTATGCAATCAGTAATAATGACCCTATTAAAAAAAATACAACCGCCTTCAACTTCGAATACCTGGATGACATCTTCATATTTTCTAGTAATTTTGATTTAAAACCCAAACTACATACAATTTATATGAGACCACCTCTGAAGTATTACCTACCGACCAAAGAAAAAAAGAATCTTCAAATTCAGTTCATAATTGGCGGAGTAATCGCGTAACATACATACAAAAAAAAACCTACAGTCGAATTGAGAACCACCTTTTTGAAGTCGGTTGAAAATAATTATTCAATTATGTTTTTCTTTTCATCTCAAATATATATCTACACTTGGCCACTAACTCTCGCGGTGTAAGCGACGTTGGGCGTTGTTTTACTGCCGGAGTTTTTATGGTTGTCAAGCTAGGTGTTTGACCACAGCTTATCCCAACTTTAACAGTTGAGCACTATTTTATATACCAACCCGATTTTTATGACATTTAACAACCAGTGGTTTGGTTATCAATTTGATTAAAATCTAAACAGGAGTTGAAAAGATTTAGAGATCGCGTGGTCACAGATCGGGTACAAAAGACTATTAGGTAATATTAGTGCAAAGTAATCGCATTCGCGTAACGTTTCCTCTGGAACTGGGTCACTTAACAATAGAAACTGCTGGGAAAACAAAACGGTAAGTATAAGATGACAATAAAGATGGAGGATATATTGATGATCGTGTACTCCATAAACTTATGTATGTAGTTGTAGGTACTTATATTATGTTACGACTCGTCTAGCTCTCAGAGCCGCCGTTAGGTTTGTCTTGTTTGCGAAATGAAGAGTGTTTTAACACTATGTTAAAAAAAGATGTTTTTAATTTCAACTCACTGCCTCGAACACCTACGAGTTGCTCCGACAAAAAGGGAAAAGGGAAATTTCTAAAGCAAAAGTCAATGTGGCACAAGTGACAAAGGGACAGGTGTCAAACTATGAAATGCCTAAAAATGGGTAAAAAAATCTTCCCGTGGTACTACTAAATCGCTCAGTAGTTCTTACCCTTGTTTTTTAACTACTGGTAGTACCACGGGCAATAAACGCTTTTTTGGACCAACCTTAGTTCTAAAAAATCCACTTTGCATTTAATAATGTTTATAGGATTAAAGTGGATATGAAAGTGCAAAAAAAACCAACAATGGATCTTTAAAATGGACTTTAGTGGACCTCGCACTTGCAACTCAATAATCTTGATTAATTAAAAGCTGGGATAGTCTAGACAGAAGAACGCAAGAAAGAAGAAAATATATTGGAACAAACCTGAACGAATTTCTTACGATTTTTTTATTATTTATTTTATTTTATTTATTTACAAAATCCACAGCTCTTAAAAATAATACAATGAGACTAATAGTGAAACTGGCAGCCAATAAAGGATTTACATTTTATGAATTTAACTTATACAAAAATAACAACAATCACTAAATAAACACCTACATAAAATAATCCAAAAAAAGTACTACTAACTTATAGACATAATACATTTGAACTTTGAACTTATGTTCACTGACATAATAATTATTATGCATTAGGGTATGTACACGCGAGTGTGAGAGATAAATATAAATAGTTATTATATATTGGTAGACATTTCCCACAGCGTCATGTAGCCCTAAACGAAAGGAGGCTTGTACTATGGGAACTAAATAGCTGATATAATAGTTATACATACTTTCTTATTAATTTGGAGGTACTCGTAATCCCGAATGTTGTAATCCAAAATCCTTGATTTTAGCAGTAGTTTCTACGAAGTCACTTACTCACACGATTTTTTATGAATTCATCGCTACCGAAGTCACATCGATTTCAACTCAATTAAACCCCTAGCACTCCATTCTAAATTAATTTAAAACCCTCCAGTGCCTGTGCACGGTGTGAATACTCTATCAGGCAACAAGCGAGTGGCATCGCGGCAGGTCATCTGTATTCATGGCGGGAGAGCGTCGTCGTTTGGAACTCTACGACTCTCTTGTCGCAGCTCTGCGATCCGAGCTTTATCTTAATATTTTAGCTCTATAATAAAATGTACAGCCGAAAACGCTCACTGCTGGACGAAAGCCTCCCCTTAATAGGGAGGGGTTGCCATAATCCCCACGCTTTGCAGGCGGCTTGGGGATCGCAGAATGCTTACCACCGTTAACTAAGAGGACGCTGCTGCCCGTCCTCCGGCGGTTCTGGATGCAGTTTTAGGACATACCCAGGTCATAATTTTTGTTTGCACCATATATGTCATGTAGTATTCGAATACCAAGTATGGTCGAATATTATTATATCCTTTTCCACCATCATTCACCACTCTGGCCCGATGCGGGTTAGTGGAAACGCTGTTAACTTTCCCGGATATACACTCCTATAGGTTATTCCACAGCACGTTCTTGATTTACTGAACGAAAATTATCAACCAAATTGTCTACCTAACTTTGTACCCAGTCACGTCAAACCCTCAACTACCTGGTTAAACAAAGAACAGTAAATCGAGTTCCTGAAATCGCAGACCCAGCTTTTAATCAGGCCCTCCGGCGGCGGCGCGGCGGCTAGAGCCATGTGAGCAGCTAAAAGCGAGACGACGATTATCTGACGCCCCTGCCTCCGGGTGGAGGAGGGTTCCTCATCCCACACCCTAGACCCCACCACACCACGAAAAGGAAAGAGTAGAAAAGACCAGATAGATTTAGAATGCCCTCTTTAGATCCACTTCTAGTATATCTAACTGTAACGAGTCACTAAATAAAATTGTAGAGCGAATAAGACGTGTACATTTATCTCTCTCATCTTTCACCCGCACAACAACTCTGGACAACAAATCATTTATCTATTATTTTTATATTTTTCTTTTATTTTACACACCTACTGTACCTACACGTATTATTGGCTGTACATTATTAGCTTAGTACTAAAATATTGCCTCCCTAACTATACCTACCTACAAAACCATTTCTTTGCCATTCTTTAAATCAAAGAAATTTCTTTTTATTCTGATTTAATAGCACTAAAATGTAATGCATCTCTTTTTATTCTAAATGCTAAGAATATGCACATCGTCTTTAGAAAAACGAAGAAGTGAACTGACGAATTAAGTTGAGGGGATCGACGTCCTTTTCATACACAATTTCTAAAAGTACTTATTAGAATTCGTGTCGAGTCCGTCCGGTACATAGTGAAGATATTAGAAGCAGTAAAGATTGCGTTTACCATGTTTATGTATCTCTGGAGTCTTGGCACATTCGCTGTCCCACTGAAGTTGTCCATCTTTTGGATAAAATCCATTTATCGCTGTCCGTTCCCGAGCTCTGAATAGCCGAGATTCGCGTAAAATATGACGTGACCTTACAAAAAATTATGAGATCTATGTTACTGAATGGGTCACGGTTAGACTAAAAGGAGGAAACTGTAAAAGCAAAAGGGCTGAAATTCAGCTCACGAACAAATGTGTAGTCTATCTGTGTGCCTGCGACGCTATGTCATAGCCAACAAACGTTTAAGGCGAAATTATTGAACATGCTCTTCGGTCCTTTGTTTATTTGCGTGCGTCAACTGACTAGATGCTATACTATGCTATGTGAATTTTGGGATGACTAAACGAATATTCTGTATCATGTAGGTTTGGTCTATGTCGGTATAATAAAAGAAATCACATCATTGAGGAAGGAAATAAATACTTCATGGACCTACGGCCATATCACAAGTTGGGACATAACTGACTAGAAAGTGGAAAACACATTGCAGAAACAATTAATAATGACTTTAGTTAAGATACTACTGAGTTATCGGGAAGCCTAGCTTTCGGCAACAGTTGTATTGAACACTAGCAACTCGCTGGCATACAAATGACGACATTACACTAGTTTCAGAATATCTAATCGGCCTCCCCCGGGTTGTGAGGCAGGAAGGCTTAGACCTCGTCTAGCCTGAGGGTAGATTGCAATAAGGGTTGATACGGCTAATAATGTTACCGTCGTAAATAATAACTTGTGTCAGAGCCATTATTATACTGAAGATTACTTTACACATTGGAAATAAAATATGGCGCCGGATTTATCGAAAGATTTGAAAAGCAGGTACTTAAGCATAACGTAACGTCCTCTACGTCGGTAATACTAAAGGTCACAGAATGCATTTTATCGAAAATCTTTTGCGATTGCCAAGTTACATTGGCATACGAGTACGTAAAAGTCTTAAGTATAATCTATCTTGTAAAATCGAACTTAGTTGAACTTGGCCTTGGCCTTGGCCTCGTGAAAGCGGATTACAATTTGAAGCCACATTATCTATTTGGTTATGAGTTCTTCTATTTCCCTTTCCGGAATAATAAGGGAATAACGCCGTAACTGCCCTCAGCCTTTACTATCTACATTCACAGCAAAATTAAACAACGCTCTCAAAAGACTTTCAAAACAAGCTCGACCACCGCCGACTCTCCCTGACCAGAGTAAAAAGTCCACCACATCCCTCGCAGTTTTTGTTTACCAGACCAAAAAGGGACAAACATTGTTATTTAAAGGGTCTCCGCTAAATAGTCACATCCCTGCAAGGGTTGCCGAGGGGACACTGTAATTACCGATGGTTAAATATTTGATGCGGAGTCGGCAGGTGGACGCAGACGCAGTAGGTTGATAGACCATCAAATCCTGAGTATTGGGCGGAAATGGCCAGTAAGGGGATGTAACAGGTTTTACATGTCCGAACCCTAATTGATTGAAAGATTTATGAAGTAGGCGAAAAGTGATAGTTCTGCATTAGTAAGATATTTTTCATCACACTTGCTCGTAAAGTAGATCTTATTACATCACTTTTAGGCTCATAATTCAAGCTATTATACACGCGTGCTTTTTACTTTACATTACGGCACTTGTACTATAATAGGTAGAACCCGGTAAAGTCAAGTTTGTACGTGACTGCAATTAGACGTACGTATACGAAGCACTCTTAATATAGCCTGGTAATACTTACAGTTTTTTTGTAATACCAACAAAGAGTTCTTATGCCGCTGAAGTAAATGTCAACCTGCGCGCGCATTACTGATTTGGGCGCCATTTTCCGCAAATGTTTGTTGACGTTTTCGCTGTGTGGTTGATTATTATCAAAAAAAAATTGTTTTTTCCTCGCAAGTGTGACGAAAACAGTCGTATGGAACTCTTGTGCTATTAGTCATTACGCTCTCGGCTTTCTTATCGCGCTCGCCTGCGGCTCGCGCGCATAATACCGCCTCTAGTGTAATGACCAACATAGCACACTCGTATCATAATGTACTATAAAAATATAATTGACGTAAATACTAACATGATGTTTAAATCCAAGTAGTCTTGCGTCTGATACCGGGGTAAAAATATACGTAATGTGTGCCATCCACCCTATTAAGCGCTGACACCGGAGCTGCCGGGGTAGATGAGTTTTTTTTCCTTTATGCCTCGGTAACGGGACAGAGGCACCGGGGTGGATGGGAACAAGTCAACCAAACCTTGGCTTGTTTAGCTGGTATACCTACGATGAAGCACGAGTCGCTTTTAAAAGCGTTTTATGCAATTAAGTGACGAGTAAAGCATGTTTCTCGCTTGATAGTAAATGCCACGCTTGCACGCACCAGTGTAACTCAGAACGGAACTTGACCAGTTCGATACCCTGCCAAAGCAAGCACTGTCTTCGTCATACCAAACTGCAAGCTATTATTAGGTAAATCTCATTAAACTTCATTATTTTTCTTATTTTACTGAAAACGTGAACCCAAAATGGATCTCACTTGTCTCACGTAATAATCATCATCATTGGTAAGTATGTTTAGCAAATTAGTACTTAAGGCTATAAGTTCCTTTATCTGTTCTGATATATCAAGCGTCGTTCTTCCAGGGATCGATCGATAGCTCCGTCACCAATATAACTTGTCTCGGTTGTTAAGCACGTAACAAATCTTGGCTGGTGTCCAGAGCAAGTTGGGCCCACGTTGGGCCACATAAAGGCAACTCGCTTTCCTCGGAAACTTGTAATCTGGTTAATGTTGCGGTAGGTAGTTTGAGAGATTATTTCGAATAGGAGGGGCGTTCGCGGTGGATTTATGTTTAAACTTTTAGAAGTTATATAAGCTTCAGATGCGTTGGTGTACTTATATTTTAATCGAAAATATTATGGCCTTGTTAATTCAAAAAATGGTTTTATAAACGTCATAGTTTATGTTTTTTAAAGCATAAACAGGAAGAACAATTATGACCTCCGGCAGGACTCGAACCTGCATACGAGCAGTTTCTATGGGTCATAGTTTATGTTGCAAACTAGTTTACTTCCTCGTCAGTCCTGTTCAGTATTCTACATTTTCAATGTTAGTAATGCATATTTATATTTTACGATCTCTTTGCCCTAAGGATTAAGCAACACTAAATTATGCAAGGAATGCAAAACTAAACGTATGCAACCAAAAATCATGTCCTTTCAAGAAGGCTTCTTATGGGCAAATAAAACCGTCATTCTAGTTTCCCTTAACCAATATTTACAACTTGTAAACGATAACTTTCCCTCTCGAGTTGGAGGGGTTGCGATTTTTCATGCAATACTTAGTCTTATGCACGCGAGGAACAGACGAGGGCCTAGCAACGATCCCTGAGGGACGCCGAGCATTTCATTTGTCCCTATGTGCAGGCACCGGAGTAGTTGGTGATTTTTAAGCCATGCGAGGGGAGTAATGCATTTATTGGAGAGGGCTTCTTTGATCTCAAACGTCTCGATCTTTGGGGGCTGCGAAAGAGAGTGGAGGTTTCTAACGGCATCGGAAGCCTAATTGCGTGCGCTATTATTAAATATTGAGTTATGTTTATTCTGGATTAAACTTTGGCTCTTGCGTTCTACTTGTATTGATGTCGTAAAATATTTATCACCCTTCGATATTAAACCTGGGTAAGTTTCAGAGTTATGAGCGAGAGCAGTCGAGACGTCTCTGTACCGAGTTCCCGATAATAAACAAGTTTTTACTAAGCGAAGAATACTGTCAAATTATACTAAAAGCAGCTGTATTTCAATGTAATTTGAGTTGGTGGAGCATGCCGTGGTGATTTTCTGCAAAAACAAAAATGCGTTGCGTATTTGCGATTTATATAGAGTCTTTAGTGATACATTTTAGCTCTCGTAGATAAGACGGGGAAGGAAACGATCCTCATCCGTCTCGACTCGGTTATTTTTGTTTATTTTCCTGTTAAGTTAGGTTAGGCATGAAAAAAAAACAAATATATATATATATACATTGGCTATAAGCTTACATACTATTAAGAGTTAGCATTGGGCCCCAAAATCGGTAAAGGTATGTTTGTAGCTTTTTTCAACCGATCATGTTCATCAGCACCCTACTTTATTATCTAGAAACACATACTTTAGGTACCTATTTGTTCCTAGATAGCATCTAAAAGTAGGTAGGTATGATACTTACCTACTTATAGGTGCTGTTATCCGTCAAGCGCATGCGTAGCGTTAGGGTGCATTTCCACTGAGGCGAGCGAGCGGAGTGGAAAATAAACTTGCAAGAACTATAAGAACATGATTAGTTGAGACGAGCAGGAAGCACGTCTCCTAACCATTCAGGTTATCTTCATTCTCCGCCTCAGAGGAACAGCACTAAGTATTAAGGTCGCCTCACCATAACCTATTTTTCTATCAATAAATTGTTATTTTTCTATTGTGTGTTAAGTTAAGTACCTACTCACTCTCTATCGAAAACATCCGAAACTTCGAATACGCGTAGCTCTATCTTACCTAACTACTGTCAAAGCCTTCGATCTTCGAGCACTACCTATACCTAGTAATGTATCCTCGAAGCCGTCTTAAGTATTTAAGCCTATGCTTGTCTGGTTTCCAGATGCGATGTGGAGGTCGGTGGAGAGCGGCGGCGGCGGTGGGCGGGCGGCGCCGTGCGCGCGCGGCAAGCACTCCGCCACGCTGCTGGGCGGACACGTGTACGTGCTGGGCGGGCGCGGCGCCGGCGGCTCCTTGCCGCTGCGGGACTTCTGGCGTTACAGCCTAGGTGACCGCCGCTACACTACACACCTCCCGAGCTGCAGCCTAGAACACAGCAGGGTGCTGCCACTGCACAAAGTTTCGTATCGCGATACCAGCGCCCTGCAGGCCTAACACGCGCACCGCGAGAAATTTTTCTCGATTCTACAAAACAGGACAAGGCTACGAATCTGTATAAGTTTTTCTCGTTTTCGCACGACATAAAGACACGACAAAATTTTCTCGCGGTGCGCATGTTAGCCCTGCTGATCACGTTAGATATTAAGCTAAAGCAGTAGTTTGACTTCAAGCAATCGCCCGAATGTAGTCACTTGATCAAACGAGCGCCTCTTCCTCCGCCCGCTACGATACTTCAATCAAGGTATACGCTTAACAGACGCGCGCGCGACGTCATTTAGATCCACCGAGTCTGAGTGTGTGTGGTGTGTTGTGTCGTCAGCTTACAATGCTTCAAAACAGACTGTGGAATTCAATTTTCAGCAACTCTAGCTTTGTCCAGTTTAGGTATGTTCAGCCGGCGCTCCGTCCGGGAGGAAATTGCAAGGCTGAAGTCAGTGGCCGCCCGCACGCTAGCCTCGTCGCACGTAACTAAACATACGTGATAGAAAGAGAGAGGTATATCTAGGTGAATATTGCGAGCGGTATCCAGCGCTATGCGAGTTGAATTGCTACTTTATTGCCTAGAAGATAGAGTCCTTATTTATTTCAATTCCTTTGCGGAGTGAACTTTCTGTACGTAGTACTATTATTTATTCTGTGCTCTAACCCTCTGACCGACAGTAGACATTGAATTTAAGGACACGCTCGATCCAAACTACTGCTATAATTTATATATCTACTGTGCTCTAACATCTTAGGTTCCATCAACTAAAGACGAGTTTTTATTGTGGTTTTTATGCACTTTTCCACCACACTTTGCATATTGTCTTTGCTTTTATGTACCATAGAGATATAGTTCCTACCTCTATGTTATGTACCTACCTATATATTAGTTTTAAAAAACGTACTAATTTATTAGAGTAATGACAATGTCCGTATACACATGTAAATAGTCTTGCATAGTTATTGTTAATTCAATTAAAAGGTTTACCTACTAGTACCTACTTCATCGGTTTTATTGAAATTGGAAAGAAATAGGATAAAGTAAGTAAGTAAGTTCGTATAGGCTGAGTGGCCAGCCCTAGTGTCAGAGTTAATGTGCCGCCCGAAGGCCTCTGACATGGCTGACGATTGTTGTTATAGAAACTAGAACAAACAACCGGGCCCAACAATTTAACGTGTCATCCGACCCACGGTAGCGCTCAGAAATAAATGCCACTCACGGTCACCCATCCGAAGCCTGACCGGACCGAAATAGGATGAATGAGGAGCTTACGAAAATAATTAAATACTACCCCGTATAGTATTTTATAATCTATGCTATGGGGTAGGTAGTTTGTATGAAACAACAAATTTCAAACGATCTTGTGTTCAACAGACGTTGGCTCACAGTTTTTGTAGGGCCGACTTCCATAGTCGTTTCGTTTCAAAATGAAAATGAGATCATTCAGACATCGCATATCATTTTATACGCTTCATAATGGCTAGGGATCTCTATAAGATAGGTACGTAGTTAATGACCACGATACACGCTGATAGCTTGACTGATTTTGTCACTAGGATTGTAGTCCTGGCGGAAAAGGAGCAGTAACATCATATCCACCAGCACTTTGACTGTTTTCTGGATGAACATATGCTTGTATTGACCTACCATTTAATCTAAACAATGTCGTTATTCATACCCTACGTTTAACTTACTGCTGTAATAACTAACTATTGGCTCGCAGCCAAAGCAATAAATTTCAGTAGAGCACTTTCACCATTTTCCATTTCGATAGTAACAAGTGAATCGTACCACACCGCAGTGCTCGGCCTACTCGTATTATGAATATTGTACAATCTCTCACAGATCTAAATAAATGTGGGTCACTAATCACCATGTATATCTTGCTTTATTTATTTTATTTCGAATCCACGTTGTAAAGATTGCGTTTGACTGCCTCATACGATGCGGTCTCTCTTGCCTAGAAAGAATCGATTCACTCCCGACATCGATTGGAAATTATGATCTAATCACACACTCCAGGCATTATCGCATTTAATTATCTAGCTGCTAGATTCTAGCAGTTTGCAAAATGAACGAGGAATCAAAAAACTTAGGGATTTTTGACCTAAACCATTAAAACGATGTCACTTTTTTGTATTCTTGGCCGTTGTGCCCAGGCACCAGCTGCTCGAGGGGTCTTGGTGGGGCGCATAAATGGCCAGACCAGGACCAAGTTTTGAATATTTTTCTTTTCAAGGGAGCAGTTATGTATGTGCGCCCGCACTGTGCGCATAAATAGGCTAGTTACGGCACTGGCAGGGCCAATGCAACCTTGCAGAAGTGCATCCGACTAGACTAGCCATCTTTGCGTCGATATTCAATGCTTTGGAGATGTAAAAAAAAAACTTCAGAGTTTAATGAAAATTGTACAAGTCTGAGTAATTTCCTTCCTAATTCTCCCGTTTCCTGCCAATAAACCGTGGATCGCGCCCGGAAAATCAGCAAATAAGCTGTCGGCAGCCGGAACTGTAATTGGTCCCGCGATTCCCGACGCTCGACCTAATTACAGCCGTCGAACATCTGACGCGAGCATCCGCAGCGCTCGGAGCTCTGAACGGTTGAAAGGTCCTCGAGAACCGCTCTATCGACTGAGATCTGCAGCCGCGTCAGTCACTCGCCGGGGACGAGAGCTCTCGACGGAAATGCAGAGTTCTAAGCGAAGTTTGAACTCGTAGATGTGTAGTAGGTAATGTGTTTTTGTCCATAAATAATATATAGTTTATATATTGTCTATAATATTGTCTATTTAGATTTCAAATCAATTCAATTGAGCAAATACAAAAACATTAGTTAGTTAGTTGAAAGAAAATTAGATTACGCGCCTTGCTAAAGCAAGTAATTAATACACTCATGTAAATTGAGTGCCTTCGCATGCGCTATATAGGGCACCAACGTTACACTCGTGCAGTGATGGATCAATTCAAATGGATTGCAATCTGCGCTCGGTGCAGCAATCTACTATTTCTGGATATCGCTAGAAGTCTACCGTGACGTTTCTCTTTACTCCCATCGTCGGGAGTTGGTCCACCTCGGTGCTCCTGCCCCGTTACCGGGGCAGATAGGAAAAATCCTGGATCTGGACCTGGAACTTCACCGTGGTAGTGGTGCTCTTCACATAGGTTATTTTCCCTTTTTTTTAACTAGCCATTATCATCATCGTCATCAGCCCGGAGACGTCCACAGCTGAACGAAGGCCTCCCCCTTAGACCGCCACACTGTACGACAACCTGCCATTTGCATCCACCGGTTGCCATCGACTTTTACAATGTCGTCGGTCCACCTAGTGGGAGGCCTTCCTACGCTACGTCTTCCGGTTCGCGGTCGCCACTCAAGAACCTTTCTTCCCCATCGGTTGTCCTTGTCAGTTCTTCGAGCGATGTGGCCTGCCCTGCGCCACTTCAACTAGCCATTATAAAGCATATAAAATGATATGCGATGTCTGAATGATCTCATTTAATTTGAAACGAAACGACTGTGGAACAGCGAACGACGGCCCTATAAAAACTGTGAGCCAACGTCTGTTGAACACAGGATAACATAATATATCCATGTTAGTTAAAAGTGGTTTGTCAGGCGGTCCAGTATTGTACAAGTGTTGTGGGTGTGTGCAGCGTGCGGCGCGTGGGAGCGGCTGGAGTGCCGCGGGGAGCCGCCGCCCGCGCTGCAGGAGCACAGCGCCACGGCGCACGGCGCGCGCCTCTACGTGTTCGGCGGCGAGCCGGGCGCGCTCTCCTGCGAGACGCCGCTCTGGATCTACGACACCACGGTTCGTATACTGGCTGCTACTACTACACTGCACACAAGGCGGTGATCGAGCCGAGGATCGCGTGCATGAAGGCAGCAGTAAAAGCTTGCAGCTATAGGGCTTTACATTACGGAACAAATAGACGTACACATACACGAGTCGTTTACACGCTACTGTATGGAAATCGTTTGTCAAGGATCTGCGTGCAGCAGCGTAAATTCTTCCACGTAAAATTATTCATGGTGTTTGCCTCGTGGGTCGCTAATAAAGAAAATGCCTCACAGACGCAAGTTTGGCGCAAGCTCCCCGGGCAGTCGACGTACGCGTCCAGCGCGCGGCGGCGCGCGGCGCGCGACCCGCGCGGGCCCGGCGCGGGGCCGCGCGGGCGCCGCGGGCACTCCGCGCACGCGCTCAAGGACTGCCTGCTCATATACGGCGGGTACATGGACCTCAGGGGCTCCACCAATGAGCTGTGGGCGTTCCATTACGGTGAGAATCTGCTTTTTTCGATTGCAGTAATGCTATATTATAGCGGTCGATTGTCTGTATCCATTTAAGGCGGGCTTGTAGCAGTTTTGAACTTTTTTAACATGTGGGAATAATCCAAAATGCCCGAAATTGAACCATATTTTTTTTAAATTAAAATTGATTATAATATTTTAGCTTTTTGTCTTTTAATTAAACGCGGATTCTGAATGTTGCGCTCGATAGAAAAAAATTTCAAAGTAGATACTAAATCGGAATTTGGATTAACTAGAACTAAGATTTTTTTTTTTTTTAATTACATTATGAAATCACGTAAAATTTATTCTAATAGATAGAATACAGAATTATTTTGTTATATTTGATTTTTAAGATCACAGTATTTCTTATTTATATTTTTCAAAACAATGAAAACTCTACTAAATTTAGCAACTCGAGCGCTCGCGCCTTGTCATCTCTCTCGCTCGCGCCTACCGTTTAGTGCCTATCGTTTACTCGCCTGAACCTACGCTACAACCAGGCCTTAAGCTATAGTAGCTGCGAGTGCGTAGTACGGAGTGCGTGTACCGTGTCCCTCGCTTCCCGCGCAGAGTCGGAGTCGTGGCACCTGGTGCGCACGGCGCTGGCGGGCCCGGCGCGGCACCGGCACGCGGGCGCGCTGCACGACGCGCGCCTGTACGTGCACGCGGGCCAGTGCGACCTGCGCGCCTGCAGCGACCTCTGGCACTACGACACCAGTACGTACCTACTTCACATCTATTCAAAAACTGTTCGTTTGTATTTCGCAAACAGGGACCAAAATAGCTCTTTAATCCCTAGAGACGAAAAGTGATTTGAATTTGGAATGGGGATATTATTAGTAACAGTTCCAATCACCAATGAGATCAATCACAAACATTGTATGAACAAGTAACAGGTCGTATGACAAAGAAAAGCGCGCGAGTACCTATATAAAAAAATATTTAAAAAACAAAATTGCGGGAAATGCATTCCGCCATCGTGCGGCTTATTTTTAAATAAAAAAATTGAGTGTATCTTCCTCAAGTAGTGAGAATGATAGAAACGTAGGTACTATACTTATTCATAAGCTGCACTTACAAATTTTCTCATAAAAGGTGATAAAAAGTAGACTGTCCACCTCCAACACTATTTTAAGTTCGATAGTGACGTACCTATACTTTGAACGAGTGACGTCTACTCTAGAATCCTTCGCTCCGCTCTGGATTCAATGAAACACCCTCGCCTTAACAATAGTCGTTTGCTCCCTTGGTAAACAACCTACTATTATATTGTTCGGCCTGAGACCTGCTACTTCCAGGTGTAGCAAGTATAGAAATAAGTATTTCTTGACAAATATTTAGTTTGCATTATAAAGTTACAAACAGCAACAAAGGCAAAACCATCACTGCTTATCCCCACCCGTGTGTCCGCAGTGTCCCGCGTGTGGTGCCAGGTGCGCACGCCCGTGAAACTGACACCAGGGCCGCGCGCGGGGCACGCGGCGGTCCGCGCGGGCGCACACCTCTACATCTTCGGCGGCGACGCGCACGGCCAGCCCGCTAACGACATGTGGCGCTTCCATTTTGGTATGCGACAGCTTCCCAGTTACAGCTAAGTGGCTTTAGCTGAAAATATTATAATGCAAATCTGTTTGCGTTTCGGGGTTTCGTGAATGCAAACCTGGTAGACCTGAAAGACAAGTTCGGTTGTACGATCCATTTGATGAGTTTACCCTTTATTATAAGACAATCAGTAGAAGCGGCAACTAAACTATCATCCCGTGTGAAGCGATCTAACTACGTAATTATTCTACTCCAAACTCTCATAAGTACAGTCAATTTTAACTAAGATCTAGAAAAAACCTACCATAGAATATGAATAAGCTACCTATACTTAATTAGTAGTTTCAACATATAGTACGTTTGTTCCCCAGCGACGGAGACGTGGGAGCGCATCGTAGGGAGCGTGAAGTGGCCCCCGCCGCGCGTGGACGGGTGCGCGCTGCTGGTGCCGGGCGCGCCGCCCCGCGCGCTGGCCCCGGCGCCGGCGCACGCACCGGCGCACGCGCCCGCGCACGCGCCGCGCCCCGAGCCGCACGGCCTGCTGCGCGAGATCTCCAAGCTGTCGTCGTTCCACATGCGGCGCGGCGCGCGCTGCTCCTACTCCGTGCTGGCCGGCGACAAGGACTCCACCGAGAGCCTGGTGCGCCAGGAGGCGGCGCTCTCCAAGTCCCACTCCGCGTACGTCATCGACGAGCGGCAGCCGGCCGACGGCGGCGAGAGCCCCAGGGAGGGCGACGTGCCTGACTTTAGGTCGGAGATATCCCGGGAGCCGATCTCGGTGCCGGACTTCGCGGACATGATCCTGCCGACGCCCGTCCTCTCGCCGATCGAAGCGACGAAGCTGGTCTACTTGGACTCGGAAGAAGAGGAAGACGTGAGGCGGGAGAGGAACAGGAAGCCGGCCGCGGCCGAGCCTGCGTCGGTCCGCTTCCCGCCCGAGGCCGCCGCCGACGACGAAGACGCAGCGCTGTCGACGTCGGACTACGCGAGCGCGGAGAGAGTGAACAGGCTCTCCGGAGTGTCGCTGGGCTTCAGTAACCCGCACTACTTGGGGCCCGACGTGAGGAAACTGGGCCAAGCTTTGACGCCGGATTCAGGCGTCGGCGCGGGGGATATAGAGTTGCAAGATCTGGGGCAGAAACGAGCTCGTGGCGCCCCCAGGAATGGGGAAACTCAGCTGCACTTGCTCCTAGTGGGGGGTAAGGAGCCTCCCCACGTGGCCTTGCTCCAGAGTCCCATCTCGATGTGGACGTATAGGTTGTTGTAAATGTTTCAGCGTCCAATAGAAGCTAGCGCCGTAGATGTAGCTGTTAGCATTTCGGTTGTAGACGCATTTGTACGAGTCTGACGCGGATCGAAAGCTTCAGGTTATTTTAAGGAGCGATTTACAAGGCTAAAAAAAGTTCTAAAGCGTCGCAAATCTTTAGATTCGTGTAGCAGGAAAAAGGTGTGGAAATGTCCAATATATATAGTAACTGATGGCGATGAAAAAGAAACCGACATGTAGGTAATTACTCCCATAGGAGTGTATTTTTCCTTTGTGATTTTTTTGAAGTAATAAAATAGAAATCGATTCTTTTATTAACAATTCATGTTTGTTCAGTAATGGATCCCTATATAAAAATTGTTCGATCGGTTTGCTTTTTCACGTCCATCATTTTTTTTTATATGTAGGTATTTATATGACATTAAGGTTAGAACGTAGGAGGTGAATACCTAATTGAGCATTTACTGTAGATTTCGTAGAATATATACTTAAGACGTTCTTAATATTCTATATATTATCATTTATATCGGGTAAACAAATCATATTAATATTTAATATAATATAACAAAAAAGGAAGTGTTCCGTTGGAAGCAATTCGAATTGAAAAATATTTTTCAAAAATGACGTCCAAATTACTTACTCCTAGAGAAGATTAGACAAATATTTAGACTATAGTGGTTTATGAATCGCTATATTTACATTTTGTATAAATATGATTTATTAAGGGGATGTGCCGGCCCAAATTTGCCGAGAGATGGCAACAGAATAATATTTATTGAAAATATTTTTTTTGACGTAGTAGCGATTCAAATTAAAGAATCCTATGTCCTATGTATTTGTGAAATTCAGTTATTAATGAGATGAAGATGATGATGGTACTGAACGCAGCGCTGCAGAAACGGAACGATTACCTATAGCTACTATGAACGAACATAGTATAGCCGTATTCGTTCCTTTAAAACGAACATAGTAGCCACATCGTTATACCATTGTTTATAAATGAATATTGTTTTATGTTCGTAATAAAGATCAATTTCATTTCATTTCATATTCGTTCCTTTTCTGCAGCGTTCAGTTGGTACCATCATCATCTATTACTCTCATTGTACAGCTAACAAGTTCGCATTTAATGAAATATAAATGGGCCATTAAAATCACTGTTCCTGTACATGGTGTGGCGAATTACTATTTTCTTCAAACTGAATTGCAATTTACGTTGTAAATAACTATTTATTGACAACAAAAAAAGTATAGGTAAGTACCTAAGTATTCTATCAGCTATCTATACACTAGGGCCTTTTCTGTGCATCTATAGTACAAGCTTTGCTTAGTTTGGGGCTAGATGGCGCTGTGTGAACTGTCCACCCAATATTTATTTATTAATAATAATAACTTTATTTGAGCATAAATAACATCATAGACATTTGAAGTTAATAGGTAGGTTTTACAGTATAAACTAATGTTAGTTAGTGGGTAGATAAAATAACTTCGTTAAACATAATTATGAACCCTGTGTCTCACAGATTCGTGTGTCGTGAGACTCAGTGCCTTCCATTTAGATTTAAATTAATTAAAAACAACAATAGAAATTATTCCGGCGTTCTCTAGACAACTTTGGACTTGCACATCCCCCTTAAATGTAATAACTAATGCAATTAATAATTACTTAAGTACCTACTTCCTAGACCTATAATATTTTTTACCACTTGGACGTTGCCAAATGGTTTTAGACAAATGTATGCCATATTTTTATTTGTATTTTCACATTGTTACTTGATGGTTTGTTTTTTAATCTCCGGTGTTGTTTGTTGTATTATTAGTATTAGTATTATTATTATAACTCGGTTTTTATACAACTGATTATTTTTGATAATAATTAGATCTAACTTATTATGAGTTTCATGTTAATTACACACACACACACACACTGTTATGAATTAATTAAGTATTACATACCTGAGTGATAAGTTACTTATTTAGATGGTCAATATGATTAGAGAAAAAAAAACTCTAATAAGTGTTGCCTGTTGAAACTTTTTTCTTTTCCTAGCAATAGTGTAGTTATTAATTCATCCAAGGAGTTTTGGAAAAAATATCATGTACCTACTTAGTTTTGTTTATTAAAGTGCCCATTTATGTGCATGAGTGCGGCCAAGAGATGCAATATGTGTTGAAACATGTATTTTCGAGTACGTTCTTAACTCCGAGGAAGCTGGTATTAAAGTTGCCATGACTTTAAGGATATGATTGGACTTGACCTTACTTGTGACTTTATGTCTGCGGCTGAAGGACTTGCCTTGGTGGCCAGGAAAAATTTAAAAAAAAGTCATCTGATTAGGTACTACAAGGGTCACTATATTGTACAGCCATTAGTGTTTAATTTATCTATGCAGCCAACAATCCCAGTAGTTACCTACATTTTTCAAATAGCATTTTGAAAAAAACCTGAACCTACTTTCATACTATTAGGGGAACAAAGCCATGCACACGGATTACTATAAGTACTCGGATTCCTAATCAAACGGACTAAACTGCTAGCTTGAAATGTCACTTTTCAAAATAATGCTGCCTGCTAAACATACGTAGTGATGAATATAGTTAGCATTTATATAAGTTTTTATTGTTCAATAATGCCATTATAAATGTAAAGCGCTGCCAGTGGAAGAGCAGGTAGAAAAGAGAGTTAAGTATAACATATTGTGTTAAAAAGTTGTTCTGTAAATTGCTACACGGAAATGTAACTTTATTTTCATGATTTATACCCTTGAAAAGATTGAAATCGTACATAAGTCAGGAACAAAGACACCAAACACCTTTTAATAAGACTAATATAAATATATCGAAGTAGTTCACTGGTGTGAAATTATTTTAAAAACTTTAAGTTTCTTAACATATAAAACTCATTGTTTTTATCCCAGCACTATTTAAATTTTGCTTACAATTTGCAACACTTGTAATGTCAGTTTAGCCCGTTTAATTATGAATTCGAGTATAGCTCTATAATACTGGCTGCTCATTACTGTCTCCCTTCTGATTAACTAGTATTTAAAAGTATTTGCGGTAGTGGCGCCCCTATTGATTTCTATTCTTTTTCGCCCAACTATTTTTAGATAATTCGATGGTGGCTCTTCCACAATCGTACATTTCCAAAACACGATTTAATCTCGTCTCCATTATTTAATTACATACGTTCCCATTCCCAGTTACGATACGGAAACTGAATAAAGATGATGACATGACCCCTAGGATGGGTGTAGGTCGACTACTGACAGCTTTTCTTGTTGTAATGGTGACTGCTAAATAGACCTCGACTCGACTATATGACCCTGACTTAAAAGCTGGATCCGCCCTTGCCAGTACAGTACACAGAGTATGCTGGTTGGCAGCGTATGGCCGAGCCGCACGGAGACTGAATAGCGTAGCGTTATTCCTTCTTTTTATACTCATTTGTAAACTAGAGCCATATATTTAGAGCCGATTCACATATCGAGGTGACGTTGACGGCAATCGCAGTGAAGTGCGATTCATTCAGAGATCCTAAGGCCAACTATCAACCAATTTATCTTCTTAGGATCTTATTGATAAATAAAACGTAGATTGGCCTCATAGTAGTTAATTAATCCGTCTTTTCAACCGACTTCAAAAAAGGAGGTTCTCATTTCGACTGTATGGTATTTTTTTTTTGTATGTTACGCGATTACTCCGCCAATTATGAACTGATTTTGATGATTCTTTTTTTGTTTGGTAGGTAATACTTCAGTTCTCTTCGGTCAAATATAAATTTTATCGAAATCGGCTCAGTAGTTTGGTTTTTAAATCAAAATTACTAGAAAATATGAAGATGTCATCCAGGTATTCGAAGTTGTTTTTTTTTAAGCGTATTAAGTATACCTTTTCCTTTCTTTGACATGGCGAGTAAAGACAAAAAACGGAGTGTTTCGAACTTCTATTACTCTGTGGTATCGAAGCTACTATGTCAGCTATCTATGTTATGTTATGTATGCAGTTTTATAGGTATATCCTAATGGTATATTAAATAGGTATGTCCTAAAACTGCACCTAGAACCACCGGAGGACGGGCAGCAGCGTCCTCTCGGTTAACGGTGGTGACCATTCTGCGATCTCCAAGCCGGGGATTGTGGGGGTTATGGCAACCCCTCCCTATTAAGGAGGAGGCCTTCGGCCAGCAGTGGACGTCGTCTGGCTGTTGTTGACTATGTTTTTATCAATGAGGAGGTTAATGAGCAAGATAAATGGTTAAAAAACTAAAACTCCCCTCAATATTTTGATAGCAAATTGTACATAATTATTTGAAATGTACTCATCAAGCCCTTTCTCATGAAAACAAACACGACATATTATTTGGAAAAAATACTTTGGAGATGCGATTTTATTTTTAAGAACCGCCATATTGAATTTGTTGTGACGTCACATACCTATAGCTTGGCAAAAGTGTTGAAAGCTAAAGAATTATTCTCTTCTTGAAATACTTGTGATTCGTAAGAGGGCGAATTGATGGTTGGTAGGAATTAAAACTATTTTTGCGCCCCTTGTTAATTTTTACTCTTGACTTTCATTTCTTGGTCATGGCTTCTGCGATCAGCGCTTATGCCGTTGTCCGTTTCATGATAGTTTCCTACTCTTTTTTTCCAAGTTTTATAGGTGTACTTAGACGCGGAGAGACATCTAATTTTGTCAAGTGAAATAGAAACACACAGACAGTAAAATCATAACCTTTTTGCGTAGTCGGGTAAAATGATGTAGTGCCGCTACACTGGCAGCTCTGTGTGAATTGGCCCTTAGTTTTAAGTTGATTGTAGTGAGCCCAAACACAGTGCGTTGTCTATTCGGACAGCGTGAACGAACGGAACTTTTTTGTTTCTGTTTGGGCTAGACGGCACTGTTTTTGGTCAGTCTAGAAGAAGTATTGCTTGCCACTATTTATAGACTAGATACGTATTATTACGGCTAAGTTCAAGTACGATATTTCCAAATCCTGTTATTAAAATGTTTTTGTAATATTTTCGTATTTTATTTTACGATGTCCCCCTTTCAACAAGTTTAAATTTAATTAATTAATCAATAACCTGACGTCACTATAGCCAAAGTATACGAGGGCGGGTCAGTAAGTTCGTAACTTTTTGAATGAAACACAGGTTTTTAGATAAAAACTTATTTTATTTTTCAACATAGTCTCCTTTGAGTTCTATACACTTAGTCCAACGTTTCTCCAACTTTTTTATCCCTTCCGAAAAATATGATTTGTCGACGTCATCAAAATAGGCCTTTTTTTCGAGATGATTTCGTCGTTGGAGTTAAATCTCTTTCCGCCGAGCCATTTCTTCAAGTTTGGGAACAAGAAATAGTCACTCGGGGCTAAATCTGGAGAATAGGGCGGATAAGGGAGCAATTCGTAGCCCAATTAATGGATTTTTGCCATGGAAACTGCACATGTGTGCACCCTTGCATTGTCCTGGTGGAAAAGAACTTTTATTTGGCCAAATGTGGTCGTTTTTTTTTCAAGCCCTCATTGAATCAACCCAATAAGTTGGTATAATATTCGAAATTGTCACACGGTTGCGCTTGTGGTCGATTGTGAGCAAACGCGGCACCCATCTTGCGAAAAGCTTTCTCATACCCAAGTGATCATTCAAAATTGAAACCACTGAGCCATGTGAGATGCCTATGACTTCCACAATCTCTCTCACTTTCAATCTCCGATCAGCTAAAACCATATCGTGAATTTTTTCAATTGATTCGGATGTAGAGACCTAACTGGGCGTCCAGAACGTTCGGCATCTTCTGTGCTTGTACGGCCACATCGAAATTCAGTAAACCACTTCTTTACCATGGAAATGGATGGAGCAGAGTCTTCATAATATTTATCCAGCTTAGCCTTGGTTTGAGTGATGGTTTTTTTCCTCAAAAAATAATGCTTAATGAGCGTACGAAATTCACTTTTTTCCATTTTTTTCTCAAAACGCGCGGTAGTCTGCTATCAACGGCTGTCAAACACAAACTAAATGACGCAGTTTGCAGTGTGACCATCTCAAAAATGGCGAATCTGCCACACACGGACCCAAAAATCTGCCAAAATCTGCCACACTCGACGTTAAAAAATGCCAAAAATATGCCAACATGAAAATAAAAAAAAAACGTATTTTCATAATTTTTTTAATCAACATTATAACTACGTTAAACGTACAAAAAAACAATACACCTAATCAACATTGGCTTCAAAATTTTCGTCTTCATTTTCTTTGTACATGGATTTTAACGACATATTTTTTAACATTTCCTTGCTTGGTTTAAAGGAGACGCAGTCTCCGTGTTCCTTTATTCCCTCTTTTGTAGTAATTATTGCCGAGACATGTTTATTCAAAAACCTGTTCCTTATTTTTGTTTTATTTAGATTGACTTGAGAAAATATCCTTTCGCACGACGCATTTGACATCGGCAAACATAAGAGAGCTTTTGCAAAGTTTGCAATATTTGGATATTTTGTTGCCCTATTTGCGTCCCTGATGTTTCCAACCGCTCCCCAAAACTTGTCCACGCTCAAAATTGTACCGGCGCTACTTCCACTTCCGCCTGCTTCTAACAAATCGCTTACACTTTTGTCAAACTTCATCTGTCGGAGTTCGTCATAAACTTTTTGAATATTGTCTCCGTCTACAATGTTGGGAAATGACTTCGCAACGCTTAAAATTGACGTAAATTCTTTGTATACGACATGTTGTGGATCCAAAAACTGTAAATCTTTGAACATGTTAGTAAGTGGCAGGCGTGTTTTCAATTGATTACATAGGTCAGTTAAAAATGATTGGATTCGTTGAAGGAACGTCTGGATTCCAGGTTTCAGACTCACGTCTGTGGATAAGCGATCGATTTCAGTACTCACGTTAACACCCAAATACATATCTTTTAGAGGCAAAAAGTTTACGGTAGATTTTGGGTCCATTGCAAGTGGGTCTGCGGTTTTTAAATAATTTCCCTTGATATAACAACTCAATAGGCACACGTACACTTCAGAAATGTCTTTGAATGCTGTGTGGACTGTTGTATAATCTCCTTGAAATATAATGTTTAGTTTGTTGACTGACTGCAATATATAATCCAATAAAGTTTGTGTATCTTGTCATTCAAACTGTTAAACAAGAACTCTGATGAAATATTTCTGTCTTCCAAAAACTGCGACTGAAAAAAAAGTTTTAGGGCATCCCATTGCTCTAAAATTCTTTTAATGCAAGCGTGCAAGCAAAGCAAACGAATTTCATAATGTCTTAATATTTTATGCGGTTCAGTACCAATAAAATCTTGATATTCAACAAACTCTCTTTGTCTTTTACTGCTATGGGCAAAATATCCGTAAACCTCTTGTATCATTTGGTTAATAGCTCGTGGTATGGTGTTTTTACTAGCGTGAGATACACACAATGCAGTGGAATGACATATACACTTAATGAACATGCAGTGGGGATTGACGTGCCTTATTTTTGCAATGATACCACCATGTTCTCCAAACATAACGTTAGTAGTGTCAGCCCCAAAACCAATAGCATCTTTAATATTAAGGTTAGAATTAGTTATAGACGTGGATAATGCATCAAACAATGATTGGGCATCAGCCCCGTTCAAGTCAACCAAGGTCAAAAATTTTGTTTTTACCTGCAGATCTATTTCTGAATAATATTTGGTTACAACTGCAAGCGTTGATGTGGTTGTAACGTCTGTGGTCTCATCTATAACCAACGAAAACATCGGTGTACGTGTTTTAATATTTTCACAGGATTTTAGATCAGCAAGCATCTCTGCTTCTAAATTTGGTTTTAAAACATTATACGTTACCGCTGCCGCTTTGGTTCTCTTGCAAGAAAATTGCTTGGCGATTTCAGAATCATGGAAGCTTTTTGAGATGACTTCGCTCAAATGATCCATTAAACGGAATGGCAAATTGTGTTCCACTAACATGGCACAAAAATGAAGTTCGGCTTTTTTTACTTCCTCTTCTAATGGAGATGTTTTGAAAAACTGTTGCACCTAAAACAAATTTAAAGTAATTAGTCACAAATCCCTAACAAAATACGTGGATAAAATATCTATTACTTACAGCATAATATTTATAACAACTAAATGTAAAATACTTACCGAAGATTGGCCACTAAACCCGATTATGTTTTTTTTGTGTTTCTGGAATGAAACATGTTCCTTTAAAGAAGATAACCTAGTAACTAATTTGCAGTTACAGGCTTTACAAAATGTAACGTCCTGGTCATCCTTAGCTCGACTGATCCAGGACGAGAGCAAAGGATCTTGCTCCCATTCCGGTCGATAGGACCGCTCGTATTTTCTTTTCATTATGTATTTGCTTTTCAAATTTAGAACTGCACTTCACATATACGCTAAGCGCCGTAAGAGAATGAAATGAAGTAAAAACAAAGATGATTGAAATCTCAATCAAGAAAGGTTATAAGAATATGAACCCTATGACTTATCACTTACAGCCCACAATCAAATGACAATACCTATGTATGAACAGATCAAGCAGGACTGCAGGAATCCCCGTGTAATCTGGGCTGGGTATCAAACAAAGGCATAGGCTGCCAGATTGTAAAATAATTTTCTACTAAATATTTTTACATTTACGAGGGCTGCACTAAAAGTATCGGGAATGGAATATTTCCACTGTTTCTGTTATATTAAAATCTTTTTAATTGAAAACTCCTTGGTTTTAAAAATCGAATACCATTTATTTATATAAAAAAAGATTCTCGGTCTTGTCACAAGGTTTTGTCAAACTTGTTTAGTCGTTGAGAAAATGGAATTGACTCGAGAAATTTCAAGAGCGATGATTTATTATGACTTTCGAAGTGGTTTAACACAAAAACAGTGTGTTGACCGGATGATTTCTGCATTTGGTGATGAAACCCCATCTAAAACCACAATTTATCGCTGGTTTGCTGAATTTCAACGTGGACGTGTCAAGCTCAGTGATGATCCCCGTCAAGGTCGTCCAAAAACTGCAGTCACCCAAGAAAACGTTGATGCTGTGCGTAAGCTGATTGAGGAAGATCGACATGTGACATACCGCGAAATTCAGGCAACTTTAGACATTGGCATGAGTCAAATGCAAATAATCTTGCATGAACAATTAGGTGTAAAAAAGTTGTTTTCCCGATGGATACCGCATTCGCTCTGTGAAGAGCAAAAAGCGGCTCGCGTTACTTGGTGCGTCAGAACTCTCGAAAGATTCCACGCAGGATCTTCAAATGCTGTATACAACATCGTATCAGGTGACGAATCCTGGATATACGCGTACGAACCCGAAACAAAAAACCAGTCACGAGTTTGGGTGTTCGAAAATTAGTTAAAGCCAACAAAAATTGTTCGTTCACGGAGTGTTGCAAAAAAAATGGTGGCCACGTTTGTCTCCAAAACCGGCCATGTTACGACTATTCCTCTTGAGGGACAAAGAACGGTTAATGCAGAATGGTATGCTAGCATTTGTTTGCCACAGGTCGTTTCTGAACTCCGTAAAGAGAACTGCAACCGCCGCATCATCCTCCATCACGATAATGCGAGTTCTCACACCGCGCACAGAACAAAAGAGTTTTTAGAGCAAGAAAACATAGAATTATTAGACCATCCGCCGTACAGCCCCGACCTAAGCCCTAATGATTTCTATACTTTCCCTAAAATAAAGAATAAATTGCTTGGACAGAGATTTTCATCACCTGAAGAAGCTGTGGACGCCTACAAAACGGTCATTTTGGAGGCCCCAACTTCCGAATGGAATGGTTGCTTCAATGATTGGTTCCATCGTATGGCAAAATGTGTCAAATTTCGCGGAGAATACTTCGAAAAGCAATAAATATATTTTTAAATAGTAATGTTGTGTCACTTCCTTGATTCCCGAAATTTTCAGTGCCGCCCTCGTACCTTATTTAAATTTTTTATTACTTATTTATAATGTAATGTAATTTAAAATTAGCATGATTTCCATTAAAACCTTTGAAATCTGCCACATTTGCAAATCGTCAGCATAATATGCCACAGCTTAAATTTTGGATCCAAATCTGCCACAAATGGTCACACTGGCAGTTTGTTCAAATTTTGACAGGAGCCAACTGACAGTTGCTTGTTGACAGGAGCAGTGCTGCCATTTCAATTAAGAGGCGGGAAATTCAAAAAGTCACGGACTTATTGACCCGCCCTCGTAGTTACTATCTTTTCTATAGTAAAGCTTTGATCATATTGCGCATGATTCGATTCCACTGGCAAAACTTCGCATTTGGCGCCAGCGGCGGTCCGCATGTGGCATAATCCAAGTTTTCTTGTTAATCTATCTGCTGAGGACGATGTCGATAATGTAGTCCTGATAACAAAGATAATTGTTTACGTTTTATGTTGGACACCGGTATAATTAGCAAGGCAAAGGATTGCTTTGTATAAACCGTTACATGCAGATTGCCCGTTATCATCGCCAGCCATAAGACGTGTCCACTAATGGACGAAGGTCTCCTCCTTACTAAGGAGGGGTTGCGAAAATCCCCACGCTTGGCAGGCGGCTTGGGGATCGCAGTGTTACCACCGCTAACCTAAAGGACGCTGCTGCCCGACCTCCGGTGGTTCTGGGTGCAGTTTTAGGACATACTCATGTCCATTATAAGACTGCCACATAGCTCAGTTCGTAGTGTGTCTGCCCTTCAGAGCTGTAGGGCGTTGGTTCGATCCCCACCAAGGGCAAACATTTATGTGACGGACATGTTTATTCAGTGTCTGGGTGTAGTGTGTATTAAGCATGTATTTACAAAAAAAGAAGTATGACTATGGCCGCATCGACGATGCGCCACCTAGCGGAAAAAAACGCAGTGTGGATCCCTACATTCTAGTGCAATTTTACAATCGCGTCCCAATTTAAATGAATGAAGCCAGGCGCCAAGCTCCAGTGGATTACCCATTCAGCGACGTCCGGCGGCCGGTCTCATGCTCGTAGGAATAAGGAAATTAGTAAGAATATTACACTTGTGTAGTTAGAGAAAATTAATAAAAGAATATCCGTTTTTAACATTTATTTTACTAAATTTGATTGGATAAGGAATCCATAGCTACTGCAGTAGCCGTCATATCGTAGGACACAGACTACCTACGTAGGTAAAAATAATGAAGAATCTTCTTACATATCTAACCTTATATCTATGTCGTACACAAAATGCTTTCTTTACGAATTATAATAATAATCTTAGTGAAAATATGTTACCGTTGGAGTTAAAGAAGAATTAATTCATGACGTCATACCAGTAGGTACATATTAACCGTAGATACTCTTGTAAGGTCTATCATTCCTCATTTAAATCATTTCCAACGTCAAATGCGATCGAACTTAAGACAGGTACATAATCTGCAGAATATTATCTGCAGAGTACATTATTTTTTTGTAACACTCGCATCTAGTGATTCCACAGGAACACGTACACTGTGGTATGATTGACAATATAGAAGCTACTCGTGTTGCCTCGCGGTCATCTCTACACACAATGTCAGGAAACCAAATACTGATTTAATTGATTTAGTAACAATAATTTGGAATAAAGTCAATTTTGTATAAAATGTGAATGTTGTAAAGTATTGCTTTCGGCGGACAGGTCGCACGTCACACCGAACAGCGCCGTGCACGCGGCGCGCTACTGCGGCGCGGCGCGCGGCGGCTCGTGCTTGGCGCCGGCGGACAGGTCGCACGTCACACCGAACAGCGCCGTGCACGCGGCGCGCGCGGCCAGCTTGCGAGCCTCCTTCTTGTTGCTCGCTGGAACACCACACAAGGCACTACTCACTCACTATTTTCTCATTTTCATGATCTTGACGCTAGATGGTGCTCCTCTTATTTCATACAATTGTACTATCATTTATAAATAATATTAATAAATCACTTTATCCAAAAACCCAACCATGTATAGGTAGGTGTAGCTACTGTTGCAGTTTTAGGACGTACCCAGGTCCATACATCCTGTACAAGTGTATAACAAGCTCGAAAAGAATCTGTCACCTTTCCCGATGTAGGTGGCGCCCTCGACGTCGACGCCCATGGTGAACTGCATGTTCTGCGGCTTGTCGCCCTCGGCGCCCAGCTCGCGGTACTCGACGCCGGGCCGCATGTAGGTGAGCAGCATGCAGGGGTGCATGTCCAGCGCGTTCTCGGGCAGCACGCGCGGCTTGGAGGCCTTGGGAGGCCGCGACTTGCTGGCCTTGGCCGGGGCCGCGTCCGGCGCGCCCGCGCCCGCCCCCGCCCCCGCGCCCGCCTCGCCCGCGCCCTCCGACACCTGCCGGACCGATACATGTTGTACTTCCTAGGAACGTACCTAACCAAACTCATTCATATTTAGAATAGTTCCAGTGTTCGATCCGATCCAATATTTCCCAGAGCCGGCTCCAGGCCGGAGGGAGGGTCCCCCCTCGCCTGCAGCGCGGGAGCGCCGCGAGTGTGCTAGATACGTTCAGTTAGAGCTCAGTGCGTGGGAGAACTTTTGGACAGAATTATTATTTGACTTTACCTTATATAATACTTTTTTAATACTTTTTTATTAGTGTATGTACCTAATGAGTGTGATTGTCCGATGGATTTTGTTATGATATTTCAAGTACATATAGTTGAAACATTTTTTATTAATTAAGTCTAACATTATATCCATCATATAATTTTTCTCAAATCTCGAATCAGCAGGACAAAGCTCATTTTCAAATGTTTCCTGGGCAAATAGAACTGTCATTGTTGAGGTACGAAGTGTGTGGACGTACAGCAGCTGGTACGTGGCCAGCAGTACGTACCGAGTTCCCGCTGGGCCGGAGCTGCGGCACCTTGTGTCCCTCCACCTCCCACTCGGTGAACAGCTTGTGCAGCGCGAACGATGCCAGCTGGATCATCGGCAGCGACTCCTCGTCCGCGCTCACGTCCATCTGGCTGCCCGACACTGTACCACGAGTTACACTTCTTCAGAAACAACCTTACAGGTTAATCCGATCCACATGACTCCACACATTTGAACAAAAGTAAACGAATATTTGTAATTTGTATACATAACAAGTAGGTATTTAAAATAAAACAATCGAATTCAATTTCGATTACCTGGATGGACATCTTTTTTCCAGTTATTTTGGTTAAAAAACCAAACTACTGAACCGATTTCGATAATATGTATATGGGACCATCTCTGAAGTATGACCTACCGAACAAAAAAGAATCATCAAAATCAATTCATAATAATTAGCGGAGTAAGCGCGTAACAAATATAAATACAGCATATTTTCGATTTGAGAACCTTCTATTTTGAAGTCGGTTGAAAAGTGCTTTTTTTACCTTGTTTGACCTTGTTTCGTGCATTGACAGATCAACGTAGTTTTTGGCATGGATATAGAATAAGCATCGAAGAGTATGTTTCTTTAAAAGTATTGAAAGTAGTATATAAATAAATTTCTGCTGGGCGCAACATGACATCTTAATATTATGTGGAGTAGGTTGACTAGATGTTCCTAAAATATCAGCTTCTGAACCAGTCTAGGTATTATTAAAATCCCGATACCTGGAGACGACAGACGCGTGAACGATGCGGGTGCTGTGGCAAGAGAAAGGCCTATACCCAGCAGTGGGATAACGATGGCTGCGAATGATGACGCTGATGATGATTATGATGAAAAATTGGCAAAATAATTTGTTTGTACACATTTTGTTAGTGGAATCAATTTCATTTCATTGTACTCCGCTGTACAGAACCAGTGAAGTCGTCGTCAGTCATAAAACGTCCACTGCTGGACGAAGGCCTCCCCCTTTATAGAGGGGTGTTGCCATAATCCCCACGCTTGACAGGCGGCTTGGCGATCGCAGAATATTCACCACCGTTAACGGAGAGGACGCTGCTGCCCGTCCTCCGGTGGCTCTGGTTGCAGTTTAAGGACAACATACCAGTGAAGTGGAACGGAATAAAGAGAAGTCGAATGGTGAACTCACCGTCGCCGGTGGCAGCAACCACTTTTTGCATCTTCTTGATGATAAGGTCCCTTATCGCTTGCTCTGCGGCGTTGTTACGTGCGGTCAGCTTGTTCTCACCTGCACAAAGCAATTTATTAGAAACGTTTGTTACGTCGTATTACATTGTAATACACATGGATTAAATTATCGTGTTTTATAATGATTTACTTACAAGGATATTTCACCAACAGCCCGACCATGGCACGCCTAAAACTGAGCCAGTGCAGCAGTTTTCTTTCAGGTTTGGCTATCAATCGGGTCACGACGGATGGTCGTTTGTTTATTTACCAGATAGCCCTATTCACCCATGTAAACCTAAAAACGTTCCAACGCGTTCACAGCACTTTAGATTTACGAAGCATTAAAAAGGAAGACCAACTGATAACCCCGACGCACCGTCTCAAGTCGGAGAGGTCAGTGTATATTCTGGGGCCCGCGATCTACAACCGTATACCAGCTTCCGTTCAGGATGCTCCTTCTACCGGGTGCTTCAAAACCAAGCCCAGAGCGTGGTTACAAGAGAATTTGTTTTATGACATTGAAGCTTATTTTAAAATAAGGGATTATTATCGTATTTTATAATTATTATTTAATATTAGTAAGTGATTATTTTTTTGTGACATACTTAATGAAATTTGACTTGTATTTTTGGTGTTATCAATAAACTATTTGTATTTACTTTGGATTTTAACCGGAACCTCTTAGTATGGAGCTGCTTTTTGTTTCACGTGCATTATACAAATGCATAGCTAGTATGTTATAAAACTATTCCACTATTTTCGCAGTGCATGTACGTACGGCGCGCGATATCCTTGTAAGTAAAATATAATCGTTGTTTGATTGTGAGTGTCAAGTGTCAAGTGAAGCCGCACTGACCGTATCCCTTGTAGTTGGTTCCCTCGAGCGTGAGGTCGGCGCAGAAGCTGTAGTTGTTGCGCGAGAAGTACTGGCTCTGCGCCGCCTCCACCGTGAATTGCTGCAACAACCACAACACCATTACATCTACTTGTCGGATATTGTTTTTGTATATAACAACCAACACACCGTAAAACAAACAACCGTGAACAGTCTTTAGTAAAAAACTGTGATAGTTTAAAACAGTGTTTTTTTTGTATATGTAGTTAGTTGGCGAGCGAGACGTTCGCCTAGCGGTAAGCGTCGCGCCTATAGCAGTAGCAGACTACTGAACAAGCGGACAGAATCCTGCGCCGCACTGCACTGCACTCGTCAGCCTGAGGTATTACATGTCAAATCTGTTGCCCATTCATTTCTCTGGTAACATTGCCCTTCTAACCGAAACAGAGTAATGCCCGGACACAAGCGCTTAACTTGTCGAAAGAGAAAACCTATCATTGTCAACTCTATCTAAGCATGGTATCCCAAAAGCACTGACAATTTCTCTTAAACCAAGATAATAAAAATAAAAACCATGGTATACGGGAATAAGGTTTCTGTCTTCTTTCAACGACCATCTTTGTCAGACTCATATTACAAACACGTGAGCGTGTCGAGGCGTTGATCAGGTATCAAGTGTCTTGTGTCGTGTGTCGTGTGTCGCGTGTACTCACGTTGGCGAGGTGCTCGCGCGGCATCATCTCGTTGAGCACCATGAGCGCGTTCTTGGGCGTCAGCAGCCGCCGCAGCGTCTCGTTCTGCCGCCGGCGGCGCTCCTTGTTCGGGATCTTCTTCACTGCAGTCACAATATATTTATGAAATAATTCGCTTTTCTGTATACAATGTATATTTTATGTCAATAAAGTGTTTTATGATCCCCAAGCCGCCTGCCAAGCGTGGGGATTATGGCAACACCCCTCTATTGGGAGGCCTTCGTCCTGCAGTGGACGTCTTATGGCTGACGATGAAAGTATTTTGTTGTAAAAATACAAGGCGGTACAAGTGGTTTCGAATCCAAGTAAGCCCATTCCTCCTAGACGTACTTCTTCATTCTTCTTCCTAGTCCACATAATTGTTCACAACAGCCAGGCAAAGGTTAATTATGCATCTTATTTGGGAAAAAAACACATTTATGTTGAAATTGAGGTATCCAATGCACGAAAAACGATTTAACCTTGTCAATGCCCATGTAATCTTCAACATACCAACCAATAAAATTAAGCTGTCATTGTCTAAAACCATGGACGTTTTGGTCTCTAGGCAAGCTTTGAGAAAAAGAATAAACTAAAAATGTCCAATGCTAGTGCAGAGGTAAGCTTACCTCCGGCGAGTTTGGCCTTCATCCAGGCCGGGCGATCCTCTTGCTTCTCATCAATGCTGTCTTCCATCTTCGCCACGGTGGGCTTCATGTCGACATCTTCATTCTGTAGTAAATAGAAGGTTGAGTAAGCCAAGTAGGAAGGTTGCATGAACTAAGACAGATAAGACAAAGATTTTCTAGTTGTCCACCCCACAGGGTTCCCCAGCTATTGAAATATAATGTAGACTTATGATTTGACTTTGATTATATCCCGGGTAAAAATTGTAGTACTTTGATTTAATTCCAGCATCTCGTCTGCATGTTGTCAAGTACTATCAACTGTGTATACATATTTAGGATTATACTTGAAATTGTAAAAATGTGATCTCGAATAAGAAAATGCAAAATCGGTAAATTGGTAGATTTGTAAATCGGTAAAACCAAAAAAAAACGACACCAAACCAAATCCCTGAGGGAGGGAGAGTGATCTCGAACGAAAAAATGCAATGATTTGCCCTCTAAAATGGGTAAATTTTATACTTTTTCTACTAAAAATCCCATGGAAAAAATTCGTACTTTTTCCTAGATATTTTCAAAAATCGGTCCATTTCGGTGTACATGGATAGGACAGGCCCAAAATCGGTGGGTTCGAGGTAACTGCGTCATCATCATCATCAGCCAGAAGACGTCCACTGCTAAACGAAGGCCTCCCCTTGGACCGCCACACTGTATGTCAACCAGCCATTTGCATCCACCGGTTGCCTGCGACTCTCACAATGACGTCGGTCAACCTAGCTGCTGTCTTCCGGTTCGTGGTCGCCACGCCACTCCAGAACCTTTCTTCTCCATCGCTTACTTCCCACTTTAAAACCAACACAAATAAGATTGAATAGTTGAATAATTAAAGTACCAAATGGTGGCTTATTGCTTACTATTAGGCCTTAGAAAACCCCAAGCCTGCCAAGCCAAGCCAAGCGTGGGGATTATGGGAACCCCTCCCTATTAAGGGGGAGGCCTTCGTCCAACAGTGGACGTCTTCTGGCTAATGATGATGAAGATGAGGCCTTAGAATAGAGAGGATTCAAAGAATTAATGGAAACTTGTCACACTTATGATTTTGGTAATGGATAGACCTGCATAGGGACCTCTTGCAAGTTGGAAGACTGCTGCTGTTGGAACTGCTGCTGCTGCTGCTGCTGCTGCCTCCGCGGAGTGCCCTGGTACTGTGTCTGGAGCGTCTGCAATCATATGCCATGTTACACAGCGATACACTTGTGTTTCTATTTTCAGGGCATTATTATATTACACTTGGATTTACAGCTTCTGTTATATTCAAATTGTTCAAAATAAATGTATCTGCGTTATTTAATGTGTCTCCAAAAAAGAAATCGTTGCAATACTATTGAGACATTATTGGGATACCAAGTTAAATTGTGCCCAAAGATTTAAGTCACATCTTTAATATTGTATAACTGGACTGCCTACCTACATGATTTAGCAGAGAATTATATATTTTTTGGTTTAGGTCTGCTACACATCTATCAGAAGTGGTATAAAGTGGTGAATTTTGTGAGCGGGCCGATTTTTTTCCGTACGCGGGCGACCTCTAGTATTGTATACTTTTGTTTTATTTAATTATTTTTTTCTAATGACGGAGAAGTTGAATGAGTGATATGTATAACAAAATACATTAGGTACTATTGGATACTGGAAACCACATTCAGCCTGGCGAGAGTGCCATAGTGACATGAATAGACAAGACATATATGAATCGGTCACTAGGAATAATGGTGTTTTATATGTTTCTTGGCCATGGATACTAGGCCTTCACCCGAATAAATATTTCTTCATCGATCCTTCTTATTCCGACTAAATGAGTTTTAGCCTCAGTCCAAGTCACACACAGTAAGTCACGGTCAAGTCCAATCATGTCCTAATAATGTCGTGGCAAGTGTACTACAAGCTTCTTCGGAGTTATGGAAATAACACGAAAGACATATTACACCATATTATACTAATTTCCCATACTCATGCACGTCAACTGGCACTTAATTAATAAAACGCCACTAATTTAATGCAGTAAAACCCGAAAAAACACAAGTTTTGGAAAATAATAGGTACAATGCGGCGACATAATTTTTTGCGTTCCCGCCAAAAATTCCCGGAATAAAAGTGCTTAGGTTAGTTATCTATTTACGCAGTCGCCAACCAAAGAGTTTTAAGAACGTTTTACTGTCAATATTTAATTTTGTTGTCAAAATTTTGTTGTTATTGTTAAGCATAATTTTCCTGTTTTAACCAAAATTCCTAAATTTATCACGTAAAAACATGGTATTATGTGAATGAGTTCAATGAGTGTAACCTAATAATAATGAAAAATAATGAAAACGTGTCAAATATGTGGTATTAAATCCGGCCAGTCAAATGACCAAAAGCGAATCTTCCTGGCAAAATTTCCTTTGGATGAAGATAGGTAAACATCAAAAACTAATTTTGTAAGGCTGTTATAGAATAAGAATTACTTGATTTACAGTTTTAGCTTAAAGAATAAGGAATATTAAGAAAATAAGCCATAAATAGTCTAACAATAGTGTTTGTCCATTTTTTATCGACTGTCGATGTTTATTATTTACGTTAAAAAAAATACAAAATAGCGCCAGTACGCGCTTGGTGTTCGCGCTCATAGCGCAATAATAATAAAATTAAAAAACAGGCTAGGAAGCAATAATCTAATTTAAGAGGGACTAGAGGAGGCGGAAGCAGCCATATAATATAATAATAACGTCACTTTCCAGGTTATCCGGGGAGCCATGAAAAGACAATACTTATGGCAGCTTGCAGTGCAGAAAGTGGTATTGCGACTCTGCATGAGACTGAGATGGAGCGAACAGCAAGATCGAAACACATGATACCCTCGAATGACTCAATTTTAATCACCGCCAAGAGCGCGAAGATAATGCTTGACCACAAGATCCTTGAGATACAACGTCATCGAAGATGTCACCATCAGTGGATTCTTTCAGCACATCGAAGACAATCAAAAAAAAACGGCCATCTACACTACTTACTTACTAATATTATAAAGAGAGAAGTGAAAAAGATTAGATATTTTTGTAAGATTAGATTTATGTTTGTATGTAATGGATCTCGGACTCACTAAATAAAAATAAAACAAAACTGCCAAAAATAAAATAAAATACATTCATATTTATTTATTTGCAACTAAGTGTACAGAGATCTTAAATTAATATACCCTACATTATCCTACGCCCCCCCCCCACAACCCCCCCTACATTTTTGTAGTAAATTTATCGATAAAAAAATATGTACATCCCTATTTGAGGTGATTATATTGTCAGGCTGACAATGTCAGCTCTGCCATTACGTCAAAAGTTATTTTTTCAATATCCTTTTATATTTTTTTCATACATTTAATTGTTTTTTTATTGGTATTTAAGAAAAAACATTTTGAGTGACTGTTTTTTTCGTTTAACTCTATGGAACACCCGTCTCTTATTACGTTACTTACTCTATGACCACATTGGCAATGGGTTTGATTGGAACATGGCGTGTTTTGACTCTAAAACTAATTAATGTTGTCATGGATAAATCCTACATTATAATTTTTTGTACTAGCAATTCACGTTCTTTCTATAAAAACGTGCAGCGTGCGAGCTAGTACAATAAATAGTCTTATAATACAACAAAAAAAAACAAAAATTCCAAGTCAATCTTTGGTACATTGCTCGCAAGCTAGCTCTTGTCAGTCAGCTGTACTGAGCGGATATAGATCCATAAATTACTAAAAGATACTGAATGAGAACTGCTGATAGAACTGACTGTGGACTCGTCGAGCGCGCCGGCGCCGCAGCGCGCTTCACTCTGAAGAAGGCCTCGACTAATTTTTGATTTATTTATGCAGGATTGCTCACGGTTCACTCCCTTAAGGTCACCGGATGTGATCGAAGCTATAGTCGGAGTATCCAACTTAAATAAACGTATGTAGTCCCATATTAATAAAACAAAAATATGTCAAAACATTGATTGTTTTAAGACTTAAACACGCTTTATATATTATCCACCTGCACTACTTGCAGTACTTGCTACTGAGGGATTTGCTAGGGGTACTAAAATAATAATCTTACCTCATTGTCTCAGGGTGGCGGTGCTCCGGTGCCAGTGGTAGATGGCATCATCCCATCCTTTTGGTGGTGTGCTTCCACCTTTCACTCTTTCATTACACCATTTTTACCAAAAGAAAAAGACAGAGCTTATGGATCCAAAGAATGAACACCATCTTTAGAACAAATAAGAACACTAACATTACAACCAACTGTTGAATACTATCTCTAGTGTATTTCCCACTACACACACTAACATTACCACTACTGGGTGTTCTCATCATTGTGAACAGCTTTTACTGAGGAATCAACCGTCAAATTGGGCCTGGTACACCTATCCCTAACAGTAGGGATAGGTAGAAAAAAAAACCATTTTTTTTTTGATATTCATACAAAAACTTGATTGTCAAATGAGTCTGAGTCACAGTCGAAGTGAAACATAGTAAGAGACAGTCATGCCAGGTAAAGTCGTGGCAACTTTACTACCACATCTTCAGTTTTGAAAACAATCCGAAAATACATATTTCACTACAATCCATACCAGTAGAGATACCTTGGTAGGGATAAGTGGAAAGGCCGTTTGATTTTTCCACTTATCCCTACCGGTAGGGATATGTGTACCAGGCCTCAAATTGTACTAGAATATTCAGCTGATTTGTTCTTTTTATCAAGGGTAAATGTTTTGTTCAACTTTTTCAGTTATTTATTTAAAATTGTTTAAAATGATAAAACAGAAATGGTTTCCATGAATATCTATGTTCTCTTACCACACATGTATAGCTAGTATAAGAGTAAAATTGGTAAACATGGGTTTCATAGAGACGACTTGCTGCTCGCCTGTCAGGTAAATAAATAAATAGATCACGAGGACCAGAAGTTGACTTTCACTCAGTCTTTCACACAGTGAAGGTGGTAACACATCACACATCCTCAGCAAAGTTCCTACCATGTGTCTCCCAGTGGAATTGCACCATTGCATGCCAATACCACCTCTACCAATTTGGAATAGAGCTTAATCAAATTTTGTTACAACTCCAGAGGGGCACAGGCTAGGAGAATAGCTGACTTACTGTCTACTTAGTCTAGAGAAGGCCGTATGTGCACGAGATGAGTGTCTCGTGATCATAATGTATTCTCAACCCACTAGGCTACCCTCTGAGAGGCCAGCATCCACATCTTGAGACCTGACTAAGTAATGCCAACATAGGTTATTCCTATTTCTAGTTATTTGGCCTTTTGAGGTGTAACATTAGGTATAGGTAACATAATGAGTGCTCTAGACTGTGGTAAGGTTGTAACCCTTGCTTACATCACCTCTTTTAATACTGGTGGGTTACAGATATCCTACTATAAAAAGTGACCAGTGTCCAGAGCAGTCATAAAGTTGGGATACAGACTCTATTGATAAACAAATATTTTCTCTTCATGTTGGCAGTAATTACTCAGACGTACAAGTAGCTACCTCCACCAAAGGCCACGCTTAACTTGTCAATTGAATAACGCCAATGGTGGGTTCCATCATGGCAGGAAACTCAACGCTAAAGTCTATCACTTTTGCGTTATCTCTTGCCATGATGGCAGGTAGATGGCAGAGACACCGGCGCAGTCAGAGGGTAACCATTGACTTCTAGCCAGTACCAGGGCTCGTGGGGCTCCGCACTGTGCTGTGATAACAGAATGCAGTTTAGTTTACCGGCAATGAAGTAGTAATATAAGAATGAAGGCAACTTTAATTTTTACATTATCCATTCAGATAATTAAAATAATTTTAGTTCAGCGAACAAAATTAGCACTATTATAATCTTAGTAAGTAGATGGCAAGCTGCCTAACCACAAAAAAAAAACTAGTTAGTTGCTTTATTTACCTCTGGAGCTTGTACGAACTGGCCAGCGGTGTTGTAGCGAGCCGAGTTCCGGGTGTTGTCTACAAAATACATATAGTGGAAATCTTTAAGTAAACACGAAACACGCTCACGATTTTAAACTTATGCGAATGTAAAAAAAGCAGATCAACTTCTAAAAGAGCTCTAGCCAATACTCATCTGGAAGCACCTCTGGTAGTTCATTATTTTCCATCATCTTACTCTTACAGAGGTCTGTCTATAGATGTATCATCTGACCTAGTCTCTTTACAAAATCACGGGCGTGAAAAATCAATACCTACCTAGCATTGGCTATCATGGCGGCAGTCGTATGGCCATTTTAAAGAATCACTGGCTTTTAGCATTAATTTCAGGGTACGATTTTAATATCGTGTGAGATTTAGGTACTTTAGTGAAAATAGTTACAGAAAAATATAACCAAAAACAATAGATTTAATAATAAAATAGCGACGGTCAAAGAATATAGTTACTCTACCGAGAGGGTCATCGACTCATCGTCCTATTTTTGTCATTAGAATTTGTGTATTTTTGGTACTTACATAATTTATTATTGTACATTATTGTTATTCAATATTTCTCTTCGAACCTTTACTTTTTCACTTTGATCAACAATAATTCGTGAAAATAGCGTCACACCACGCGCCGCCTTCTTCTGTTCCAATTATGAGAGAAAAGGAGGGAGTGTCAGTGTTGCCATTTTCATTTTTGCAATTTGTTTAAAAAAAAGTGTTTGTTCCAAAAATTATAATAGATGGCGTCAGGATGGCGTGAAGTCGTTTGAAATTGTTCTGTCAAAATTGTCAATTTGACATTGATTGTAAAACAGTTCATTTCGTTTAAAAACAATAAACTCTTTACTCATTGCAGTTTGCAGTTTGTTTCATAGAGAAATTAAAAACTACGTTTTAGTTTGTTTTCGCTCACGAGCGTGGAATATTATTGCTTTTGTTTTTTGCGCTTTCCAACGCCTCAGCTTTGTTTTCTGGACCCATCGAACGTGACCCCTGTATTTCTACCTTCGATTTGTTAACGTTTTAGGAGCGTTTACTTTAAGTTTTACCCAATATCATACCTCAGGGTGATACGGCCGTAGTCCAGCAAACTGGATAAGGCTAAGTGCGGATATTACGTAGATTAAAAACACCACTGAGTTTCTTCTCCAGACATAAAGCCGGTTTCCTCACTATGTTTCCCTTCACCGAAAGCCAGTGGTCATCCAGTGGTATTTGAATTCGTACATAAATTCCAAAGAACCCATTGGTACGAGTCGTCGGGATGTGAACCGGCCAACTCACGAATGCGAAGCGGCCCGTTTCCTACTGTGCTACCACTTCACCGATGTTGTTAATTTCGTCCAAAGTAAAGACAACATTTATTAGATGTTTTCTTTACCTTGGACGCAACTTAAGTCACGGTCAAGTCTAATCATACCCTAGTAAAGCCATGGCAACTTTACTAGAAGCTTTTTCGGAGTTTAGAGATCTGACTCGATGGGATTTCTTTCTTCTCATCGAGTCCCTGTTACTGATGAAACTTTTTTATCAAAAGGTTTTCCCAACAAGTCTCGATGGGAAGAACATCTTCTCTCTGACGTGAAATTGCACGTGCTAGAAAAGGACAGAGAAGTTTAAGCAGTGACTAAGATAATCGAGATTATTTTAGGTAAGGCCATTACTAGCTAATCATGCAAATAAATTTATGTGACTATCATGTAACTTTTTGGGATCGCGATTCGGATACGAGTTGTCAAAAATTGACACTTGTCACTGTCACTGCCAAAACTCATTTGACCCTGGATTTGCTTAATTTAATTAAGGATATCAATGCATTCGTTCGATAACGATAGCGAGAGAAATCCTTCCGTGATACCGTGAAGCTGTGACAGTGACAAGTGTCAATTTTTGACAACTCGCGATTCGGATACGAATCGCGATCCCGAACAGTTACAACATGATTATGCTGCTGATTTTGTGCTTCTTACGCCATCTAGTAAAACATCACGAACTATTCTTTTTTTTAAAACAAACGCCTCATTGCCATGCCAAACAAAGAGCTTTAAAAAACTACATTTAGGGCAAATGCATGTCATTAAAAATAATTATCCAACGTCATGGCGACGGGGACAAAAAAGACATATTTTCTCTCACTTTGCTAACAGAGTTCGCGATCTTGTGATCATACTCGCTTTCACGAACAAGAAGTGATGGCGAAGAAGTGCAGCCAAGTCGGTAAGACGAGAAGTGGCAAAACATTTTCAAAAAGTTGCCAGAGTGCTTAGAATTTCATACCTACGAAAGTTGCTAAAACTGGCCAAAAAATAATAATAATGTCTTAATTACGGACGGAGAAAAAAAGATAATTTTTTTTTAGGTTCAAATAATCATCTCTTTATGTTTAATTTCAAACTTTCAAAGATTATTATCCTTTCGATGGCAAAGTCGTCGTGGATTGTAGATCCTGAATTATTGATTCGAGGTCCCACTATTTGTAACAGTTCGTCGAGTGTTCTTATAGACATTCGAAAATAATTTAAAGAACATGTCGGTTTTTTGCCTTAAATATTCGTAAAGTGTTTAACACTCGAAAAAACGAGAGATAGAGAGAGAGAGCTAGATCCTCCAAGGTGTGACTGACTGTGATTTCATGTTATATTTGACTTGATGATACTTTATAAACTTGTAAACTCATAAAGTTGACACTGGCAGAATGCACAAGGTGCGATGCCAATAACTAAGGAAAAAACCCGTTGTCATGTCACGTAATTAGTCCTTTAAAAGAATGTGGTTATCAATGTCAATGTCAATTATGTATTGCTAAACCGAGTCAAACCGAATTGAAATATACGTAACTCGAGTTCCAACTCGAGTAGCCTACTCGAGTTGCAGCTCAAGTTGAATGGACGAAGATAACTACTATGTTTAGTTTACTTCACTCTGCAATAGGTTATTGTTAGTCAACTCGAACTCAGGTTGACTGAACAAGCAAGATTTATTTGAAGCAGAAGATTTTCTCCATCCAACTTGATTTGAATAATACAATTTTAAAATTGCTTGATTATTGCATCGACAATAATTTGTCGTTGTGATTGTAGTTTTTGTTGTATTATTGTTCTTGTTGTACTTTTTTGTTGTAATCAACAACAAAAAAAAAAAAAAAAAACAACAAGAAATAATTATTATATAAAATAATAATAATACTTATTATGATATAATATATTATTCTAATATTTTTTTTTTTTTTTTTTTTCAATTTATTTATTATGAGAATATATTTATTGATTATCATCTATTATGTGACTCAATAGTCACAAACGTGCAATAAAAAATATATGTTCGCGCCAAAAATCCGCGCAAGCTATGCATTGCGCTGACTTTTTGAACGACTCGAACTATAACAAGACCCAAGCACCCAAGCATACATTGAACACTATACAAGCGACATAAGTATTATTGACTGTTTTCACTTAGAGATTGTGACTCTTTAGATATTAGCTCAATGATTACCATCGTCGCGTGCGGTGCGTTGTGATTGGTCGATTCAATTAATGTGTTACGACTCGAGTTATGATGAGTTAATGCCGAGTGCCCGCCGCCAACCGCCGCCCTCGTAACGGCAGTCACGGGGTGCGTAGGCAACTCGAGTTCACTCGAGCTCTAACAAAGTAAACTCGAGTTGAGTCGAAATAACCTCAACTCGAGTTAGCTCGAGTTCCTAAACCGAGTTGACCATCGCTAGTCGAGTATATCGAGCAAAATTATTCTTTGATATCGAGGTAATCGAGGCGTCAACGAAACGAAAATTAAATTAAATTTAGTCTTATTGATATTGCTACAAGCGAGTTAAATTTGATGTAATAACGTCTGTAAATCGTAGTATTATTTCGGGTATTCCATTCCACCAAAAATGAAAAATTACGCAACTGAAACAAGTGTGTGAACTGCACTTGTTTGTATGTAATTTGTGAAGCCTGAAGCTTATGTTCCAGCTAGTAGTTCTTTGGTCCGTTTGGTCATGTTCGCCAAAGTTTTAACTACATCAACATGAGCACCAAGTACCTACAATTGAATAATGATTCTACATCCGTATGAACATAACATTAATATCAAACGAGTAAGTATTGTTTGATAACTTGAGTCATGAAACCTTCATAACACTGCCAAAGTGCCCACCTCTTTAGGTAAACCTGCTTAATGTAATTTGTAAACAGTACCTTGTAGGAAAACCTGGAAAGACTGTCATAGTATTTATGTTAGTGTATAAGTTTGTGTAGGTAAGAGTGACAATGTTTTATTTGATTGGGTAATATTGGTATATTCGCGTAAGTACACGGGTATTTCTCCCAAACAGGCAGGAAGTGGCATTTATTTATTTAATGACAGGCGAGCAGCATATGCTGTTGTGCCTATATCCAATAGTGTTGAAATTCAGTATTGTCTGTTATGTCAATCTTCTCCTTTTAAATCCAATTATCTAGATTATTCTTAAATGCATTTAAGGATTTTGATGAAACCACATTCTCAGGCAACCTGTTCCAATTGTAAACAACTCTTTGCCCAGGATGTGATGTCCAGTGTTGGTCTGTGATGGAGCTGGCTGCAGAAGAATTTTATGGCGTCTTCTTTCTCTAGTGTAGTCTATTGAGTTAAGATTAACAGGCCAATCTTTGACAATACATGGAAGCTTTAGTTAGCATGGTCTACTGCTTGCAGAACTACTATTTATAAATTGTGTATGAGTTTTTGTGTGCATCACTCAAAGTGTTTTGATTTGATTGAATCTGCATTTTGTAGTGTTGAGATGACACCAGCCCAACATGGCCTCACACTGTGTGGTGGTGTGGGAGTACCAGTGCGAGGGGCAGTGGCTGCCGCACACCCCCGGCGTCACGCGCACGCTGGAGCGAGCGCATGCCAAGAAACTGACAAGGGTGGTGCTCGCCGATGCAGATCCTGCTTTAAAGGGACATTATGTCAACCTGAGGACACTCACACAATGTCAAGATACACCTGGTGAGTTGCAGTTTCTTACTTCTATTATATGTGAAAGCTTTAACTCTGTGTCCTTACTTAATTCTGATTTCCTGATTCTGAAATTTGAACATTGAAGCTGAAATTATAAATTTAAGTCTAATCTTTTTAAATCTATATTTTTAAATATTTTTTTTTTAAATCTATTATCTATTCTATTATTATCTTTAAAAATTTATGTATATATATAATATATTATATACATTTTCATGTAATATGTTTTATTGCGGTGGTTAGTAATCATCATCATCATCATGACGTCCACTGCTGAACGAAGGCCTTGGTTAGTAATAACCAATTTCAATTATCAGTGTTAAATAACATAATAAATAATTTATAAATATGTCATTAAATGATATTACAGAGTCAAATAGAAACCGAATTCATTGTCAATAATATAATATAAAATATAAATGATTTGCTCTATCAGTTCGTACAAGTTTCATTCGTGCACGCGGCTTCTTTCCACTGTCCCACTAGTCTGAAACTGTATAGGAGTCTGCCATCCTTCTTTTCGAGACCAAAACCGTGAAGTTTGTCACCAAGTATTAATTTGTAAGCGGAAAACGACATATCTACGTCAGCTGACGTCATTTGACAATATTTAAAATTTTGCGCCATTTCAGGAGATACCTGTTTAGGCGGAGTATGACATCAGATCAGTTCAGTCAACCATCACCTACACATCATCGTCATCTAGCTCCCTATATGTACCTCTCGCGTAAATGAAATATGCACTATTGGGAAAAAAGGCTAAAATATGCATTAACGCCGTAATTAGAGAGTAAGCATTTGCATAAGCCAATATGCAAATGCATAAAATCCAATATCTATTTATTAAACTCTCATATTTTGCGATAGTGGCACCCCTATTAATGCCTCCTATTTTTTTGCAATGCTATAAGTTTTTGGCAACATCATTGAGTAGAAAGTAGATAGTCGAGTATTCGTATGAGATAGTGGAAGTACAATGTGGGCGCATGTGACAGACGGCGGCACGGTGGAGTGCCCGGTGCGGCGCGCGTGCTACAGCGCGAGCGGCGCGGGCGGGCGCGGCGCGCGCTGGGAGTGGGCGCCGCTCGTGTCGCCGCCGCTGCCCGCCGAGCTCGCCTACGAACCCATGCCCATGGAGGTAACCCACTCCCCATATCACTCTCTATCTCACTGTCTCCACTGCTACAGTTATGCTATTGACAACTGAGATTTCCTTTCATCGATTTGATGCTGCTTTTCTCCCGAGAGGATTATGACTTGATACATTGTACAATTGCCAGTGTTGTGAATTTCTAAATTATCGAGTCATCGTGTCAACATCATCAAACCCCTCAAAGTCAGTGAAAGCAAGTCAAAACCTTCCCCCTGTAAAGCAAAGAATGAGCCGACATCATGCTTCTATAGAGTTTGGGGAACAGCACAAATAGTTGTTCATTTTTACCACATTTTATGACTTACCTAAACTGGTCCACAAACTCAAAATAAGTATTCCATTAGAATTACACAGTTTCCATTTTGCTGTCTAATATCTTGCCACAAGCTCATTAGAAGTAGATATGTAGTGTGCGTGTGCGTGTACAGTTGCAGTGCATGGTGGAGGGCGCGTGGTGCTCGGGCGCGGAGGGGGGCGGGGGCGGGGGCGCGGGCGCGGTGTCGTGGCGCGGGTGGGCGCTGTGCGCGGCGCGCGGCACGGCGCGGCGCGGCGCGGCGCTGCGGCTGCTGCGCCGCGTGCCGCAGCCGCCCTACCCGCGCGACCCGCCGCCGCACCCGCCGCACCCGCCCGACCGACCCAACAGGACCGGTACCGGTACCGGTACGTACTACATTACGTTTCTCTAGTAGCGGACGACGGTCGACCGACGCGTCCGTCCCAGTATTGCACTGATTCCTCATCAGTTGCTGAAAGCATGAGTACAGGCAGCGTGGAGCGTGCACAGGCTATATCGCCTGATGTTCTTTCGTTTGTTTCTTTTCCGCGTTCTTGGTTATACGTCACTAGAATAATACGCTTTAAAAAAAAATATACAACCGACTTCAACTTCGAACACCTTATTTTCTAGTAATTTTGATTTAAAAACCAAACTACTGAACCAATTTCGATAAAATGTATATGGGACCACCTCTGAAGTATCACCTACCAAACAAAAAACTTATCATCAAAATCAGATCACAATGGGCGATTTTCTGACAGCCAATTAAAACAATAATATAGTTCCTAACTGGTTCCTAAAAATCCGATAGACAGCGACGAAGAGACATGGCCCTGAAAAGTTTCACTATCTAGTCTGTGGTTCTAAAGATTTTGAACGAATGAAGCAAAGTAAAAAGGTGCAAAAAATATAAAGTAACCTTATTTCATTTATATGAGATCTGTCATGCGTTGTTTGTGGTTATTGTTCATCTAAAAAAGTATTTGCCCACAATATTTCTTAAGCTTTCGTTATTCCACGCAAATTTGTAAGTGCGCCTTGCCAAATAATTAGTTAATTACTATCAACAAAAATATCAATAACTATCAACAAAAAATAATAACAATAACGTAACGTAACAATAACAAATTATCAGAATTTCAAAAAAAATATACAAGAAAACTTGGAAAGGCACTTCACCAACGAAGTGAAGGTGAGTTTCGAGGGAGCTTTTTCACAAGAAAAAATGCGAAAAATAGTGGGCCATATCTCGCCAGCGCGGCCTATCCTTTGGCTGTAGAACTACGTTCTGACAGCTGTCAGAAAACTTCCCATTGGCGGAGTAATCGCGTAACATACATACAAAAAAAAACATACAGTCGAATTGAGAAGCACCTTTTGTACCATCTTGAAGTATTGAGTAAGATGTGATCCAGGTATTCGAAGTTGAAGTCGGTTGTATATTTTTTAAAGCGTATTATTGTGCAACATTATTTGTACATTATTTATATATTATGTTTTAATTATTCATTATGTCAATACAGTACTATCACCCTGAACATAGAAGAGTGAGACAGACAGAGTACTTTTTAAATGTAGACCTTTCCAATTTGGCTCTAGGGACATTTCTTTTTTCCTATCTGTGGGGCTTCAAAAGGCTCCGATAAGCTGACAGTAGATGTTATCGTACAGCTGTAGCGGCGCGGCGGGCGCGCATCCCGCAGCAGCACACGGGCTCGAGCGTGCACTCGGCGGCGTCCAGCGCGTCCGGCGCGTCCGCCGGCTCCGGGCAGCCTGCGCCGGCGCCGCCCGCGCGCGCCGCCTCCCCGCGGGACCGCGACCGCAAGCCGGGGCTCGCCAGGCAGATCCTGCACAACCTCAATATATTCAGTATGTCAACTGCATTTCTTCACTCTACCGTGGAGCCCCGTCAGAGGCCTTCAAGCGGCTCGAAGGCATGTCACATGCTCGAATCGCCCGCACATTAACTCTGAATTTAGGGCTGGCTGCTCAGCCTCTACGAACTTACTTTTTTAATATATATAATAATGTAGTAATTTGGCACTGCATCTGCTTTAAATTAAGAGTGGAACGAACAGACAGACAGTAAAAGATTTACAAAAGGGTTTTTTTTTTAGTTTTCTTACTAAAAAAAAACCCTTAAAAGGACATTCCCAGGGTGTCCTTAAACTGCAACCAGACCCACCAGAGGACGAGCAGCAGCGTCCTCTTGGTTAACGGCGGTGACCATTCTGCGATCCCCAAGCCGCCTGCCAAGCGTGGGGATTATGGCAACACCCCTCTATAAAGGGGGAGGCCTTCGTCCAGCAGTGGACGTTTTATGGCTGCCGACGACTGTTAAAACTTTAAAAACAGAAAAATCCAAAAGTGTAGAAACACTTCATACAAAATATTCAATAAAAGTTTTGCTCTACAATTTAATACACTAACAGGTAATTTTGCGTTTTTTGGTTGATAAGCTAAGCGAATGACCGTAATAAGGCTGCCGGAATAAAGACAACTTTACCAGAAAACATGTTTAATCCAAAGCAAGCGATATACACGTTTTAACGTATTACGTTAATTCTTTACAGTAAAAGGTCAGAAGTGAAAGGTTTTTCTATCTGTTTAGCATAGATTACCCGCAGCAAGTAAACATACATAATCACAAACTTCATTACCTCTATAGTTTATTAGTGTAGGTGTACAGTTTAATCTTACTATGAGTATCTTCAAAGCGACATTCTATGTATCGTGCTCCCGCAGGTAACAACAACAAGCAAGCGTGTCCGGCGCACGCGCACTGCGCCGACGAGCGGGAGCGGGAGTGCGAGGCGGAGGAGCAGCGCACGGACCCGGAGTGCGGCTCGCGCTCGGGCCGCCGGCACAGCGTCGACACCGTGTCCACCTACCTCAGCCACGAGAGCAAGGACAGCCTGCAGGTGCGCAGTACGCTCGCTCCCGAGGGCGGCGCGCGCCGCCCTCGGGAGCGCGAGGCGGAGGAGCAGCGCACGGACCCGGAGTGCGGCTCGCGCTCGGGCCGCCGGCACAGCGTCGACACCGTGTCCACCTACCTCAGCCACGAGAGCAAGGACAGCCTGCAGGTGCGCAGTACGCTCGCTCCCGAGGGCGGCGCGCGCCGCCCTCGGGAGCGCGAGGCGGAGGAGCAGCGCACGGACCCGGAGTGCGGCTCGCGCTCGGGCCGCCGGCACAGCGTCGACACCGTGTCCACCTACCTCAGCCACGAGAGCAAGGACAGCCTGCAGGTGCGCAGTACGCTCGCTCCCGAGGGCGGCGCGCGCCGCCCTCGGGAGCGCGAGGCGGAGGAGCAGCGCACGGACCCGGAGTGCGGCTCGCGCTCGGGCCGCCGGCACAGCGTCGACACCGTGTCCACCTACCTCAGCCACGAGAGCAAGGACAGCCTGCAGGTGCGCAGTACGCTCGCTCCCGAGGGCGGCGCGCGCCGCCCTCGGGAGCGCGAGGCGGAGGAGCAGCGCACGGACCCGGAGTGCGGCTCGCGCTCGGGCCGCCGGCACAGCGTCGACACCGTGTCCACCTACCTCAGCCACGAGAGCAAGGACAGCCTGCAGGTGCGCAGTACGCTCGCTCCCGAGGGCGGCGCGCGCCGCCCTCGGGAGCGCGAGGCGGAGGAGCAGCGCACGGACCCGGAGTGCGGCTCGCGCTCGGGCCGCCGGCACAGCGTCGACACCGTGTCCACCTACCTCAGCCACGAGAGCAAGGACAGCCTGCAGGTGCGCAGTACGCTCGCTCCCGAGGGCGGCGCGCGCCGCCCTCGGGAGCGCGAGGCGGAGGAGCAGCGCACGGACCCGGAGTGCGGCTCGCGCTCGGGCCGCCGGCACAGCGTCGACACCGTGTCCACCTACCTCAGCCACGAGAGCAAGGACAGCCTGCAGGTGCGCAGTACGCTCGCTCCCGAGGGCGGCGCGCGCCGCCCTCGGGAGCGCGAGGCGGAGGAGCAGCGCACGGACCCGGAGTGCGGCTCGCGCTCGGGCCGCCGGCACAGCGTCGACACCGTGTCCACCTACCTCAGCCACGAGAGCAAGGACAGCCTGCAGGTGCGCAGTACGCTCGCTCCCGAGGGCGGCGCGCGCCGCCCTCGGGAGCGCGAGGCGGAGGAGCAGCGCACGGACCCGGAGTGCGGCTCGCGCTCGGGCCGCCGGCACAGCGTCGACACCGTGTCCACCTACCTCAGCCACGAGAGCAAGGACAGCCTGCAGGTGCGCAGTACGCTCGCTCCCGAGGGCGGCGCGCGCCGCCCTCGGGAGCGCGAGGCGGAGGAGCAGCGCACGGACCCGGAGTGCGGCTCGCGCTCGGGCCGCCGGCACAGCGTCGACACCGTGTCCACCTACCTCAGCCACGAGAGCAAGGACAGCCTGCAGGTGCGCAGTACGCTCGCTCCCGAGGGCGGCGCGCGCCGCCCTCGGGAGCGCGAGGCGGAGGAGCAGCGCACGGACCCGGAGTGCGGCTCGCGCTCGGGCCGCCGGCACAGCGTCGACACCGTGTCCACCTACCTCAGCCACGAGAGCAAGGACAGCCTGCAGGTGCGCAGTACGCTCGCTCCCGAGGGCGGCGCGCGCCGCCCTCGGGAGCGCGAGGCGGAGGAGCAGCGCACGGACCCGGAGTGCGGCTCGCGCTCGGGCCGCCGGCACAGCGTCGACACCGTGTCCACCTACCTCAGCCACGAGAGCAAGGACAGCCTGCAGGTGCGCAGTACGCTCGCTCCCGAGGGCGGCGCGCGCCGCCTGCCCAGCGTAGGGAGTATGGCCGACACCCATTGAGCTAACATCTATAGTCACAATCATGGAAAAAAATATTCCGAGCCTAAACTTTTTGACTGACTTGAACTACGATAAGACACAAGCGCTCAAGCATACATTGAACACTATACAAACGACATAACGTCTATATTTGAATAATTGTGAACGCACGCATAGGTATGTATAAACTTGGACGTTTATTGACTGTTTTCACTTAAGAGATTGAGACTCTTCAGATATTAGCTCAATGGCAACATCTCATTAAAGGGGAGGCCTTCATCCACCAGTGGAGTATTGGAAGGCTGTTTTTTTTTTGTTTGTTTTAAAGTATTGTTTTTATGAGTACCTTGTAAGTCGTGCGTGTTGGTCCTGGCGGTGTGTTATCATCTCGCACGTGTCGTTGCAGCGCGGCTCCGTGGGCGAGCTGCTCGACTGCAGCGGCGGCAGCGACGACGTGTTCGACTGCCCCGCGCCTGCGCAGCACGAGCAGCCCGCGCCGCCGCCCGACGCCACCGTCTCGGGTAACTGGTACCCCCTTACAGTGGCACCACGATTGGCTCTTGTACTTTGGCTTTACCCATGTAATTAAGTTCCTTCTAGGTGAGCGTGCTCCATCCTAGACCGCGCCGTTGCTCACTATTAGGCAGAATGTCAGGTCCAACACAAATCTATTCCGATTAAAAAAACTCATTTGGCTCGTGCGTTTGCTGATGTTAAGCTGTTTGGCCATCTATATTTATAAAAGAGAAGCGCATACCTTTCGGACAAGAAATCTCAAAAACTACCAAAGCTACGATGCTGAAATTTTGCATGCCATCTGTGCGAAGCCGAGGCGGATCAGCTAGTTAATTTTTAAGGCGCCAACACAGCATTTGTTTGCTAAAAAAAGGCTTCAACATCAATTTATTTTACACGTCGTAAAATTGCTGACGTTAGAACCGTTGAACCGCACAAAATGAAAGTAACATTAATTGTGTGACGTACGTACTTATTGGACCAACATAAACCAATCACATAGGCATCTACTGTAGGTTACTCCTTAACAGACGGAGATGTTCTGACTGCTCATCGAGTTGCTAAAATCAATAACGGTTCCCCGCGCCCCCGTGCCATTATTGTGAAACTGGCATCCTCCCTCGCCAGAGATAATTGTCTGGGCACTGTTCGTATGTACAATCGGGCTCACGACCAGGACAAGCTTAATACCGCACACCTCGGTGTTTCTGGAGAATGGCGATCCGTTTATCTATCGGAGCACCTCTCCCTAGCGAACAAGCAGTTACATGCTGCAGCAAGATCTGCCGCTGCCGAGAAAAAATACCAGTTGGTTTGGATTCGCAATGGACGCATTTTTGTTAGGAAGGACATGAACGGCCTTACTTTATAAAACTTCTCAACCGTTAGTCACTGCTTCAGATGCTCTGCCATCTTCTCTCTGACGTGAAGTTGCACATGCTAGAAAAGGATAGAGAAGTTTAAGCAGTGACTAGGTAGTTTTTTTTAAAGTATGGCCGTAAGTCTTAGCCCATCTTAGTTAAGGATATAGATTTTGTGAAGTCTATAAAATAGTCAGTAGTCGTATAAGGCACTTTTAAAATATATTACCAAAATGTAAGAGGATTACGTACCAAAATTCCTGATTTATATCAACATACCTAATGTACGATTATGACATTGTTTTAACAGAAACCAACTTGAATGACTCCATCTACGATAATGAGCTTTTTGACGCTCGTTATAATACTTTCAGTCGCGATCGACAGCGTTCTGCGTCTATTAAAGAGAGTGGGGGTGGCGTTCTTATAGCTGTATTAAAGGATTACGAAGTATCATGCAGACGCGATTGGGAATCTCATTCTATTTATGAAGATGTGTGGCTAACTCTTAAATTAAAAAAAGGATGATCCCTAAAAAATATTAACATTTGTGCGGCTTATATTCGAAACATAAGGGCAAACTGCTTTGAAGTGTTTCTGGATAATATATCGAAGATAATTAGTAGTGAGGTGGCTTCTGGATCTTAGTCATTGGTGTTTGGTGATTTTAATTTGCCCTTATTTAAATGGCTAAGTGATACAAATCTTCCTCATTTTACACCTCAACCGGGAGCCAGTGCTCAAGATGCCTTGTTTCTCGACTCGACTTGGTTCGACACTATGGAGTTCAATGGTCTCCATCAATTTAATGGGGTTTTCAATGACAACAGTCGTATTCTCGATTTAGTGTTAAGCACTGAGGGTGATAATAAGATTATAGTAACTAAGAATAATATTTTTTTAACTAAACTAGATCTACCTCACCACGCGGCGTTGCATATTACACTTAATGTAGGTTTGTTAAAATTTCTCAAAAGAAAACATTCAAGGGAGTATAAGTACTATAAATCTGATTACAATACAATAAATGAGCGTCTTTCGTGTGTTGATTGGGGCAAAGTACTTGAGATCCATGATAATATTGATGCTATGGTGAATGCATTTTATGACATTTGTTTACCCATTGTTCAAGATTGCACCCCATTACAATTTTCATAAAAATTACGCTATCCAATCTGGTTTTCACTTCCGTTTATTAAATGTATGACAGAAAAGGCTAAACATCACTCTAAATATAAAAACTATAGTAACGTTCAGGATAAGCTCGCCTTTGTAGATGCCCGTAAGAGATGCAATACTTTATTAAAATAATGTTTCGCCACTTTTAAGAATAACACGGTACTTCATTATTTCTGAAAAAAGCAAGCAAGCAAGTTCGTATAGGCTGAGTGGCCAGCCCTAGTGTCAGAGTCAATGTGCCGCCCGAAGGCCTCTGACATGGCTGACGGTTGTTGTCATAGAAACTAGAACAAACAACCGAACGAATAGAACAAATTTCTGAAAAAGAATCCTAAACATATATGGTGTTATGTTAAAAACTTAAAAGGTCGCTTCGTTACCTAACCAAATGATCTTGGAGAATACTACTGCTGTTGGTGGTCAAGCAATCTGTAGTTTGTTCTCATCAGCCAGAAGACGTCCACTGCTGGACGAAAGCCTCCCCCTTATTAGGGAGAGGCTGCCATAATCCCCACGCTTGGCAGGCGGCTTGGGGATCACAGAGTCTTACCACCGTTAACTAAGAGGACGCTGCAGCCCGTCCTCCGGTGGTTCTGGATGCAGTTTTAGGACATACCCAGGTCCCAGTAATTTATTATTGTAATTTTTATAATACCAGTAATTTGTTCTCAAAGCATTTTAATTCAATTTACCAAGATACAACATCAGATGCTTTGAATAATGATGCTAATGATACCACTTCAACGTTGTGTATCATACATGTCGAAGACCATGAAGTTTTGGAAGCACTGCTAAAGCTCGACGGAAATAAAGGAGCTGGTCCTGATTCACTGCCATCCATAGTGTTGAAACAATGCGCTCAGCAGCTAGCTTGGCAACTGTCTGTGATATTCAACAAGTCTTTAAGTATGGGGGTTTCCCATCTAAATGGAAAGTGGCTTACATCACCCCGATACACAAAAAAGGAGATCTGTCGCGTGTTGATAATTGTAGACCTGTCTCAACTCTTTCCGGTATTGGCAAATTATTACAGTCCTACGTGGTTAAAAAAATGTACTGGCATTTATCGCCGCACCTGAACACTAATTAACACGGATTTAGGCCCCGAAAAGCTACCACTACTAATCTCATTGGCTACGTTAATGATATTCTAGAAGTATTGGATAAAGGCGGAGAAGTTCATGCAAATTATACGGATTTTAGTAAAGCGTTTGATCTAGTCAGCCACGATTTGCTCCAGCGAAACTTCAGGGGTTGGGTATTCACGGTACACTTCTAAGATGATTCGAATCTTACCTGCATAATAGATCCCAAATGGTTGTTGCTAAAGGTTTCAAATCCAGTAAGATGCCGGTACCGTCTGGAGTTCCACAGGGATCACATGTGGGTCCTATTTTTTTTCTGGGTTTCATTAACGACTTGCCTTCTGCAGTAAATTCAAAAGGTTAAGCTCTTTGCAGATGATCTAAAGCTTTACAGACAGATTAGGAACCAGAAAGACGTTGATGAACTCCAGGCTGATATTAATAGCGTTAGCCGTTGGTGTGTTATCAACAACATGCGACTAAATGCTTCAAAATGTTTTTTGATCAAATTTTTGCGTAAGCACAATCCTAGTCCAGCTAATTATACCATAAATAATGCAATTCTAAAGCAGGTGACATCAATGAGGGATCTTAGAGTTGTTGTTGATACGCAACTAAATTTTCATGAGCATATAGACTTAATCACTAGAAAAGCATGTAATATGTGCGGATTTGTGTCTAGACAAGCTAAGTCATTTAAGAATAAGCAGCTTTCTTTGCTCCTTTATAATAGTATTGTCAGAAGTGTTCTTGAATACTGGTCGGTTGTATGGAACCCTGGGTATCCGGTGCACGCGGACAGATTAGAGCGGGTGTAAAAGCGCTTTATGTATCATCTAACTTTCATCCAAAACAAATGCAAAGTACTGCGATCCTACGAGTCGAGACTTAAGCATTACAATGTTATGCCTCTGCAGAAACGTCGCGTGATGGCGGACATAGTAATGCTTTATAAATTATTTAACGGGTTGGTAGACTGTCCTGATGTCCTTGAAAAAACAAAATTAGAGTCCCCTTACCATGTAGTAGATTGGTATGGTAGGAGTCATTCAAGTTGCCCAGATGTCGCACTAATATGTTACTACATTCTCCATTGGTCCGTATGTGTGCTAACTACGATAAGGAAAAATATAGATATTTTCAAACTTGGTCCGCTATCCTCTCTTAAAAGTGGGATAAAGAATCTGTTGAAGTAGCCCACTACAATAAGAAATACAGTTTTTGTTTTTGTAAGATAATAACTACTGTTGTTGTGTAGACTACTGAGTCTTGGTGAAAGTTGCCATTGCAACTTGTAGAAGTTTAGTGTTACATAAGCAACTTAACTCGGGCAACTTTCTGTTGTACGGAGGAGGCGTCCTGCAGCGGCCTGCAGGGCTGGCACGCGACTTATAATGACATATAATGTTGGTGCAGGCGCGGCGGGCGTGCCGGCGCGGCTGGCGGCGCTGGTGCGCGCCGTGCAGTGCCCGCAGTGGGGCGCGCTGTGCCCCGTGTGCCTGCAGCCGCTGGCGGCCGGCGCCGTGCTGGCGCTGCGCCCCTGCCAGCACATGCTGCACCTGCGCTGCCTCGCGGGCGCCCGGGAACAGGTAGCTCCCACCGCAGACATACACACTGCTATTTTCATTTGCTATCTCACTAATGCAATCTCAGAACGTGTCATGAGCTGCACGAGACACGGCCGACTCCATGTCCCCTCTAGTTTTAGCCGGTGTTGAACATGACCTGCTACTGGAGGACTCGTCGCAAGACATTTTTATAAATTCCATGATCGCTCGTTAAAGAAAAGACACGAATTCACCCGAGTCAGCCCGGATATCCGGCTAACTTGTCTTAATGTTGGCCGGTTTTCCAGTATCCGGCTAAACACCTATCCGTTTATCTCTCTATCTCTAATCAATATATATTTTAAAGTTCCAATATATCTGAACAGATTCGATCAAGGTTTTGTTTACGCACGTCGCACGGGCTGCGAGGTGACTTGTAGTGAACGGTCGAATACAGACGGATGTGTTTATAGGAGTCGGAGTACATCGAGTGCCTCGTGTGCGGGCGCGTGTACGGCGCCGCGCTGCCCCCCGCGCCGCCCCCGCCCCCCGCCGGCGCGCAGCCGCCCGGCAGCATGGCGTGGCGGCTGCAGCACGCGCCGCTGCCGCAGCAGGACACGCACACCTCCATACTCGTCACCTACAAGTCAGTACCCCCGCCTCCCCCCGCCCCCGCCCCTGCAGCCGCCCGGCAGCATGGCGTGGCGGCTGCAGCACGCGCCGCTGCCGCAGCAGGACACGCACACCTCCATACTCGTCACCTACAAGTCAGTACCCCCGCCTCCCCCCGCCCCCGCCCCTGCAGCCGCCCGGCAGCATGGCGTGGCGGCTGCAGCACGCGCCGCTGCCGCAGCAGGACACGCACACCTCCATACTCGTCACCTACAAGTCAGTACCCCCGCCTCCCCCCGCCCCCGCCCCTGCAGCCGCCCGGCAGCATGGCGTGGCGGCTGCAGCACGCGCCGCTGCCGCAGCAGGACACGCACACCTCCATACTCGTCACCTACAAGTCAGTACCCCCGCCTCCCCCCGCCCCCGCCCCTGCAGCCGCCCGGCAGCATGGCGTGGCGGCTGCAGCACGCGCCGCTGCCGCAGCAGGACACGCACACCTCCATACTCGTCACCTACAAGTCAGTACCCCCGCCTCCCCCCGCCCCCGCCCCTGCAGCCGCCCGGCAGCATGGCGTGGCGGCTGCAGCACGCGCCGCTGCCGCAGCAGGACACGCACACCTCCATACTCGTCACCTACAAGTCAGTACCCCCGCCTCCCCCCGCCCCCGCCCCTGCAGCCGCCCGGCAGCATGGCGTGGCGGCTGCAGCACGCGCCGCTGCCGCAGCAGGACACGCACACCTCCATACTCGTCACCTACAAGTCAGTACCCCCGCCTCCCCCCGCCCCCGCCCCTGCAGCCGCCCGGCAGCATGGCGTGGCGGCTGCAGCACGCGCCGCTGCCGCAGCAGGACACGCACACCTCCATACTCGTCACCTACAAGTCAGTACCCCCGCCTCCCCCCGCCCCCGCCCCTGCAGCCGCCCGGCAGCATGGCGTGGCGGCTGCAGCACGCGCCGCTGCCGCAGCAGGACACGCACACCTCCATACTCGTCACCTACAAGTCAGTACCCCCGCCTCCCCCCGCCCCCGCCCCTGCAGCCGCCCGGCAGCATGGCGTGGCGGCTGCAGCACGCGCCGCTGCCGCAGCAGGACACGCACACCTCCATACTCGTCACCTACAAGTCAGTACCCCCGCCTCCCCCCGCCCCCGCCCCTGCAGCCGCCCGGCAGCATGGCGTGGCGGCTGCAGCACGCGCCGCTGCCGCAGCAGGACACGCACACCTCCATACTCGTCACCTACAAGTCAGTACCCCCGCCTCCCCCCGCCCCCGCCCCTGCAGCCGCCCGGCAGCATGGCGTGGCGGCTGCAGCACGCGCCGCTGCCGCAGCAGGACACGCACACCTCCATACTCGTCACCTACAAGTCAGTACCCCCGCCTCCCCCCGCCCCCGCCGAGCTTTATGAAAGAGAGAGCCTTCCTTTCTTAGACTTCCACACGACAATTCGATTGAACGTGGAACGTGTGTGCGGTACCAACGTGGTGCGTTATTGTGTGCGCAGCTTCCAGTCCGGGCGGCAGGGCGAGGAGCAGCCGGCGCCGGGCGCGCCCTACTACGCCGTGGGCTTCCCGCGCCACTCGCTGCTGCCCGACACCGCGCTCGGACGACAGGTCAGTGCCGCTGCTCTACTCTACTGTACATACTCTTCTCTCCTCTACACACTCCACTCGGTGCGCTTCCCTTGTACTCCTCTACTTACGCGGAAGTCAATAGCTGAATCAATATGAATATTTTTGACGCCAAACAACTTTAAATTGGTAAATTTTTCGGAAATGGTGGTTCTTGTTAAGAAATTAGCCACTCTGGATATACACACGGAGTAACTAAGACAAGGGGAGGCTTGTGTTGTGCTACACACAAGAGTGGTGTGAAGGAGCGCTATGGTACTGTTTGTACGAGCAGTGTGTCCCGGCGCCGCAGGTGCTGTCGGCGCTGCGCGTGGCGTGGGAGCGGCGCGTGCTGTTCGCGGTGTGCGCGTCGCAGACGACGGGGCGCGAGTACGTGGTGGCGTGGCGCGTGGCGCCGCCGCCCGGCGAGCGCGCGCACTACGCGCCGCCCGCCGACCCCGCGCGCCTGCTGCTCTCCGCGCTCTCGCGCCTGCACGCGCTCATCAACCCGCGCGACGCCTGCCACTGACCCGCCGAGCGCGCGTGGCGCCGCCGCCCGGCGAGCGCGCGCACTACGCGCCGCCCGCCGACCCCGCGCGCCTGCTGCTCTCCGCGCTCTCGCGCCTGCACGCGCTCATCAACCCGCGCGACGCCTGCCACTGACCCGCCGAGCGCGCGTGGCGCCGCCGCCCGGCGAGCGCGCGCACTACGAGGGAGAGAGAGCTAGATTCTGCAGCCGGCCTAGCACGCGAGCCGTGATAAACGTCTATCCACTCTTTTTTTCCCCGCGAAATCGAGACAGACGTATCCATATTCTAGCATTATCACTTTCCCACGCGGGGAAAGACCAATTAGTCCTCGGCGCGTGCTAGGGGGCCAGGAGTCGGATTCATAGATAGACGGATTAACGAGTATTCAATATTTATATGAAGTGATCCAATCTTTGAGTATTTCAAATTATGTTTTGATGCATAGACATCAATGATATTAGATATATATAAATATAAGGAGGGAGATATGTCATATCGCGCCCTCAAATGGCCCCGTGAAAACGGCCTCAGGGACTGTCTCGCCTTCTGCCTGTCTGCGCTCACTAAGCGAGACGCGCGCTATCCCTTTTGCTCTCATAAAAGTGTTATGTTCTTTCGCACTCCGGCGCATCTCGCAAACATGACGGCATGGGAGTCATTTTCAAACATTCGTTTTATTACGCGATGGCGCATCTTTCGTAATTTTTGATAGACAAGTAAGAAAAATTATGACCTCTGGTATTAACGCTTTGGTTGTTTAGCATATTTATATTGTAAGCAGGTTCGACTCCTGCCAGAGGTCATCATTTTTCTTGCTGTCTATGCATCAAAAACATGGATTAACTAGTGTTGCCAATTTTTGTTAAAAATGGTGCTCCAATAAAAACGTATTTTCTAACTCATTTCAGTTCAGTGAACTACTTCGATATTATGTTCATAATTATTAAAGTCATTGTAAAAGTTATAGTTCCTGACTCATTTGCGTTCTTAATATTTTAAGGTTGTAAATCATGTTATATCCATGTAGCATTTTATACAATAACTTTTTCCTTCAACTGGCAGCATTTTAAATATTCAAAGGCAATAATATTTTTTTCTGTAATACATTTTTAGATATTGTTTTCCAGAATTTTGTTTTATGATTCATATCATTTAAGAGTTCAGATCTTTTAAAAACTCAACTATTTATTCATCAATAAGGTTTTTTAAGCTGGCAGCATTATTTTGAAAAGTGTCAGTTTATTACGGCTAATTAAAACTATAGTATACTACTATAGACACCTCTTCTTATTTATAATTTGGCATAAATTAATATTAATATTTTATTGGTAAAAGGGCAATTTACGTTTAATATGGGCGCCACTATCGCATATAGTTATTAATACTAGCAACCCTGTATAAAGTTTGAAGAAGATGAGCGGATGAGTTAACCCACTGACGTCATTATCCACAGTATTGCCAAAAGAGAAAAAGTTTCCGTTTCTAATTTTTTTGCCAAGCTATAATATTTATTTTTATATCATTTTAGTTTTGTCATTTATGTTTTTATTGTATTATTTTTATTCTCTCGATATATACCGACGTCGGTCGGTATATATCGATCGAGGCCGTTGCTGCTATAACTATAAATATATTGTGTATACATGTATAAGTGTCTTCCAAATACGTTCATTGTGACATAATGTCTTCCTTTAGAAGCGCGCGTGTTTATATATAGCCCGGCGTGAATAGTAACTTAACGCGAGACTGATGTATATGATGTCTGATGCTGTGATGTAAGGCTGTGTTCAGTGTTCTGGTGGGGTCGGTGTGGGGACGTGGGTTCGGTGTGGGGACGTGACGTCGCCGACCCCACGTCGCCACACCGACTCCACGTAGCCACACCGACCCACGTCGCCACACCGACCCCACGTAGCCACACCGACCCACGTCGCCACACCGACCCCACGTAGCCACACCGACCCACGTCGCCACACCGACCCCACGTAGCCACACCGACCCCACGTAGCCACGTCGACCCCACGTAGCCACACCGACCACGTCGCCACACCGACCCCACGTAGCCACACCGACCCCACGTAGCCACACCGACCCACGTAGCCACACCGACCCACGTAGCCACACCGACCCCACGTAGCCACACCGACCCACGTCGCCACACCGACCCCACGTAGCCACACCGACCCACGTCGCCACACCGACCCCACGTAGCCACACCGACCCACGTCGCCACACCGACCCCACGTAGCCACACCGACCCACGTCGCCACACCGACCCCACGTCGCCACACCGGTTGGGGTCGGTGTGGAGACGTGGAGTCGGTGTGGTGTCGTAGGGTCGGTAATACAGATTCCGATAACTCGAGACCTGATTTTGGATTGGGAAAAGCTGCATCCCCCTCTACTTAGGAGGAAATAGAAAACCACCATTCTGGACTGGAGAACCGTTAGTAAACCCTAAGCACTCGAATGTTCTTACCTTTAATGAACCACTAAACACAGCATTACAGACCTAAACTAATGTTTAAATTGTAATCTCAAGAAGCTTACGGGGCTATAGTGTACAGTCTTCCAATTATTCATTTTTATTTTATTAAGTAAAACCTTTTATTAGTTTTACTATGTAAGTAGTGTTTTAAGCTGATATTTGAAACGAAGGCAGTATTTAAATGCAGTTATATTATTTTTAAGTACGTTTCCATTTTATATATTATATCTCAGGTAATTATTGTTTAATCTTGCCAGTAAGTGCCTTATTATAATTTAATTAGATTTAAATAAGTAGTTGTAATAGTTCAATTGAGGATTAACCCTATGGTCTGGATAGGACTGTGTGTCGTTAAACTTTGATCTGTAATTGGTGGAGAATAAAGTATAGATTCTATTAGTCCACTGGTCAAGCGTCCTCTGGTCGTGCGTATCGAAATATCCACCATTTATGGTAAACTTTGTATCTATTGAAATTGTGAATATCAAAGGAGTTTAATTGTAAAGCTTGTTTTTTGAACATTCCATTTTGAACTCTATTGTAGTGTGTTAAAAACAATAAGTATTTGTATGAACGTTCTATAAGTTTAGTCTTCTCGAACAATGATTACAAAATACATAACGTCTTCCTCAGTAATGTATCTTCCAGTTTAAGCTGACGCTGGACGAGCGTAATATTGGTTATGTTTTATGCGTCACGTGATTGATTGCGTATATTATGTCGTACTCATCGCGATTACGAAAATATGAACGTTAACACGAACAAGCCTGGCCGAACCTTCGTAAGGACTTCGGCATTTTGGACGAAGCCGAAGGAGAGCGAACGACACGCTCGAAGCGCTACCTGTCAGTTAAAAGGTCGCCGGGTGTGATCGAAACGTCGGAGTCGGTCTATAGTCGGAGTATCAGATTTAATTAAACGTGAGTATTCCCGTATAAATAAAACAAAAATGTGTCGGTTAACTGTCGTCCATCAGAAGTTTTTATCTTTTCGCTTACGCAGCCACACTTCAATCGGCGCATCAACTGTGTCAACGAAACATTTTGTTTCAAATTATGTAGAAAATAATAATCTCGCTCTGAAATAAAGAGAGACCGCGGTGTAATTTTCCATTTTGTTTTTATAAAACAAACATTTTGCGCACATGGCCAAGTTGTTCGAAGTAACGTAGGAAACGCACGTTTCGCACGAAAACTTTCTCTAAGTCTACGCGATGAGTGCGGACCTAGCATAAATGTTATTTAAGAGAATATAGTATGATATTGCGCTCTGTTTACACAAGACACAATATATTATGAAAGTTTGACGACGCAACAAATGCGATACCATTATTAGGCTCGTCCGTCTACTCCGTGCCTTATTTAGTTGTACAGTACAGGGACGGTGTGAGGAGTTATTGCCAAACCTCTTCTACACCTTGTCTTGAAACAAGTCTATTTTGTAAGAACTTGAATATTTTGCCTAGAAACAATATTATTTACAATCATAGTATTAAATATTTTATTGTTAATGATAATACAATTATACTGTAATAATACAAGAATTTTATTTTATGCCTTTTTAGTATGCTATTGAAAGTCTCTATAAATGCTGTATAAAAGCAGGTTTTCAAATTGCTTTTAGGCCTATCTCTTAAGGAAAATCTTTAACAGAAACTAGTCCCAAACAGACTCACCAACACCAAGATCTTTTTCTTTTACAAAGAAATTCAAGTCTATATACTGTAAAGGCAGCTACGATCTTATCGGTGGAAAAAATTGCATCCATCATTCAAGGTAAGAACAGTTCAACGCCCTTGCATAAAAATATAGCACCAACAAGTCCAATATGTATCCAATGCTAAACCGATAAAATATTTACTGAAACGTTCAGCTTGACATGATAACCGTCATGATCTATGACACCTATTCTCTTTGTGCTATCTCTCCTATCTAGTACAAAACCCTAATCAAACTTTGGAAGGATTTTACCAAGCCTCACACAAATACACAATACGAAAATAACGAACAATGCAATACAATTGAATTCTCGCCCTTATTCGGAAGGAAATAAGATTGATAAACTTAAAATATTTGCACGAAATGTAATAATTACACAGTGCTAAATATAAAACGTCTTCGACGAGGTGGAAACTCTATAATCGACAAAATGGTTGGCAAAGACGGTCCCAAACGAAGTTACACCCTCGAACAAGTGCTGACTGACAAGCACATCAGTCAAATCATTAAACAAGCCACGAACCATGATAGTGACTATGAAGTAATCTGCAGCGAGGTGAAGCCGGCTACCGTCGGCTTAACAGGTTTCTTGGGAGACCACATAAGGGTTGCGCTGCACGTGAAAGTGAAAGATGAAATGGTAAAAGTGAATCTCTTCGTGAAGAGGATACCGATGGAGAACAAGCCTAAAGCAGACTTTATCGATGAGAACAACTACTTCAAACGGGAGATGCTGATGCTGCAGATCTTGGATGAGATCAAGGGCGCTGATGGTGAGTCCTAACCTTTCCTAAACTTTGAAAAACATAGCGTTGTTTTTTATTCTTTTTGTCGAATCTTTATGATGGCTTTTTCATTGATCTCTACTTATGTCTTTTGTTTCCTCAGGTCCCAACCCATGGTGTGTGAAAGCCTATGTTTACACAGACTCCTTAATCGTGATGCCAGATCTGGCTGTGGCGGGGTACTCCGAGCACCCGCTGATGGAGACTGTGGACTACCGACACGTGATGCTCGCAACGGCTTCGTTAGCTCGCTTCCACGCAGGGTTCGCCAACTACGAGACGAACAGAACCCTCGCTGCGAGCAGTCCTTGCAGCTTCTACGAGGAATACAAGCATCTGCTGGTAGAGCCGACCTTCACGGACACGGCGTGGGTGCGCACCGCTGCCAAGCTAACGTCCGATCTCCTGGACGCCTTCTCTTCGAAATACCCTAAAGGTTCTGTGCCAGGTTTGGAAGATAAACTGGCAAAATCGTACGTTGAGGCATGCGACAGTTTGGACGTGATAGAAGACACTCTAAACGTAATGCTTCATAAAGATTTGTGGAACAATAACATACTTTTTAAATATGAAGAAGGGCTTCCCACGAACGCCATACTCATAGACTATCAGTGCGTACGCTACGGCCCGCCTGCTTTTGATCTCATTTCCTTTCTGTACCTGACGACTTCTAGAACATTCCGTGAGGAACACGAGAGCGAAGTCTTGAAATACTACTTTGAAGTTTTCTCTGATTCACTTGAAGATGCCGCGAGGAAACGTCTAGACATGATTGGTTACAATGAAAAAGAGTTTCTATCGTGGTGTGAAAAAAGTCGAATGTTCGGTATCTTCGAGGCGGTAGCTATATTCCCTCAGGTGTTGATGGATGCGACGGCTGCCGAGAGAGTGTTCGATGATCCTGAAACGTTCATGACGATAGTGGAGTGCGACCGCTCCGGGCCGGTGGTGGAGTATGCAGGGAAGTACCCCGGCTACAGGCGGAGGCAGCTGGAAGTCTCGGAGGAGTATGTAGGGCGGTTTGTGGTTGGACAACCGTAGTCATCACGACTGGTAGGTAATATTGTTAGCGAACTAAAGAAATGACTGGCAGCTAGTGTGCAGATATAGGATAAATGGTGTCCAAGGCGGTGGAGGGTGGCATGAAACAAGTGAATATTTGTATGAAGTGTTTCCACACTTTGGGTATTTAGGTATTTGCTACACTTTGGGTTTTTTGGGCAATCTGGACGGAAATCCGGAGATTGCTCGTATGGAGGTTCATGTCCTGTCAGCACCCTATTCAGAATGGCGTCGGAAAATTCCGATTCGAATTTCGCTTCCTCCGTCTTTGTCATCCTGAATGTAGATGAGTGGGACGGATAGTGTGGATCCGAACGGAAACCTTTCCTTTCTTTTTTTTATGAATAGGGGTAAAGAAGTTTTAATTTTTCACACTGTCTATGCATTGAAAACATGGCTGGCATAAAAGTTGGAAACAATATAGAAGCTCATCAAAATGGCTGTCGAAAGACACATGTGATTATTTTATTATTTATTTAGGCCGCCATTTGTACACTAGTATTTAATTTATTTAATCCTTTGTATGTAGGTTTCTTTGGTCTGAGCAATAAAGTGTTAATCTATCTATCTATCTATCTATCTACGCTCTCCGTAGATAAATATTTAGAGATTATTATATTACAGACTTCCAATCCAAGTAATCAGTAGATATTAGGAGATTCAGTTAAAGTAAGTAAAGGAAACTTGGTAATCCCGAATACAATGTCCAGCATAACGTGGAGTTAATAAGTTGTTAGGATTGGTTGTTAGTAACAACCAAGACATATGATCCGAAAAAATCCCTCGCCAGGTGTCAGTGTCACGCCACCATTTTCTCCAATGCCGTTTGAGATACGTTCCAGTCGTTATTGAGTCCCCGGCTCTCCCCGCAGGCCATCACCCTGACGCAGCCAGGTGGCCGCCATCTGTGCCGCCCGGTATGGACACGGCTAACTGTGTCACTTACTTGTATGTCCATAAACAGAACGCGTATCGAACTTGCTTTGAAACTCTCAACTGTAGATCAGTTTTAAAATATTGCGTGTTAAAATATACCCATGTTGAAATATTGTTTAGGCCTTAGAGGGCAAGCAAGCAAACTGGTTGTCAGATGGTAAAGCAACCACATACGCACCTATAGTCTCAGTGCAGGAGAAGCAATAGTCTCGGTTAACTGCCTTTTAAAAGACCCATATTGACCCTTGGGACGGCGGGAGCTCATTCCGTATTTTGCAGTTTATAAGGTTTTAGGATTATGATTGCAGTAATTTAGACAACCCTATAGCGGCATCGTAGTAGGTATGTCTGCTTTGAGAGCTATAGGGCGTGGGTTCGATTTCCACTCAGGACAAACATGCTAAGAACGTTGATTTTTGTTCATTGGTACTTATAATACAAAAAAGTATTCTATCAGCTCTTTAGTTCACATAGTACAAGCTTTTACCAGCTTTGTTTAGTTTGGCTAGATGCACACATCAGCCAGACGGGACGAAGTAAGCCGATATTTGACAGATGGCGCTGAGTGTAAAAAAATTACAGGAAAGAAGGATCGCGTGAATAGTACGACTACATGGAGCGACTTCCATACAAATACGTGGAGCCTGGTTAAGGAACCATACGTAAGTACTTCTTCTCTAGGCTGCTGCGTAATTGTGGTAAGGAGTCAGGAAGCCGAAGGTCGTCGGGCGGCGGCTTGCGTCTCAGTAGAGCGCTACAAAACAATACGAACTGAACAATAGGAACACGTAGAGCGTCTACTATACATTTTAAAGAGGACTTTACATGAAGAATGTTCTAAGACTTTCAGTAAGCGCTTGCAGAAATTGACAACCTCGGATATTGTTGAAAGGGAAGGGGTTCTCTGGCAAAATATTATTAAAGATGTTCTTGAACTACTGGTGGTGATCAGATGGTTGGTTCAAAATGTACGTAGTGCCTATATAAATAGATTCTTTTAGATTGTTCTTGCATAGCAGCTGAATCGCTAGTAGGTATAAGGATTATTTACGTAAGCTTATTTAGTTAGAGGTTGAAGATAAAGCTATAAGTATACATAATCGATGCTGTCATATACGTCATCGAACCCTCATTTGTTTTGTGACACTTTTATACTTACACTGGTATTTGATAAAGTTAATGTCCTTTAAGATTAAACCAAACAACATTATTTTGATGCTACAGTAAATATGTTGACTAGGTAGCCACCTGTGTTATCACATATTTACTGGCTGGCGACGCTACAGCGCTGGTTCTTTTGTTTATATTTATTAACAGTTCAATACAATTGTAAACAATAGATAGAGGTCAATACACTGACATTGGGAATATATGTAGATTTGATGTTACTGATTTGTTTTCCGGAGCCTTGTTAACTATATGCTTAGCTTTTGCATATATAACGTAATTGCTCAGTGCTGTTAAAGTGTCGGTAAGTATATTCGAGTAACACACTGACTGATGTGTCAGAAGAAGTCCATTGCTGGACGAAGACCTCCCCCTTAATAGAGGAGGCCTTCATATTCGAGTAGTAAGGCTTGTATTTGACCGATAACTCGGGAGAAAACAGTCTACGATGGAGCTCGCTCTTCTACATATTTTTTTTAATTTACTAGATCTATGATTTTTACCAATTATAACAACGATCTTATTATAACATATAAGATCGTTGTATTATAAACGCAAGTGTGTTTTCTTCAGGCAGATACAAATAATACGCCGACGCTGAATAAGTACCTTTATACCCGCATATATGTAGTTACCTAGGTAATTACAATACGTTTATATAGGTACCTACTGTTAATAGTCTGGAGGTAAAAACATTAAGCACCACGCTAGGATTCCCTGTGTCATGCGATGCGATGCCACCTACACACACAAAGACCTCGAGACATCCAAAACAGGTCATTACTGAAATATAAGCCTGGCTGAGAATCGAACCCGGGACCTGTGGCTCTTAAAGCAGACTCGTTACCCCTGACCAAAACGTCAATCTCTCTCCTACGGGATCGTTGACGGGTGGAACCGCGAGTAGCAGGTAATGGATATTTACGAACACCGAAAGCCCCCTCTGTCGTTACCGATTGATCGACGATGCGAGCTGCGCATACATTAGCGAGAAGCCAACCTACGCACAGCACAGGTGACACGAGCATGATCTCAGGGTTTATGTAGGTACTGCATTAGAAAACAAATAATGTATGTACTTAAAGCGTAAAAAGGGAATATAATACTACTAGAGGTCGCCCGCGACTTCGTCCGCGTACGGAATAAATTCAGCCCGCTCCCAAAATTCACCTCGTTTCATCATTCCCCCCTTTCCCCTTAAAAAGTCTCTGTCAATAAAATATTTAAAACAGCATTTTTTATTTTAAATTAACTATCTAAATCCAAATATTCGTAACTAAAAATCCAAAAACAAAGGACTTTCATACAAACGTTTCCCCCCTTTTTCCCTTAGGGGCCAATTTCGAATAATCCTTTCTTAGTACACCCCTATATACGCATCGAGACGAACACACCCTCCAAATTTCTGTAAAAGTCTGTACGACCAGTGGTTTGGGCTGTGCGTTGTCTGTCAGTCAGTCAGTCAGAACAGAGCCTTTTATAGTAATAGATGGATAAGTAAACTTAATGGGCCAACAAGTTAAATGACGTTAGTACAGCGCACTTCGGTTTTGTATTGAGCAGAAGTCAAAAGTAAATGATTTTTAAGTAAGGCTCTTCATTATCAGCCAGGGTTAATCATAACTATGTATAGCTAACGTCCTCGCATAGATTCAACTTCTGTCCAGCATAATAAAAAAACGTTTGTACAACTTACTTAGCAACTTTTCAAATTTGCGAGCCAAGAATATTTCCATACGATTTGCCATGAGTACATAAACATTTTCTATGGAACAGTGTCTAGACATCAACTTGAAAGTTTTTGTTGAGTCAACATACTTTACCTGTAAGCCACGGCGCGAGCGAGCGATGTCCCCAGTTTAACTAATGGGAGGTTGCTCGACTTGAAATCGCGAAGTTGCGGGTTCAATCCCAAGCCCGTACCAACGAACTTTTTGGAGTTTTACCATTAAAAAGGCTGATTATGCTTATCTTTTAGATTGGAAAAAGTCTTGATTCGGATATTTTATCTCCTGGGAGTATAGAGAGACCTACTTTGGGTAAACAAAACACAAATCAATCCCATCATCTAGGACTATTTGCGATAGTAGCCTCGTTTTTGCCAAGCCATAGGTATAAATAAGTACATCTTCGCAACCAAAACCTTGTAGCTTACTGACATGCTGAAATTGATGAGCAAAAACTTCTACATAAATGACAGGAGGCACTCATTTAAAAATATTTAATTGCTCCCAAAACTGATGAATTACCCCGCGCAGCTCATGCCCGGTCGAGGATGGGCGAGGCCGGCCGGCGCGGCGTCGGACTCCAGCAGGGCTAACATGCGCACCGCGAGAAATTTTTGAAAATTTTTTTTTGTTAGTCCTGCAGGTTGCGTAATGCGTAAATCTTAGCATTTACGATAGTGGAGACAAGCGGGTGCTGCGCGCTGCTTATATGGCGAGGCGTGAATCAGCGCGCCAGCGCAGCGCGAGCGCTAGGGTTGAAGATTAGCTCACTTTATAGCTTTTTTGAACTTATGACATATACAAATAAAGGTCGCAAAAGCCCGCCAAAAAATATATCAAGACACCTAATTTAAGTTACCATCGTTAGTGTGTACACCATCTTAGACCGCAGTGTTTCATAAAATCATGTGAGTCAAGGTCAAACACAGCCTAACATCCATAAAAATCAATTCGCACATTTCAAAACTTTTAAAACAATAATGTACACAACAATATCACGCCTGTTTCCCAGTTGAGCAACTAATGAGCTCTACAACACTGACTGGTCCGGTTTGCCACTGGATAAGCAGCTCGGGCGCGCGGCGTCAAGTTTCTCGGCCTATCATTAGATCCTAGTGTTACTTACTGTAATCATCAAACAACATCGGAAGCAATCATAATTTGACAAACCGTAGCTCGATGAAACTAGAAGCAGATTTTATAAATGACTAGAGGTCGCCCGCCGAGTAGGTAGTAGGTCGACTTCGTCCGCGTACGGAAGAAATTTGGCCCGCTCCCAAAATTCACCACGTTTTTTACCCCCAACCCCCCTCAGCCCTCTCCCTCCTCCTCGAATGAACAACCCAAATATCAATTTTCATCACTAGAACTTCAAAAACAAAGAACTTTCCATACAACATTCCACCACCCCCTTTCCCTCCCTTAAATCATCCCAGTCAAAAAATATTGAAAACAGCATTTTTATTGATGTATAATGAAATATCCAAATCCAAATTTTCGTGACTAAAAGCACAGAATAAATAATAGTATTACGTACTAAAAGTACAAAAACAAAGGACTTTCATACAAACGTTTCCCCCCTTGGGGGGGGGGGGGCTTGGGGGTCGAAATTCGAAAAATCCTCTCTTCGTACACCCCTACGCATCGAGACGAATACACCCTCCAAATTTCATGTCTGCACGACCAGCGGTTTGGGCTGTGCGTTGTCTGTCAGTCAGTCAATCAATCTGTCAGGACAGAGCCTTTTATATTTATAGATAGAAAAAAAAATATATAATAGATAGATATGCACACAGAAGAGCTGGGTCGGCGCGGCAGCCCTGGCGTTCACCCCCGGTGCAGGCTCAGGCGCAGTAGGGCAAGGGCGGCGGGTCTCCCGATACGGAGCGCCAATGTCTGCCGCTCCGCGCGACGCTCTCCACTCCAGCCACTCGTATACGTGTACCTACTAGGTACTCGGCTCACAACTGTCAGCTAACGAACGATATACATACTCAGTTGCTTTTTGGAATTACTTACATATTTTACATATCTATATATTTCATATCTACTTACTTGGTTGGGTATTTTGGTACTAGGTTAATGCCCGGGGCAGATAGTCTCGCAGACGTAGAGCTCGCACAGTTCAGTGTGAATCTCGGTCTTTAGCCTCTAAAAACCCTTTTTTTAGTGTTCTTGAAAAAAAATGTAAAAGCTTCTTTACCCACCAGTATAGGCTATTCGTGTCTTGAACTCTTGTTTAACCTCAGTAATACATTCAAATAGATTACAGTTTTTTTCCGGTTTTTATTCTTTTATTTCCGGCTTATTTCTTTTATATCCGAGGATTGTCTGAAACACTCACATAACATAGGTTTTATGTATTTGCGCTTTAAATTCTAATGTGTTCTTTTTGAAATTTTCCTGTTACGATAATAATAAACTGTTACCTAAGTAAAACCGTCAGTATATATATATATATATAGGTAGGCATAAAATGTATGATGCACAGATAATACACACGGTGGTATTTAATCGGCTAAAGAGCAGTTGTGTGGATGTTGTATACAAGATAACAAACAACTTATGTTGAACTATTGAAAATTCACGATAAAAAAACAGCTATTTCATACACTTTATCATAAGATCCATTCATGAACATTTTGTATGGACCAGATGTTTTTTTCGTGAATTTTCAAAAGTCGTAGAACAAAAGTTGTTTGTTATCTTGTATATGTCGCAGCCGAATTGTAGAAATCGCCGTATTACATTATGCATAACCATTTTACAAAATTGAGCCATTTTGTTAAACAGCGGATCAACGTTTAACCGGATTTTCATTGCGATACGTTCTACATTACGGCGGCCTATGCTTAGCCGTATTGTAATAAAGTTGCCTACAATGCAAAATGCTTACCATATTTATTTATTTATTTATTTATTATTAACAAAATAATTATGGTATTCAGTAAAAAATATAAGTTTATGCTTTAATAAGGTACCTACTTGGTGACAAGCAGGCAAACAAAACTTTTAAACCAAATAAAAAATAACCATTTAGGCTATCAAAGCGCCAAAGCGCCGCGAGTGTCCAAAATTTGAACTTAATATTGGCAAAGCGGCAGATCATGACCCGCTCAATTACATTATGGCTAGCCATGTTGTAGAACGCGAAGCATGCATACAATGCGGCGGCCTTACTTTCAGCCGTAATACAAATTGGCTAAACGTTAATACGCCGCTTTATAAAACGGCGTTGTATAAAGCTGTATTTTAAAATAATATACCGTTATGTAATACGGCGATTTCTGCAATTTGCCTGCGACATATACAACATGCTCACGACCGCTCCCTAGCCGATTAAGTAGCACCGTGTATACAATGTGTAACAAAAAGGTTCAACAATACGGTTATGTATGTACTCATCATTAAGAACAACTTTCACTATGGGGCCAACCCTGAAATCGTGAATAAAAATCTGCTGTTTCATGCATTTTGTCCAAGGTCAGTGAACTTTTTGTATGGAACAGCTGTTTAATTTTCGCGATTTCAGGGCTGGCCCATAGTAAAAGTTGTTTATAATGATGAGTACATACATACCCTTCCGTATTGTTGAACATTGTATACTTAATGTGATAAAAGGGGTTAAAGTAAAATTGAACTAAAACGATTAGAAGTGACATATCGAAGATGGTTATGTATCCAATGGAACAAGAGTGTGTACAGTATGTATATAGGTCCAATAAGCCACGACCTAAATCCTATTAGTGCATATCGCCTTTTATGGGTCAGTGTGCGGTTTACGAGAAATCTGCAAGCTGCAGGTAAACAAGTCTCCGGCGGCGTGATGTCACCGGCATTGGATCACTTCGAATTCACTATTTGTATTCTGTGTATTGTTTTTCTAGTTCAAGTTGTAATGAGCTCATGGAATAGGGTTAATTACGCGTAATAGTGTTTAGATGGATATTTTACGCAAAGATGAGGATGAGGTTAGAAGGAAAATGCTTCAAGGTGTTGTCGCGCAGCCTCTAGACTTCTCTATATAGTCACAAAGAGACAGGCTGTAGTTATAGGTTTTTTTTGAAACGTCCGCTTCAGGAAGCTTCATATTACCTACGCCTTTTTCAGTTTTTCAATCGCCTGGTAGTAGTGTGCAAACATCCTATAAGTAGTAGTACCTACATATTATAAGATTAATTATTTAACCTTTATATGTATTTTTAAATTTAGCTGCAGTGAAAGAAATTAATTTACAGGTCTATAACTGCGCTTAGGGATGTTTGCAAACTACCGCCTGGCGATTTAATAACTAGAAATAATGGGCAATGAGCTCAGTGCATTGCCGTGAGAAATTTATAAATAGTCGTACTTTTGGTGACACTGAAAATTGTTATAGGCAAGCATGGCACTTACCATTACACGGGTAACTTGCTCGTCGAATCGCTTTGTATTAAAAATGACATAACTGAAAAGTCTATAATAAATTAATGCACACAAAAAAAATTGTAGTGTTTGTTTATTTATTTATTATTTGGAAAACAAACTATCATACAATAAGCGAAATGAATACAATCCAGTTGGTAAGAAAGAATTTACAACCAATCTAGTAGTTACATACATACTCGTAGCCTTATTGTTAAAAGTGATCTCTTCAAGGCAACAAACGGGACGTGTACTATCGAAGTAGCATATAGAGAGTACGATAAGTTTTGTTCCTAGGATGGTAGGTAGGTAACAAAACTAAAGGACTAATGAGACTCCCCGTTGAATGATTCAATGTAATAAGCGCCAGTGCAAAAATCTGGACTTTGTTTCGTTGCTCAAAAGTGTTGGGTACCTAGTACCTACTGCTGCAGTGGTCGAGGCGAGGCAGGCCTTATCTCTTAACATCACAAGGGCGTCTTGTTCATCAAAAGAAAAACAAGTTCTTTCACAAAATCTTTGCAAGCCTTTGAATACGAGTATAAGTAAACCTACCATTGGAGATGGCAAGGCGAGGCGTAACTTATAAATATACGATAGGATACCGTTTGAATGTAAGCTTATTGGTTTGACAGTGTTGTGAATTTGTTTTAATGTGCGTACATACGTACAGGAATTAGTTTTATTAGTGTGAAAGTACTTGAAAATGCGTATTTACCTTGTAGCTTGTCTTCCGCAAAAAGTGGCAGAATATATATGTACATGGGCAGGTTGTCGTCATTGGCATCTCTAACGGTAGGTACTTATATGTTCGAAGTTGTAATAGGCTAGATTACTGTTTTTTTTAACTGTCCTATTAAAATGTGGCCCATAAATATAGCTGATTAATGAAAATAAAATGAAAATCTGATCAAAAATAAGCAACTTATAAGCATTTTAATATCACGCTAGACAGAGAAGCGAAACAGCAAATCGTGACGTCACTTCTCTGTACGCCATATAAATTATATTCTGACAAGTAAGGCGTGACGTAATATTTGTTTTGTGGGAAAGGGACAGAGTTGGCGCTACCAAAAACTTTAAACGCTTATATATCAGAACATTAAAAACCAATTTAAATTATTTTTTCAATAAACATACTATATTTACTTAAATTCTTCATCAAAGCTATTGGTTTTAACGATTTAAACATCAGTCATCTACCTTATTATATCCAGAGAAATCACACATGAATTTGCATGCCGGAGATTATTCTCGCGATATGCAGGCTCCATTTGTCACTTGATCTCATCTCGACTTAGTAATATTTTTATCCACCACCACAGAATATATTACAGCTCCACTGTCACTTTCTTATCATAGGAACTGTCGTGTAAGCTGCGGAGCTTGCTAGTTCCGACATGTATTGTGAAAGTGATTTATTTGCGCGTTAGAAGCTTTTAGCGATAACTCTGTTATTAATGCTGTTATCATTTTGGAAGGATAATTACCTGTTTGTTAAAGTTTGGGAATATCCGCTTGGACGGGCGGAACGCTTTCGCGAGTGAAATAATAGTAAAACGATAGCTCCCTCCCTTTTTATTTATATATTATACAAAATATAATGTATATATATTAGTATGTATATAAGTGACGTGACGAGACACATAACATAGAAACGCGCGATGAGTGGCATGTTACGCACTAGGAAAATATATCAGATCACTTGACATATCATTTAAGTGGGATTTGGGCCTTGTAATTATTAATGAAACTAATTTATCAGTTGCTGCAGATTGCTGTCTTATTGTTACTTTTTAGAAAACGAACATATAGTTTTTATTCAATGTATATGTTTTTCTTTTAAATAACTTACTACACACCTATCACTGAGCAGTTGCTTCAATTAACTCGGTTAAGATATTTCTAATACCTATGTCTATCACATCACACTTCACATAATAATACTTCTAGTAAATGCGAAACTGACTCTGTCTCTCTGTTTGTTCACAAAACCAAGGGGTAGTGACAGAAAGCGAAAGAACAGATAAAACATAATTTTCCGTAACTCGGGGATAGGTAAGCATATGCCGTCCCGAACGTCTATTACTCTTGTCCCGATCCCGAATTACTTCATGTTTTGTCATGTAGATTGGAAAAGATAAGATGTAAGAGTGGAAGCTCTCAAGCTGATCCCTCAAAAAAGTTATTAACTTTTGTTCAGTTTTCTAACCAGATCATCATGAAACACACTTCTTTCATTTCAATAATTTGGATCGTACGGTTGATACCTATGTCGACTAGTCCTTCAATTGTGTGTTTTTAATTGAAAATAGCTTTTTTATTTTTTTATTACTTAGTTGCAAATAAATAAATATGAAATACTTGGGCGCCTACCTAATTGAAATCGCTAATTTTAAAAGATAATTGCGTAAGGTTTATAATGCGTAAACACACGTGGAAGGAGTTTTTCACATGAGCTGTGGTGTAGCCACACTTGAGGCGCCTTGCGGTCACGGATTAGAGTTACAGGAGTGTAACAAGAGAGAGGGGTTGCAACACTTGCGGCGCTGCGCTTGCGTCAGATCCTTCGAACAGAGAAACAGACAGTTACTTGAAAGTAAAGGAACTCGGAACATTTGTACGTCTAGATGTCTACTACTTGAAAAATTTGCGCCACGATCTCCACTCCACTTATAGATGTACTATACGTTACGTCGGTCTCTACGAACATACGTTCCACCACGTGGCTGTCAAATACCTACCTACGCTACGATGACCCCTCACCAACGAAGTCGCCGTGCGACTGAATTCACACTGGAGAGTAATATAAACGCTTGCACTCACCGCTGAGTGCGCACTATTGATAATGTTGTATATGTCTTATTCTTACGAAGTGATAATCAATGATAAGAATCTATTCATCCTAGAGAGAAAGGTTCGAAGGTTCTAGACGAAAACAGTCGTATGGAACTTTTGTGCTATTAGTCATTACGCTCTCGGCTTCCTTATCGCGCTCGCCTGCGGCTCGCGCGCATAATACCGCCTCTAGTGTAATGACCAACATAGCACACTCGTATCATAATGTACTATTATGATACTAGTGCGGTAAGTTGGTTTTTACAAACGAGTAGACGAATGTAAGCCCGAGACGAAGTCGAGGTAATACTCGTTTGTAAAAACCAATACCGTGCGAGTGCCATACAACGTTTTACAACACATTTGCGAGAAAACAGATAACTGAAGTACTTACAACAGATAATGAGCTAAAGTTTATTATTTTGTTTTTATTATATCGGACGGAAAGTCGCAACTAAATTCCTACTTGACATTGGCAAATGCTCAAAGTGCGATGCCATAATCCTCCTAGGAATAAAGAAGAAAAAATACTTCGTTCTAAAGTTCGTCTTCGTTAAAACGTTTCTAATATGAGTGACTTTTCGTGTTGTTAAAACTCCGAAGAAACTTGTAGTAAAGTTGCCACGACCTTACTAGTGCATGACTGGACTTGACTGTGACTTACTAAGTTGACTATGACTGTGACTTACACTCATTCGACTTGAAAATTATCAAATACTTGATACAAATAAATACTTGACACTGGCAAATGCACAAAGTGCTACGCCATAATCCTCCTAGGAGGAAAGATCAAATGGCGCTACGTGCGCTTGGTGAAAATTAGAAAAAAAAAAGTGTTTAGTGGTGAGAATTTCTTTCGGCACATTTTCTGTTTAGTATTAAAGTAAGACAAACGTATTGACCAAAAGCGCTTCCAAGGAGGTTCGATCATTCAGCTTATTTATTCTTGTAATGTGAAACTCTTTGGTGGAGTTCTTAAATTATTATTATAAAGGAAATTAATTAATATTATAAAGCTTCGTAAATGCATTTTTCGAGAAAATGGGTTGTAAAATAATTAATTTACTTAATCGTAATAAAAGGATCTAATTATCAAGTTTTACTCATGTAGATCCAAGTGTTCCATCCTGGAATCCTCGGCGACACCGTTGCTTTACCATCACGACTTACCAAGAATGTTAAATATTGTTAGTTTTAAAAGTAAGTTGATGGCGATAAAACCGTGATCTTGGACCGCTACCGTGGCCAAAGCTCTCCATCACGTATAATACCAAAGGAAGGAATAGGGATGCGGTTCGTCGTGATTCCTATATTATGGTAGTGCACCATCTCCCAGTAACAGTGCGAGTGTAGACGCATGTCGTGCGCACGAGCCGAGCGAGCGCCGCAGCGCGGGCGCCTCCGCTGCTGCGGCGTGATGCACGCGTGCCATCATCACGACTCGATTGTACTTCAGTTGGGAACACAAGCGCTAAGTGGCCGAACGTGTGTTTATTATTGTGGTGTCCACTGGACGTCGTAAAAGTACTTAATTAACTGTATCATATGAAACCTTTTTTCTTACAATATGGGACACTACTTTTGAATCGTATGAATGCGTTTCCATGTAAGTTATATACCTGGAAAAGCGCACTGACATAAAGTTAAAAAAAAAGTTTAAATCGACGAAAAATTCTATACTGGGCAATTCAATAAAAAAACAATAGGTACTGTACTGTACTGTACGCGTTCTAAATGCCAGTATTACTTTTGAAAAATCCCAACATCGTATTTCCCATTCGATTTGAAGCTATATCCTCAGTAATCTAACATGAAACCAAATGACACCTCATCGTTGTGCAGCCGTAAATAAGCCAATGAATATCGAAGAGATACCTCTACCTCTAGTGATCTATGGAGTCTAGCGGCGCGTGGGCGGACGGCAGCCTTGCAAGGTAGGCAGACAGGCAGACGACCGCTCGTGCTAATTATATATAGACAGATTAGACAGCTGCGAGTCGGAGGCGAAGAGTAACTGATACTCGCTGGGAGTAAGGGATATGCCAGACAAGCACAAGTGTCTCAGCATGTCTACTGCTACAAAAAAAAGTCCCATCTGTCAATATCCACTAACTGACTGAAAATATTCTCTACTTATTTGTTGTCATTTAAATTAGCCGGCTCATATATTATTTTAGTTATTGTGTTGTGAATACTTATATATGTCTCTCGAATCAAGATTCTTGCCATACTCTGGAAAAGCTTTTCTAATTGGAATATTTTCCGTAACGATACGTTATATTCCACATGATATAGATAGGTGTAAGGCTATAAGTAGGTATTATGATAGTTTGTTGACTCCGTGATTTCTCAGTATGAAGCAGATGTGTAGATTATTACTAAAACATCAGTAGGCACTATTTGTAATCATTAAACATCGGTTGACCTTTTTACGCAGCGCCATCTAGCCCCAAACTAACCAAAGCTTATAATATGGAAACCAGATAGCTGATAGAATACTTATATATACATTTTTTTTGTAAATACATACTTATAATACATAATTACATACTACACCCAGATACAGAACAAACATCTAAGTTCGTCACATAATCACAAAAATGATCCCTAGGTGGGGCATCGAACCCACACCCTCCTACAGCTCTGCCTGAAGGCAGACAAGCTACCATCATGCTACCAACTGGGCTATAAGACAGTCAAAATATGGAATTTCTTCTAAATATCAATGGATCTACCTACTTGGCTGTTTAATTTATTTTAATATCATATTTTATTATTTTAAAGCTTGCATTACACCATAAACACGGCAAGTTTGACGCGTCTATAATCCTACCCATAATAACGTTCAATGCGCTTGCTTTAAAAAAGAACTTGCAATACTCTGTAAAGAGATCGTGTCTTTATAGAATATTGGTATATGTACCTACTCCAGAGCCCTAAATACAAATGCAAGCCATACATATCACTTATCTGCAGGCTGTAGCGAGCGTGGCAGCGAGTGTCACGTACCTTATAAGGGGTGGCGGGCGCGGTGACGTCACCCGCCGCGCCCACGCACCCTCGCTCGATGAATGCCCGGCGCGGCTGGTGAATGAAATCATGTACACTCTGTAAGGAAGGCTGGCCTGAGCTGTTCAATGAACAGCTTATTTATTGCCATTTACACCTACTGGGTACTGCGAATTGCGGTTATATCGGCGCTTTTCTAGTTTTCAGCCTTTAACATCCCATTGCTGGGATGGGTACCTACAGGCCTATCTTCGAAAGCTAATCCTGATTATATTATTGCACTATGCAGTGCGGGTTGGTGCATTCACATACGTGTGTTTTGTCTCTGGACAAATGCAGGCTTCCTCAATATATTTTCTGTTCCCAAAAAGCTTTCCTATATAACCATTCTTAGTAAGTACAGATTAAAATAATCCTAAAATAAGCTCTAGAAATTTAGCTTCATTCGAGAAGAGAAAAAAAATACCAGCACACAAGAATTCTCGAGTACCTACCGAATTTGAATTGCGCGCTAGATTTTTTGTTATTATCCTTAAAAGGCACGCTTCTTCATGACTTTTGGGGACTAATTGATTCTTCTTCTTCCTAGCAGTTTGCCCCGTTTTATATTCGGGGTACGCTTGACTATGTAACCATGATCCAGGATTAGACATGTAACTTTGGGGTAATCTTTTTTTTTGTTTCAATTGTTCATTTTAATATTCACGCCCACGGTAAAATAATCTATAGCTAAAATAAACATCTGTGCCCCTAAATATCGTTAACTCGCGTGCACATAGTAATCTGTTTCTATTAGTCTGTAGTAGTAATAAGTTTTGATTCTTATGTAAGAATATTTTAATTTTTGTTTGCTTGTAAGAATATTTTCATTTTTGGTTTGTATTTCTTCACCTAAATAAGAGTTAACTACCAAATACTATATAATGGTCCAACAAAAAAAAAACTGATTTAAGAAACCTTTTTAATTTAATTTTCAACAAAATTTTACAATGGTTTTTGTAAAAGAAGACTCGAGACGCGAGAAAACTCGTGAAATTAGCCTCGAGAATAGGCTAGATGACTGATGTTTATATCGTTGAAACCAATAGCTTTGATGAAGAATTTAAGTAAATATAGTATGTTTATTGAAAAAAATATTTAAATCGGTTAATAATGTTCTGATATATGAGCGTTTAAAGTTTTTGTTAGAGACAACTCTGTCTCTTTCCCACAAAACAAATATGACGTCACGCCTTACTTGTCAGAATATAATTTATATGGCGTAAAGAGAAGTGACGTCACGATTTGCTGTTTCTTCTCTCTGTCTAGCATGATATTAAAATGCTCATAAGTTGCTTATTTTTGATCAGGTTTTCATTTTCTTTTCATTAATCAGCTATATTTATGGGCCACATTTTAAAAAAACCAGTCATCTAGCCTATTCTCGAAACTCGAGAATAAAGAAAGGTCGAGAAATCCTAGAAGCCAGGCTATCTATCAGGTTCCTATTTAAAAACAACGTTAGTACACTTATTGGCCGTCACAATTCTCTTTCTGTACAAAGTACTTAAACTATAAAAATACGGGGTGTTTCTTTCTCATACCTACTAGTAAAATCTTCACTCGAACTAAACTTGCTCAACGGATTGCTTCAATATTGAATGTAGTCGTGTGCTTAGTAGTTTGAAAGAATTGGTGTCTAGCAGCGATAAGGCAAGAATTTGGGTCAAAAACTGGTCGCAGTTGGTTTTTATCAAAGGCTTCATAAGCCTTTGGACTACAAATAAGGGCAGGAACGCGGAGGGCAAGGAATTAAAGATTCAGAAGGCTGATAGCCTTTCCATTATCTTTGAGTTCAACTTTTTAATTTAACGATATAAATGTAGTAAATAATATTTAAATGCAATTAAAATGCTTGTTTTAATTTTATGGCAACAGCTCTGTTTTGTTCACTTGTATGTTTTTAAATTTCGTTAGTTAAGGTATGGTGTACGTGATGTTATGTTATAAACGTCACGTTATGTTTGAAAATGCGTACAAACCAGAATGCGTGTTAGTTTTTTTTATGAGCTTAGGCTAAACGTTTATAGCCTCAGTAAAGGTAAGCACACAGAAACGATGACCCCAGCATAGAGATTGAAAACAAAATATAAGGATATTTTTTTAAAACTATTTTCAACATTCCTGATGCTCTACTAATTTATTCGTCGCCAAATGTAGAGTTATCTATATTCGGGCAGCGTGGGATCATCTCTGCATTCTCAGACCTGAAGCAGAACAAAGTGATCTAATTTCTGTAGCGGCGTTGGATAGCATCTTTTAATTTTATTAAAATGCTTTTTTTATGCATAGACCGTTTTCAACACTTTTAGTTCCAAATAAAGTAGTTAGAGAGTTTAGTTCAAATTCAAAGACAAACAAACGTCGATTTAGTGTAAAAAAGTAAGATGTAGATACAGTAAAATATATACGTGTTAATACAATATACATACAAAATACATACAATATGCGGAAACTCTTAAATGGCGCATAGTTTCTATCGGCCTTACTTAAAAAAACTTTTCAACCGTTAGTCACTCCTTAAGATGCTCTGCCATCTTCTCTCTGACGTGAAGTTGCACGTGCTAGAAAAAGACAGAGAAGTTTAAGCAGTGACTAAGAGAATCGAGATTATTTTAGGTAAGACTGTATAAGTTTAGTAATTATGTTTTTTCGTCGCTGTTAGTTTCCCGAATAAAATAAAATAAAATAAATAAATTGTGACCTGATCATTAATACTCTGTGACCATCAGCGTGCTTGTGTTTATCATAATAAACAGATTAGAAAAGGGGGAAATGGAAAGCATTACATCTTTGAATAGATGCAAAAAGTGACGAAATAAAATAATATAGAAAAGGCGTCGGAAAATAGTCAGCCGAACCCCGCCTCTTTCGGGTAAAAATAAACCACTACACTACATTGAACGAACGATAGCAAAAGCAATATAAATATAGATACAATCACTTATCTACATTCAGACCTGAGATCTGTAAAAGGCGATTCGCCAATACCTTCCACCAACGCATCTTCTCATGGACTCGAATCTACTTGTTCCTGACTTATGCTTAACTTAGAGCTTGATTTATTGTTGTTGCGGTTGATTTCGTCGGTTATACTAAAGCAAGATTTACTAAGAGGTAATTTGGCAGTAGGCTTGCTTGTTTTGGTAGGGCTATTAATCTTATATGTTTGGGCTCTGATTTATTATTTAGTTAACTTTATGATATAATATCTTTTCTATTACCTACTATTTGAACTATTCACAATTAAGCTTTCGCAGTAAATTTTCACTTACATTTGGTTGTTTTGGCTGCTGGCACAAACTAAGTAATTAGGAAAAGCATTTCGCTATAGGCCATCTCGGAAAACAGTCTCGTGCAACGCACCTATGAGAGTCACTATCCACTTTCATTACTTGTGTTGTGGTCTAACGCCTAGACTGACAAATTCAACCATACGGGTAATTAGATACCCTTCGTATAGATACTATGGTAGTCGCGTTTACGCGGTACTACCTCCCTACGCAAAAAGCATCTCTGGTCGCCACACTTAAGGGTAGGTACGTTTAGTTACTCTTGCTACGCTACAAGATCTATACATATTGTATAGAGATATACTTTATGTTACTATATCTTATGTTGACGTATTATAATAGAGCCTAGACAACTAATAAAACATTACAATGAAGAATAGCTTTCAAAAGTCCTCGTTTAACATCCCACTGACAACAATTAAATCGAAATTACTCACACAGCAAGGTTTCCTTTTAACCCTGATGTATGACTTTAATACCATTTATAAACTACATTAGTCATAATATTGTATCAAGAAGTGTTATTAATATCATACATAAATAGGCTTCTAGTACATAATATTGAATCAGCTCCTGTTTCTTGATTAAGTGCTCATTAGTACAGTAACAGATTTACCTACAAACTTACATAATATGGCAGGTGGGGTGACATAATATTGCAATGTTTAGACATATAACAGCGCATGCCAGGCGACGACGTTTGCTAAGCACTGGATAGAAGAGACAATTTATCTATATATTTATAAATGGCTCTGTCTTGACTGATTGACTGACAACGCAAAGCCCAAACCGCTGGTCGTACAGACTTGAAATTTGGAGGGCGTATTCGTCTCGATGCGGGTGTACTAAGAAAGGATTTTTCGAAATTCGACCCCGAAGGGTGGGGGGGGGTGGTAAGTGTGGAACTTTTGTATAAAAGTCCTTTGTTTTTGGACTTTTAGTCACGAATATTTGAATTTGGATAGTTCATTTAAAATAAAGGTTGATTAAATGGTTGAGTTTGAATGGAGAGTTCTTTGTTTTTGAAGTTATAGTGATGAAAATTGATATCTGGGTAGTTCATTCAGGGGAGTGGTGAATTTTGGGAGCGGGCCGAATTTCTTCCGTACGCGGGCGAAGTCGCGGGCGACCTCTAGTAGATAATATTATTATGATAGGCATAGACTCACATTATGTGTCTTTATTTATAAACATGAAGCCTGAATGTGAAAGTACTGCTGGAATCAGGCTTACCTGATCGGGCCATACCCACCACGCTGGCCCAGTTGCAGCTTGGTGGATTCACGCACGCCATTGAATTTCTTCGTCGGACGGGAGCAGGTTTGTTCTCACGTTGTTTTCTTTAACCGAAAAGTCAGTGCTGTGAAAATCCGTACATAAACTCCAAAGAGCTCATTAGTTTATAGGCCTTGGATATGAATCCGCGACCTCACGCCTGCAAGTCCAGTGGTCGTCCAATTAAGCTACCACGGATAACACTCGGTAGATAATATATGTAAAGACAAATAACGGAAAATCTATTCCGGGGTTACTCTACATTTATAGCGGGGCTCTCTACATCTCATTTAAGGGATATTATGTACTACTTTACCTGATATAAATGTTCTACGTTACCGAGTTTTTCGATTAGATCTACGAGAACATAATATTTGAGTTCGCAACAAAACATGCTGTCATATACGTACCTACTTGCATGGGTGGCGTTACTTACAGTCAAGTGATATACCTATTAGTTGTCGTTTCGTGTTGTTTCCGAAACTCCTTAGAAACCCCCGCTACTGTACCTACCGACAATTGGTTTGCTTGACTTGACTGCTCGGAGCCATCTTCTATCCTTGACTGAGACTTGTTTAAACTTGATGACTTAATGATTTCGACTGACAGATGCACAGGGTACGATGCTATATTACAATAACCTTGGGTGAATACGAACAATATTATAGTAAGTAATACTTTGTCATGTCAGTCCTTTTTCAATTAAGGTCATAGAGTCATCGATGATCCAATTATTATGTTTCGAGTTAAATGTACTTAGATGTTTTCCGAGTATTTCAATCGAACTTGGAGTTGATGTATTCTAAGAGTTGATTCAATTGAATATACCAATTCTTAGAAAATGGTAGTGCTATGATGAGCAAATTTTTATTATTCACTTTAAAGAAATTGTGTTTTTCATGGAGTATTTGGAGTTTATCTTTATTTGGATTTACATATTTGCCTCATAATAGATAAGAGTAGGTAAGTACCTATATAAAACGTAAATTTCAAAAGTATGAGGTTAAGCGGTTTAGGAATAATTAAATAATTATAAATGGTAATTAATACATGCTATCTCAAAAGAAACGTATTTTTCCTGTGATAGATACTATCGACATAAATTATAAAATGTATAATTATAGCGACTTATCCTAGGTATCAGCGGGCACTAGCGTAGCCCTCACTTGTAGCATATTTGGAAAAGGTTTTTTTGTTTGTTATCCTCAATGTCCCCAAGAGATTACCGTTGATCCGGTATGGTTGCGAGTGGCATTTACAACTACGTGTAGTTGTTTGCCCTATAAAGGCAATTATTTATTTATTTTATTTTATTTGGAAAACATACAGTGATAATCAAAATGCCAAGGCATATCTACTTCAATGGGGCAGGGTCTCCATTTTCATATCGTTTGAATGCGTTTTCGCACTAGTCATTCGTAAGTTGGTCATAGTTTTGTAGGAAAGCGTAATATGCGTGCGATTTAAAAAATCGATCTTTACTTCATACCTATTTATTTTATTTCAGCTCAATCAATTTGGGCGTTACGCAGTTCTGAGAAAATATACATGCTACAGTCTTCGGTCCGATAGGCGTGTCGACCATCAGCCACCAGATGTGGTCAGATGTCTAGCCTGTCTGCTATAAAAAAATAACATTCATGAGTATTTTTGCATATAGCATTGTTGTGATATTTGTGCGATGGCATGTATCAGGCTGACGCATTTCGCGCTCCTTCATTTTACAAACTTTATATATCGAAAAACTTGAGTTTGCCTCGTAGGTTGTGATTCACGAGCTGGTTATGGTTCACAATGGTGATGCAAATGTGTGACGTCATAGCTCGGTGCGCAGGAGTGCGCCGGTGTCGGCAGGGGCCGCCGTCGGACAGGCTTCCTTCAACATCTATATAGAATAGTTTTTCTTATCATATCTAAATTTCATTTCTTTAATGACAAAAGTCGAGCTAGTCGCCAGCCTGATGGTAAGCGTCATTGGCCCATAATAATAAAAAAAATTGCATCTATTCCAAATTATCTATATACTTTTTCATCATTATTTACTTATAGTCAGTTATCTAGTATAGTTTATCTACCTAACGTATTGATAAACAGGAGAAGCCACTGGTTGCCGACACACAGTCCTTGACTAGTTTGGGAGCCTTTGGGTCATTTTATATTTTGTGGAAATATATGTGTCAAAAAATTTTTGTATTTGTTGTATTTGTAATAATAACTTCCTGTCATAAAAGCATTTTCAGAAAACCGATGAAGATCTAAACTAAATTATCAAAAAAATAATTAAACACACTTTAATAAATAAACAACGTTCCACGCTATTGCTGCGTGAAATGGCTCACGCATTGAACCAAATAAAATTAAGCTTTTTGGTTTGGTCCGTTTTGGTAATTGATTTTCGTAGTCAGCTACGAATTTCACGACGAGAAAAAAAAAAGATATGTACATTATCAGGTGGTCAAACACGAAGTTATCCATGTTTAGAAAAATTAAAAAGTTCCGATGTCCCGACACCAAACGATTATGATTGGGAATTTTTATAAATCAAAGGCTTTATTTACTTTTACTAGATTAGCATCACATTTCACGTTATGTTAATGTTTGCCATTTCATATAAACCAGTCATAAAATACAATTAAACGCGTGAACTGGTTTTGCTGTTTACTATGATGATGAAATAATATAATATCTCATTTATACATTAATTTATGTTTATTACGCATTACCTGACATGTATAATTGTATATGGACAATTTCTAGTTGGATCTCTTTGTGCAAAACTTTCGATGTTTGCGTTGCATGACTTAATTTTAAATAGCTTTACGATTTCTATAGATATATACGTAACTGTGAGTTTTATTCTGTGGTTACGTATCGGCGTTAATCTCTGGTAATCCCGTGATCTGACTAGCATGCCTTTATAGAGATCATTTAAATACATACCGCTAGCTATAAACCATATTTAAACTACTTGTTTAGGCAGGTGATAACATTATGCAATGTTAGCTACTTTTACTAATACTACACAAGTATTTGTTAGTTTAGGTTTGGCTTGTTATTTTAGGGTATTCCCTATGCTGTGTCTAGCGTATAAGCGTCTGCCGGTATCTAGACTAACTTATACAGAGCCGGTTAAAATTTTCCACGAAAGGTGTTAAAGGTGTTTTCCTATTAAATAATAAAAATAGAGGCGCGTATATGGGTAATTTATTTATTGGAAAACCAACACATATTGTAACTTTACTACATGTTTAACCTTAGTGCGATAACAGTGCAAGCTCTAAAGTGCATCGGAAGGACAAACATGCACAGAGTCCCTCCTCCAACAACAACGATACAATAACAACTGGCTAAGAATATACAATAATATAATATAATATACCAAGTATATCAAATCAAGCCCAATTTTGATTGTATAAAGAGACGAGGTGAAGAAGTAGTAAGAGGAAAATGGATGTTAATGATGAGATGAATCTTCTATGGTATACACTCCGGCATGAAGGGAAACAATCTTTATTACATTACATTACATTGATCATTACACCTCCTGCCACCTTATCATAATGACTAACACTTGTATCATAATGCACTATAATGACAATGTAACATGAAGCTATAATGCTGGCGTTTATTTGGCTCAACGCATAAGCATTGCCATTCAACGTGGCAATGCCGCCAGCATGCTGGGTACGCTGCCGACTGGTAGTGAGTTTGAGTATTTGGATTGTCTCTAGACTTTCATCGGTCTGGATACAATCCTTTTGTTTTTTGTTGTGTAGTAGGCTAAGTAGTCTTTGTAGTTTGTTGTAGTTAATAAATGTACATGAAGCAATACAACTCGGAGGAGTCACATCGCTTAATCAATGCAATAAAAGGTCTCGTCCTTTCCAAGGTTCGGAATTACATCACCTCACCTTGCCAGCCGTGGGTAGAAATATCCATATTGACTGCCATCGAAAGTGAATCACCTTCTCGGAGAATGACATCGTGGATGTGCCTGTAGTAATGTTTGTTGCCACCAAGACCCATTTTTATCTAATTGCGCCACTGTGCGTGTCACGGGTTCTTTTTTATTCATTTCCTTTTTTTTGTTACAATTGTCACAATACTACATAACCTACCTATAAATATATAGATTGTTTTATGGCTTAGTTTACAAATGTTTAGGTTTAATGGGTCTAAATAATTATGTACTAAAATATGTGCTCCGCATAACCTAGAAGTTGATGAAGCAAGTTAGGCATAATCAAACTTTACACTTTTTATATAAGGATATCAATTTGTAATAGTTATTTTGGTCAAAATTTGCTCTGTACACTTCGAAAATATATATGTCAATATTTATTTACTAAATATAAAAACGCTATAGTAAAGCGGAAGCCTTGTGGAGTAACTAGTAAAACAATAACTACTCGTATTACCCTAGTTGCAGACTTGCAGTTATTATGCAGCAGGCCTCTAGGAGTGGAATAATGTCATCTGTTAGCTCTCGTATTCAACCGTCGCGCTATCGTACTTCGTGTCGTCTAGCTATTGAAGCATTTGATTGGTTGTAAAGATAATTTTATTACCGTGTTATTGGTTACAAATATTCATTGATTTTATTTTATTGTTTTGGTATGAATGAGGTTGGAAGATCAACATCTAAAACCTACCGAATAAGCTAAACACATTCATACGTCTACTCCGCCGTCCGCAATTGCATGAACCCCTTAGTGCCTTAAGACAAGTTAAAAGCAGTTTACTAGATGTTTTCAAATTTATATTTCCTTGAATTTACAATCCATTTACACCTTTTCATGTGTTACCTTTTTGATGTTAGTAAAATTGGGTTTTATTCTATTATATATTTTTATTTATATTCATAAGTTACTAAACTATCTTTTCCTATAAAATTAAATAAATGAGCTATCAACAGTTTTATTTGACTATCGAGTGTAGCTTAAGCGGATAATTTGTCTCAATTTGTTTCCAGTTACCTTAACCAGACATTCTAAAGCCTTATTTGATGAAAGCCGTTAGAAATAATGTTATCTAATAAAAACAGGTATGTGCTTAGTGTTTTTGGTCCTTATAGTAGGTAGTACTTGCATCATCAACTACTACAGTAAATATGGTGATGATCGCTAAGGTCCTGGGTTATTTGAGTGTATCGTCGATGCACGTTTCTTTTTTGTTAGACCGCGACATGCAATAGTAACATTTATGAGTCACGTAAATTTGTTAAACATTATTTTTGATCTTCCTTGGTCTTATCTTTCTATGAATTGGTTCTTGGTTTCAAAATTTGAAGTGTATGAGAGAAATGTTTTGTAGGACCGTAGTAATCCGACTATTGGTCACTATCTTTTATGAGTCATGTCTCTAATGCCAGGGCTTCACCTGCGTGACGCTTTACGTCCAGTTTACGAAATAATTAACGTGCAATAAATGATGCATTAAACAATGCGCTACATGGGTGGAACACTATCATTTGACTTTGTATATAGCCTAACGTCTAACGACGTTAATAATTCCACTAGCCTAATAGCGTGCTAACACCCGGCCATATCTGCGTACTGTATCAAATATCGCGCTAAATAATGGCATTACACGCAGGTGAAGCCCTAGAATTATGAGTCTATCAATGGTTGTCTGGTATAACTGGCTAATCCTTCCGTTTCTTTAGAAGTTCTTACTCAATTTGAATGTTCTTCGCAAATTCAATTAAGTTATTCCACTCTACAGCTTCTAGTATATAATCAATGATAGTTTGGGTTTTAAGATTTCATTAGCCTCGTTTCTTTATCTAATTTTGTTTCTCTGCAAATGAATGGTTAGTTCCGTTTCGAGGATGGCGGCCGCGGGCCAGCATTGTTCGCTATCTCTCCATCGTCGCTCGCTATTGTGCGATCGTCTTTCGATACTTCATTGTGTCCATCCAAATCTCGAGCTTCCATTGACCCTTTTATCTTAGAATCGTGACTTTCTTTAATGCTCTTAAAGTAATCTTACGTTGTATAATTCAGGGAGCCAAATGTAAAGTTTGTGTCTTTGAATACGTTTACGATTCTAGTTTGTACTAGCGTCCAGACGAAATTCTAGTCAGAAACTTATTCGACAGTCGAAATTCAAATTCCAGAGGTATCGGTAGGTAGAGTAGCGCTTTTATCGTAAAAATAAATAACGCACTTAAACTAATTAGTGTTGTGTTTGATTTCTTGGAAGGTGGGCGATAAGTGCGCCCGCCGAATACTCCAGTGTTGAAAGGGCGATGATGTGAAGTGTCCGGACGCTGCAGTGTTTCCACATGCTATTTTATTTTACCCTACCTTTATCAAGGTATTAATTATTCAATACCGTTTATCATAAGAGGTTAGATACGTATGAAATATTTTTATAGATACCTGAACAAAGCAACTCTCAATGATGACGTTGACATAGGTATATTGCGAAAAAAAGCAGTAGAAATTCATAGAAATTCTTGTCCTTTCGTGTTCTTTTGTCATGGTTTGACCCAACAACAAATTAAAATGCAGAGTTGAAGAGCGACATGTAATGTGATACCAGTGGTCTCGAAATAGTTACGGTGCCTACCGAAATATCCATCTACTGCTCATCAACTACTGGGAAAATGCCTCGCTCTTCCAAACTACACGTTTTTTCGGCTTTGGTGGCCCAGTGTTTGGGTAGGACTGTATGGGACACGTCTGTCGTATGCCAGTAAATCCGAGGATGCAGAGTCTAGACTAAAAGACACATCTCATCAACTCCCTTGAAAATGGGCGGAGGTGTGAGCGCTGAGGCGCAGGCGCAGGCGCAGGCTGTGGAGGGATGGTGCGGAGGCAGGCGCAGCCGCGGGCGTGCGCGCCGCCCGCGGCCCAGTGATCGCTCGGACACAGCGCGCGCAGCACGCACGCAACGCCCGCTCTCGAAACAACAAGCTGACCGACCGACCCCGAGTGACCCCAAAAAGTGCATACCGAGCGGGCCGACTCGAACGAACGACTCCGCGAACACTCACCGACCCCAGCACTAACATCTAGCTTCACAATAACACGCGCGAGCTTTTTTACTTTATTTATATCAGTAACTTATTAACTTAACATTAACATAGAGGTGAAAAACTGTGCACTGGAAGACACCGAAGGAAGAAGCAGCTAATTATTTAAATGATAAAAGGCCGCCTGTAACAGCCGGTGGCGAATTTTTCTCAGGTGAGTCTACATATCAGATATTCCATCTTCGTCGATATTCACGCCTATAAACCTCAACACGGGTTTTTGACAGCTGTTTTTTTATAAACGTGTGCGCGCATAAATTAGGCTTATATCCCACTCTTGTGCTTTTGTGTAGTATAGTTAGCTGTATGGGTTTCGTTTAGGGATGATTCCTGTCTATAGTAGTGGAGTGATTGTTGTTAGTGTGAGTAACTCCAGAGGTATCGTCTAATGTTTGGGTGCAGAGTGTCGCCGCCGCAGTCTGCGTCTGCTGGAATGCACCGGCTTTGTCTGCCATCACAACAAACAGCCCGCAGTCGACGATGAATGTTTGTTTGTTCACCTGCTTCTTGAATTCTTGTGGCTTGGTATTTCCATCATTACCTACCTATAAGGTTTTGTTGTAAAACGTTCTTGTTTATCTTTGGGTAATATTTTTCATTGTCCGCTCTTCTTTATTAGAATATATTTTAATTGTTAACACACATCTCTCCGCTAGTGTGCCCTTCATATCATCGCGTGACTACAGCGGCGAGATGGACGCGCACACGCGAGACAGTACATAATCAGGGTAGCCCAGAGAGACATGGAGAGGTCCTTGCTTAGCATAAAACTTCAAGGTCGTACCTATTAGTAACATTGTTACCCGACGAAGAACAAAAGTTCGGAACATTGGTATTGAATCTGCAGGACACGCGAAAGCTAGGCGAAGAGATGATCGTATCGCAACGACAGTGTCCGAGGCGAGGAGATAAATAAAGTGCTTATCTTGAAATATAAATGAAGTGCTTTTCTATAAATCAAGGATCTAACCTGGACATCACGGCACAGTAAGAGCACCGCACCCAGCATTGCAATGAGATAAGCTATGGATGAAGATGATGAATATATTTCATGAAAATCATGCGCCCGTTTTTCTTCTTTCACTATTAAGTTTAGGCGTTAATGAGCTTATGACAAAGAATGACAAAAATACAAAGACCAAAGCGTAGAAGAGTAGCAAAGGTCAAAATTTCATGGAGGCAAACTCTATGATTTTAGGATGAGTATATTTAGCGGCTCGTTTGTCTCCACGAATATATCTAATGCTGATGATGCACAACATACCACACAACATACGTATATGAATCTATACAATGTATGTAAGTAAACCCGACTGTCCAGTTGCAAGCCGGCCGCGATGCGCTCGCGCAGTTTTTATCGTCGAAAAACATCTAACAATATTAGCCAGCTTTTCCCACGCAATTTAAATTAATCGTTATCAAGCTGATCTGTTATTTAGCTTGAACATGAAGAGGAAATGTTTTGTGTAAAATATTTTTTAGTTTTGAAGTATTTTTTAGTTTTGATCTGAATCTTTGATTTCTCCGTTTTTTACTACCTTCGAACTTTTTTTTTACTTTTTGTGGAGAGCGTATAGTTTGTCTCTACTGTTATTTACCATAAAAAATATTTAACCACTGATTGCGTCTTATGGCCGTCATACACGACAAAGATGCTATAATACTTCATGTTAAAATAAAATATCCCTCGCTATACAATTTTAAAATATATTTTATCTTACTTCATTTGTTATTTATGTATGAGTAGCGATATTGGAATATTTTCTATGATAACATTATAGTAGATTATGCACTAAGAGAATAAAGCAGTGTCTTACGTCGCGGGCGGCATATTGAACCCTGAGCATAACGAGGGAGTCTAGAGTTATATAGAGTCCTGAGTGAAGCGAGGGGTTCAAGCTGCCCAAGACGAAGACAGACTTTATTCCAGAGGAGCATACTCTACTTTTCACACCTGCGAGACAATTAAAAACCAGGGCTCTTTAAGTTAAAATTCACTAAAAATCACAGGACCAAACACCGTCTTTTGTTTCACATTATTTGTAAACGCACCTTTTTTCTTATGGTGGCCAGTTTGATTTTAGAACAAACCTTTTTACAATGCTATATGGGCATTTTTACTTAGAGTTTTCCACGAGTTTCCACACGAATTTGAGACTGTCCAAATTCAAATCACTTTATTCCTTAGGGAGTTTCATACAACTTTATATCCCTTAAGAGATAATGCTTTACTTTACATTGAGGTTGCATGATATGTAATTGGACATTGTCGAGCAGGTGGTGTGAAAAATACTATTAGCATCTCAACGTGTGAGATGGCTTTTAAGTAAATGATCTTGCCCGTTTTGCCAAAATGTTTAGAGCATATTTTTTTTTGAATTTTTCTTAGGTTGATATTATTGAGGATTTTCGTTTCTGGCCAAAAGATTTTGGGAAAAATATATTTTTATCTCAAAAGAATTAAATTATAAATGAGAAAAGTACTTAAATTAAATTAGAACTAACTAACAACTAATATTGTTTGTTTTTTGTATTGTAACTAGTAAAAGCAAACCCTTCAAAATAAAAAATACAAAACTTAAAATTGAAACTAAAAGCCCCGTAGATGATGGAAAGGTGGCCAGAATGCTGGGGGTATTGCCACGTTGGATGGCAATGCTCAGTTTTTGACCAATTTTTTTTTTTCTTAATTTAATGGAATACAAATAATATTGTGAGCCACTTGTTTTTATCTTTATCTTTACGTATCATACAATCATCATGCAATTCATCAATATGATTTTCTGTATAAGTTTGTTATTTCCAAATATATGTTTATTTAATTCTGATTTAGATATCTTAGAAATATTTGTTTTCTTATTCCGCAAAATTTTATGTTTTTATTAATCAAAAATTCATTACCTTTATAATGTCAGCCAACCTGTCACCTTTTCTGTCAAAATTGAGGCCTGTATGGCCTTGCGCTGCTTTCGTACCTCCATAAAATTAAATTAAAACATGATTAATTTCAATTATGCGGCCAAAATACTGATAATGCGGCCTCGTGCCGATATTGTCTCTCTGTAGCAAAATGTGCACCAAAAAGGTTATATTTGAGCTTCAGCAACTGCAAATGTTTGTGTTGTATGAAATGCGCTGAAATTATGGTTGTTTTTTTTTCTATTTTTGTAATTTTTATTATCTCTACCGTCCTTTTTATATATGTCTGACTGTATTTATAAACAAAATAAAATCCAAATTAAAATCTTCTTTACTAATCTAATTTAAAACATTTTTATTTTATTTTGTGTTTGTATCTATTGGATCATATGTCTGAAATAAAGAATTATTATTATTTAAAAAAGCCGAATCAAAAAGTCCGTGTGCAAACGAAACCGGAGGCAAAGGCAGCGCGTTACATTTGCAGTTTGCCCAGTATGGCCTCTCAATATACACCAAATATATGGGAATATCATGAGGGATGCAGGGTACTCGAGTCAGTTTATCAACCAGAGTTCTAATAAAAAGAAAATCTGTAAGGTATCAAATCGAAAACATTAAAAATTAAACCAATATCTAACGTCAGTCGATAAAGTGACATCTATTTAAAACTAGCTGTTGCCCGTGGCTTCGCCCACATGGGCTATATTACAGGTATATAGATACGATATTAGAATTTGGCCTAAAACCATACCGTAGCTTTACGTTTATTTGGCTACCTAAGCCGTGGTAGCCTAATTGGGAGACCGCTCGACTTGTAACCGTGAAGTCGCAGGATCAAATCCCGGGCCCGTACCAATATCTCTTTGGAGCGCATGTACGGGTTACAATGACACTGGCTATTCGGTGAAAAAAAACATCGTGAGGATACCTGCATGTGTCCGGAGAATAAATTCTATGGCTTTTGTGAATCCTAAACCCTGCAACTGGGTCAGCGTGGTGGACATAGGTCTAGCACTGGTCTATTAGAAAGGCTAATAATAACGATGCTATGCTATAACCACAGCAAGTTTGATGCTTTAATGTATTATCGTTTTTACATTACGAAAAAAATCGTCAAATGTATTTTATGGTTTACGGGTTTAAATTTACATGTTTATCATCATCAACTATTTTCAACCTACTGCTATGAGTACAGACCTCCTCTTCAGTGCGGCATATTTTCCGCTCCTGTGCTAGTCTCGTCCACTGATTTCCTGCCATATAACCATGTCGAAAGAAAGCTGGTCCAAGCTGTGTGTGGTGGGTGATGGAAGTTGGGGAAAGGTTGTCTGCCGGTAGTCGCTTTTCGTTCCGGTGCAACCGTTCTGTGACTGCTTTGTTCAATCGTCCACCTACATCTTGAACACCCCCTAGGGGTAGTGTAAAAAAAAGCTATACTTGTTTCATTCGTTTATTTATACAAATATTTGAGTGAATCGAACAAGAATAAAAAAACATACAAACTTTAGAATTCCCATACACCAACTAAGTAGGGCTATTTTGAAAAAAAATACATTTTCAATATTTACTCTAAAGTTTATTTATACCAAGTTTTGTTTTAGTTTAGAGTAAGTCGAACCAAAATAAACATTTTCGTAAACACTTAAAAACTTCTTTGCACCTCCCCTAAGGGGTAGTTTAAAAAAATAAAAAACACGTGTTTCATTATTTACTTTTAAAGTTTATTTATATCAATTATTATATTTATTTTATTTATAATAAATATAATAATTGATATTAAGTTAGGTTTTTTATTTATTATATAGACCTAAGGAATAAAAACATCTATAGAAACTTTACCACTCTTTTTAACCCTTTTTAGGGGTTGATTGTCTTAAACTAGGCTACGCCATGCCTTATTCCAGAACCTAAACTATCCACATGTAAAATTTCATTAAAATCGGTTTAGTAGTTACGGAGGTACGTGGTAACTAACATTCACACACACAAACTTTCGCATTTATAATATTAGTAGGATAGGATATGATAGGAAGTAGGATAGGATATGATAACGTGGAGGATTTAGCTCTTTTCGTACTATCACTGCGTGATAATAATATCTGATTTAAAATTCGCTCTGTCAAAACATATACTGAAAATCCATATCCATCCATATACTGAAAATAATCAATTCAAGTCTCTCTCATTTGTCAACACTGGTGGCGATCGAGACTAAAAAAACTTCTCGGTCGCCACCATTGGTGGCAAGTGGGTTTTCTCCACAATTGCAATAAGTTTGGCTGATAATGGTGGTGGTGACTGGGAACTATGAAACATAACCCAAGCCAACTGTTACCCAATTTGCAAAGTTGCCGACGCCAGCACTAAGGTATTCCTTGTTATACCACCCACGCAAACTTATTGGAATAAATGACGTAGCTGACTGCCATCACAACCAAATTAACAAGTGAACATTATTTATGCATCGTATGATAGCAGTTCTGCGAACGGCAGTGAGCCGAGTGAGAGCATGGCTCGTGTAACCATCCACTAGCTAGAGGTAGGTAGCTACACGAGTAGGTACCTACCTACCTCTATAGACCACAATGAGACGAAGCCTTGAATCGTCTCATTTCCGCGAATCATTTCATAACATTCAACATCGGCCCACATTTCATTTAGCCGTTTGGCTATTTGAGGCAGCTTCGTGTCTATAAAATGTTTGATTTTGGTCTAATATTTTTATGGGTAGCACTAAATGGATTGTGGGAGGATGTAGAGCTAAGAATTGACATAAAACGTTCTATATCTAAAATAAAAGTAATAAATCATTTTAAAAAACTGTACAGTAACTGTTGCATATGGAACCAAGGGTGAAGGCGAAAAGTGGGAGATCTGACTAAAATGCGTGCTTTGAAAGAAATGTATTATTTTATGTCCAGCATTGGATAATAATAATAACTGTGCTAAGATCTATAAAACACATAACTCATCGTCAAGTTGTCCAGAAATTGTTTTATATAACTGCGTTGAAACCTTTTAAATCTATGCTCATAAAAGTAAGCAAGTAAGTTCGTATAGGCTGAGTGGCCAGCCCTAGTGTCAGAGTTAATGTGCCGCCGGAAGGCCTCTGACATAGCTGACGGTTGTTGTTATAGAAACTAGAACAAACATGCTCATCATCAGCCCGGAGACGTCCGCTGCTGAACGACAACCTGCCATTTGCATCCACCGGTTGCCCGCGACTTTTACAATGTCGTCGTTCCACCTAGTGGGAGGCCTTCCTACGTTGCGTCTTCCGGTTCGCGGTCGCCACTCAAGAACCTTTCTTCCCCATCGGTTATCAGTTCTTCGAGCGAAATAAATCTATGCTCAGAGCAAAGCAAAGCAATTATGTATCGCGGTCTGATCATTTGCCAGTTTCAACAACGAAGACGTATCGGACGGAAGTTTTTATCAAATACATTTTGTACGTGCGTTACAAAATGTAAAGTACCTCGATTACGACATATTGAAAACCAAATGAATGATCTATCGGGGGTGCGCGTGCGCTATCTGCGGCACGTTTACTTTGTCTAATTTCTTCTATCATTGCTGTTATCGTGTTTAATTACTCAATGCCTTATTTGGCTTTCCTACTGTGATATGCTTAGTTCGATCTACATACACTTAAATGCTTCTACGTACCTATGTATGCATATACCTACCTCTAACTTCTAAATACTTATAACGTCATGTCATGGGGGGAGGATGTCACTGAACTCCTCCTAAACGGCTGGGCTGATTTTAATGATTATTTAGTGCGCGTTCGTGTTGAACCCTGGATGGTTTAGCATTTGGACCCGGTAGGTAGCGCTGCTAGGTGGGTTCCAGGATTATTTTTTATTTTCAGGGCTACTATTTTTAAATAAAAATAAATGTAAACTGGTCATGTTCTTGCAAGCCTCTCAACAAGTCAATAACATGTCCTAACTTTACTGCCAAAGGCAAAGTCAACGCTCACATTAATCTTAAGAATGCATAACATAGAGATTTCTAGTTATGCAGTAGCCAACAATCATCCAATCCGCCTTGTCCTGCAGAAGTTCATCATCATTAGGGAGCATCTATCACGATTAGCCGCCCCATCAGCAGGTGTCGGCGGTAGATGGTATCGGCACCCACGCGTAGCCGATACTATCTACGACGGTATGATACGGAGATGCACTAGCTCAGGGCTTCCAGATAATAGAATAACTAGGGTATCTTGTGGAAAAACATAATTTTAGCCAATCAACCGCTAACCGAGGTTAGTTAGTTATGTTTAATAGACACGGCTTTTATAAAATTACACTAGAGGTCCCCCGCGACTTCGTCCGCGTAAAAAAATAGCTCCTCTCCCAAAAACTCATATCTTCTATACCTCTGGGTTAATTACTAATCGTATCCCTCCCCATATTTGCCTCTTTAAATCATCCCGAGCAAATAACTTTAAAACAAAGAACTTTCCATACAAAGTTTCACCCGCCCTTTTTTGAATTTCTAGAAATCCTTTCTTATTATTCCCTAAGGACCCCAATCAAGCCAAATACACCCTCCTAATTTCAAGTCTGTACGACCAGCGGTTTGGGCTGTGCGTTGTCTGTCTGTCAGTCAGTCACCAAACAGTCAGGACCGAGCCTTTTATATATATAGACTAGAGGTCCCCCGTGACTTCGTCCGCGTGCGGAAGAAATTTGGACCGCCCCCAAAGCAAACTCTACCGACTCGACCGACTCTACCAACTCCCCCCCAACTTCCCTTCCTTTGAATGAACTACCCAAATATCAATTTTCATCACTATAACTTCAAAAACAAAGAACTTTCCATACAAAAATCCACCCCCCTTTCCCCCCCTTTAATCGTACCTGTCAAAAAAATTTTAAAACAGTATTTTTTATTTTGAATGAACTATCCAAATCCAAATTTTCGTGACTAAAAGGCCAAAAACAAAGGACTTTCATACAAACTCCCCCCCACCCCCCTTTCCCCTCCTTGGGGGTCAAATTTAGAAAAATCCTTTCTTAGTACATCCGCATCGAGACGAATACACCCTCCAAATTTCAAGTCTGTACGACCAGCGGTTTGGGCTGTGCGTTGTCTGTCAGTCAGTCAGTCAGGACAGAGCCTTTTATTATATTAGATAGATAGATTGACTATGAAACAATATTGTAAAAACAAATGATCCCAGGTAAATATATATATATTATATATGCCGTTATTGCAGGCACATAACCCATAAAACCTTAAAAAATATAACAGTAAATGTAAAATAATTTAAAATTTACCTAAGTTGTTATGTACGCAACACGTTCTGGAATATCTGCCTATCTATAAACAATTAATAATTTTCCTTAGTTGTTTTTCTGAGAACAAATTCGAACCCCTTATGGGGCAGCTCAGAATGAATATTCCGAAATACATATCTCCAAAGGAATAAACATATTGGGAGATAGATTGAAATAAACCAAGATTTTTCCGATGTAGGTATATTGCATTAATGCAAGCCCTGAATGCAGGTGCGTGTGCGCCGATCATAGCGTAGGATTGCGGAGGAAGCGGTCACGAGATGACATCGTCTGATGAAGTCAGGACTATCAGGTGCTCCTGTTGTAGCGCTTCTACACGGGCGGGGAAAACGCTACGTTGTTTCGTGAAGATATGACTTTTTATTGCAACTGATTAAGCTCTTATACTTAAACTAATTCTTATACCTAGTTCTATAATTGATTGATAAATAATATCTTTGTTCAGAAAATATAATTTTTAAGGTAACAGAAAACCAAATGAGAAAAGACCAAGGGATCTATTTTTACCTGTTATCCACTAGTGTTTTTGAATCGTTTGAATGCGCTTTTCGCACAAGCTAACGTTCGAAATCAGTCTAATTTCGCGCGAAAACGCATATTAATAATTCAAAAATGAGACCAGCGGATACCAATTTATTTACACGAATTACCTAAATTTAGATGATCTTAAATGTCGTAATCGTCGCTAATTAATTTTACCTCACCAGTTTACATTTGGCTCGAATTAATTAATTCTCAATTCCAGCAATAAAGACATTCTATAGAGCGGCCGGCCCACGCGCAGCTGCGAGTACCCAATCATGTGGCTAACAATTAAATACGCGGAGCAGTGTTAGTCACTGTATTAACTTAGGGACTACGTGACTTATCGGAGAACAAAATCATGATCGGTGAGGTGTTAATCCTGTCAAGTTATAGCTCTAAAAATAGGGGTAAGCTTACAATAACTCGCATAGAGCTGAAAATAGGTACGAATGTTGGGAACACCATTATAAATGAAATGTCAAAAGTCCCATCGACCCCACATCCTCATATTTTGACCGGATTATGTTACTAATTCATTTCTAAAAATAAGACATTTTGTAGGCTTAAGTTGTCAGATTTACTAAAATGGTTGCAGTCCTGTCTATTAGAGTGCATATAAAAAGACAGCTGTAATTTTTAGTAAGCTTAGATCTGTCAACTAAACCTCGAGAACAACTGCGTCGAGAATTGGCTGTGGCTTTAATGTATTATTAAACGAACTTAAATTTCTACCGATATTATAATAACAGCTGCGATGATATAAATAAACAACGTTATTTTAGTTCTTTAACCTATCTATTTACTCCTCATCGCCAAGTATGATACGAAACGAGTTAATTGCCTCCTAAAGTAACCTCACGACTCTAATTACTGTTCAGCCCTTTGAACGTGTTGCCTGTTAATTGGTAGTAGTAGTAGTAACTAATTGGATATCGTCACCTGTAACAACAACTAAACATAAAAAAACAATACTGTAACAGCGTCTGACAACTCATTAAAAAAATCGATTCAATTGATTGGTTTTTACGCGGGCGTTTTCCGCAAAACGCGGCGTGTCGCGCGCCGGGCTGCGTGGGCGCAGGTCCTGCGCGCCGCCCCGCAGCCGGCCCGCTCAGCCTCGCTCAGTCGCCGCTCGCGCGTCCTAGCGCCGTGTTTACCGTCGCGTCGCCGTGTCCTCTTACGCCTCGACTACCTGCCGCGTTGCATGTTATTGCCGTCGTCGGGCACAGTGTGCGCGCGAGTTAGTTTGCGCGTGGGATACCGCTGTTTATTTATATCGGTGAGTGATGCGATTTCATGATCCTTGCATGATGGTTGAAAGTGGTTTAAGATAATAGAAAAGTTGATATATTGCCAAAACTTTGTATGTAAATTACATATTTGGTGATTTCGTTTTTTTTTTGGTAAAGTGTATGAAAACTTTAAACTAAACTGGGTATGTCCTACATCCAGAACCACCGGAGGACGGGCAGCTGCTTCTTCTCGGTTAACGGTGGTCAGCATTTTGCGATCCCCAAGCCTGCCAAGCGTAGAATAAGGGGAAGGCCTTCGTCCAGCAGTGGATGTCTTGGATCCACCGGTTGCCCGCAACTCTAACTATGTAATCGGTCCACCTAGTGCGATGCCTACCTTTTCCTATTTCCGGTTCCTGATTGAACCAGGAACATTCCACCCTTTCTTCCCCATCGCATAGGATTGCGAAAATGGAAAATGATACGTTTCAGGAAAAACAGCAGGTAAAACCGCGAGACGCAACTAGTTGTACCTATTACAAAAAATCATAAAGTTAATAATAAACGCATATACATATACGTACAATGAATACTATCACTAAATATATAGAAACAAAGATAATACTGGACGTAACTTAATAACAAATGTCCCATATGGGGAGGATTCTAGGGATATAGTCACAAATTACTTAATAGGCACTGAACTTTAGTGTTATTTTGTTTTAAAAACAAACATATTAGTTTCGTAGTTCATCGCAGGTTGTCGTGCCACATTATAACGTGAATTGTTATCTAAATAGTAATTAGCAGTAATTTCCCAATTGTCGTGGAGCCACAGTTTGTGCACCGCGCACTCGTTTTGTCGACGTAGCGTCCTCCTTACAGACTACAAACAAACAGCCGACATTAGACTTGCAAATCACTCATTTATTTGCAGAATTGTTATCAAAACGGCTGTCGTTGACTTCACTGAACCAATTTCTCGTTAAATACCGATATATGAGTCATTTACTCGATTGTTATTTTACCTTGTTTTTACCAGACTACCCAGAATACAATAGGAATCATGACGGAATGTATAAAATATTTATTACACCAAATTTAAAAACTCATCATGGATCCCGCAGTTTCACCCGCTTTCCTATAGCAATAATATTTTTTTCGGAAAAAGTAGCCTAGGCTACATGCTATCTCCATTTCGAATTTCATTCCGATCCGTGGACCCGTTACAGCGTCTGGAAACAATGTACACACGCAACACACGCAAACATTTTTGCATTTATTATAGTCATTAAGTATGTGGTAATAATAAATTATGTTTTTTTTAATTCCATTGTATGTTTATCTGTTTCTATAATACTCTTGTAGCTTAAACTGCTTGACAGAGTTGGAATATCTAGGACTATATACTTAGGTACCCCCCCACAATATGACAGACACACCTAATGAATGGCCCCTAGTCCCTGGCAGCTCTTCTATTCCTGGCCTAGATAGCAGGTCAGGTAACGGACCAGAAAGGGGTGCAAAGAATCTCCGGCAGACGTCCCGCTACGACCTCCAACATAACTGAAACGTCGTCTTTAACTGCTGGCCTTTTGGAAAAACTCAGAGTTACGCAACGGGCAACGGAGAGAGCTATGCTCGGAGTTACTTTGCGCGATAGAATCCGGAACGAGGATATTCGCCAAAGACCCAAAGTTACCGACATAGCTCGCAAGGTTTGCAAGTTGAAGTGGCAATGGGCAGGCCACATCGCTCGAAGAACTGACAGCCAATGGGGAAGAAAGGTTCTTGAGTGGCGATCGCGAACCGGAAGACGCAGCGTAGGAAGACCTCCCACTTAGGTGGACCGACGACATTGTAAAAGTCGCCGGGCAACCGGTGGATGCAAATAGCAGGTTTTCGTACAGTGTGGCGGTCTAAGGGGGAGGCCTTCGTTCAGCAATGGACGTCAACAGGCTGATGATGATTCTTTTGGGTTTAGACCTACCCTCGAAGGGTAATTAGGCCATACGCCACCATTCAAGCTTGGGGCATGTTGGAAGTTTGAATATCTTATAATATGCAGACGTATGCACGTGTCCTCTCTAACTGCACCAATATTTTGCTAGTTTTCCGATGACGTCACCAATAAAGCTGCTAATAAACAGATCTCAATTGCAAATATAGGGCCTTGACACATAAGCGGTTCGAAGCCGTGTATTGAAAGTGAGTAATACTTATTTATAGGCAAATAAAGTAGGTATTTAAGCGACAGTTGGCGAGAGTGCGTTCATTGTAATTGCTGATTGCTCGAATGTCCTCTAGAGGACGATGGGGTTATTTTAAGAAGTGATGTTTGTTTTGTTGTTACGCTTATTGATCATTGCGGTTTAAGTTTACCATTAATTAATTTGCTTGTTCGACCATCTCAACTTTAGTAAAGACAATAAACTAATTTTCAAATTCCTCTATTGTATAGAATGAGTGCTACGCTTCGTATGGAGATTAGTGGTCTTCTTTCTAGAACACGTTGACACCAACGGCTTAGTAGATGTCGATGTTCAGTAGATTGTGCTGGACATATCATATCACATAATAGAATACATTATGGTATCTACTTATTTCATACAACATTCGGTTTATAAAAACAAAACAACTGGGTACATAGGCTTCCAATCGATGTATCAGAAGGTGCATCACCAACTCACTCAACAATTCACTGAAAAAATTAAGAGTGCAATATTTAAGATCGTACCTGCTATGGTAGCCAACCCCGGCCATTCCAGGCCCTGATCGGCGGGTTCTTTAAGCAGGTACGGATTTAAAAACCATGCTGACTCTTGATAGGAAGCTGTTCATCTGTCATTGTTGCCTACTCCGCGACAGTAACTACTAAAATTAAATTCATGTTGATACTATTGACCTTTTAATTTTAATATGATCTTTGTGTGTCACAATATTTAGTAATTTATAGCATAAAAACACGAAGTGTTGAATTTTATAATTAATTCAATTAAATTCTTTATTTTTATTTGCTCTATTTGCTTCGTTTTATTCTTTGTTTGCTCATTAATGGACAAAAGGGTTCTTTATACAAGACATAAGATAATTAAATAACACGGCTGTACTGTCTTGTCCAAAATAAATCTATAGCCAGTGTAGCTATAGTGACACTCGGGATGATGTAAGGATTCTAACGATACATCCAAATTTGTTCAGACATTTCGAAGTTATGCTGAAATAAAAAAACTCACATACACACATATTACTTACATGCATGATGATGACACTTGTAGCCTGAAAACATTACACTCTTTTTTTGGGTAGTCGTGTAATAAATCGAAGCCTAATTCGTAGCCGGACAAGTAGATACTGTTATGTTTTCTGTGGCCAGACTATTTTAGGTTGTAAATAGAAACTAATAACATTCTAAAAACTCTATGTTCACCTAACTTATTTGGTTTGAAACCATAATGCGATGCCTTTTAGATAATGTTGACTAAAAAAAATTGTGTGTGAATAGATTCGCGGAAACGGTCATTACCAGATAAATTGTTTGTTTAAATAAAACACATTGTTTTTTCTTTCCTCCTGAGAGGATTATGGCGTCACACATATCACTTTTGCGGGTGTCATGCATTTTAAAATAGGCTAGATGACAGGTATTTTAAATATTAAAATGTGGCCCATAAATATAGCTGGTTAATGAAAAGAAAATGAAAATCTGATCAAAAATAAGCAACTTATAAGCATTTTAATATCATGCTAGACAGAGAGAAGAAACAGCAAATCCCGACGTCACTTCTCTGTACGCCATATAAATTATATTCTGAGAAGTCATTTTTTGTTTTATGGGAAAGGGACAGAGTTGTATCTAACACAAACTTTAAACGCTCATATATCAGAACATTATTAAACAATTAAAATTATTTTTTTAATAAACATACTATATTTGCTTAAATTCTTCATCAAACCTATTGGTATCAACGATATAAACATCAGTCATCTACCCTATTACACAATATAATAATATTTCCAAAACAAGCCACAATTAATTGCATCAAATAATAATCAAGTGCAATTCACTTACCACTTAACAGGTCTCGATTAATAACTATGTGTTTTTTTTTCCAAAACTATTACTTCCTGGGCAGTCTGCATGGTTCCCTTACACTCGAATTGTTCCGTTACTTGCCTCGGTAACTTTTAATAATGATACTTTTCATTAATTAGGTAACGTAATCATTATTTTACCGTTTAATTACCAAAAAACTCGTTTAAATAGCAACGGAAGCAAAAGAGCTGCTTAGTATGTCTATGGAATAATAAGTAGTTATAAAATGAAGTTTAGGATATTTCTCGTTTGCACGAGGCTAGTTGTCAAACTTAATAAGTGTATCTCTGCTTTTTTTTGACTAGCCCCAGCTAGGTACCAGCTAATCCAGGTATGCCAGCGGGTTTTACAATTAGATTTAAAATGATGTGTGTAGATTCATCTAGCTTAAAACGTAGCGTATTTTTCTTTAAACAAATACAATATTTAGTGTTAACAAGACGGTGTTTCTAGGTTTTACGAAACGAAATACATATTAATATGTATTATATTTAGATATTATGTTTGACAGGTAAATCTTATAAAATCCGCCATCCACAGTAATTCTCTTACAATAGCTTGGTACTTCACTATCTCTTGCTCTACCTCAGCCTTAGTCGAGGTTTGACTCGCGAGCTCGCGACGGTGAAGATATTGTCGACAATTTCTCTTCTTGCAGCTGCTCCTCGACAGTGGTTACATATTTGAGCCTTATTCAGTTGAGACATCGGGTCCGCGGGGTCCGAGAATTAATTTTATTATCAGTTATTCTATCTGGGTGCCTGGATATGGTCTAGCCTGACGCGTGATCAAATGCTGACTTTTATAAACATTGCCACAAGCGTCACCGCAAGTATGACGCCAGCAAGCTGGGTACTCCACTGATTTGCCATCGATTGGAGCATTTAGACTGACTGTGTCTGTGATTTACTTTCATCCATGACGTCGTCCATTTATGTCTCTATACATATCTTTCATGAGAATCCATGAAGCCGCTACTGGCCCGGGCCGGTGCGGCGCCCTGACGCTTTTCGAAGGCAGGGCTATGTCCAGCAGCACATGGACTATCAATAAGCTGATCGTACTTGCTGTACTGTACTTTCATCCCTACTATTAAAGGTCATCTAAAGAATTTTTTTTGCTAAGTGCATTGGGCATAATAAAATCTCTTGACCAATTAAAGATTAGTAGATCACATAAATAACTTTAGAATTGTAAATACGATTGTTTAGAAGTTTATGCATCCCAATGCCATGTATACAAATGGCATACCTACGTTGGAGCTGCAGGTACAGGTTTGCGAGCGCCGTGCGCCGGCGGCCGCGGGCGGTCGAGCTGTGCCTTATTCGTTTTGTACGTCGCCGAACGAGCGGACTCACGCAAATTAGACTTGAGAAAAACATTCAGTTTCAAAGCGATAAAGAAACAAATTAGTATTTATTCATTGAAAATCTATAGATGCAGAATAATAACTAAAGATTCTGTAACTAATTTGCGCAATGCTTTATTTTTTCCCTACCTACGGATTTTTTTCAGACATAATAATTCTAATATAATAATAAATTCTATTCTAATTTCTAGCTTGTCCACCAAATTGAACGATTTATTTATTCATATAAAAATAGTAAAAAGTCATTATGAAAACTGACGTGGTTTTGACACATTTTGGTTCTGAAGACTCACGTTTAATTAAATCGTATACTCTGACTATAGTTTCGATCACATCCGGTGACCTTTTTTTTTTATTTTTTATTAAACGGGAATATTCCCGTATAAATAAAACAAAAAAAAACAAAAGTCACTTTGTGATTATGGCTATCTTTCTTTTTACTTATTGTCTAGCTTTCCTTCTATATACTGACCTAAACGCGAGTGTTATTCTGATCAGATTCAACATTATGAGTAAAATAATGTTAAATAATGTTCAATGAAATCATGACTAAAACGTATGCTTGTTGTCATATTAGGCGGTTTTGGAAGGCTTAGCAAATAAAACTTTATTAGCTAAATTCCAAATAGAGTTTGCCAAAAACCTGCGATCGGTTCACAGTTCACACCTACAGACTATGTGGCCTGCGCTCGCCGCACACTGCTGAGCCTGATGATACCTATCAACGTATATACTATACTTAGTCACTGACGTATGAAGCAAACGCTACTTTGAAAATCGCGTTGGAGTACCGTATGCACCATTGACTTGCACCATCAATGGTGCAGAGGTAACGAATTAGTTTTGTTTGCTCCATTAATGGTGCAAATGCAACTAGCGTTTGCATCTCGTACCGCATGCACCATTGACTTGCATTGACTCTGTACTTAATGTAAGTAAGTAAATACTTAATAATCAAAAACTAATGCTCAAACGCGCAACCATAAGATACGAAGTAGTTGCATCTGCACCGTTGATGGTGCAAGTTGTTGTTTATTTTTTGTCTGTTGTATATTTATTGTTTAGACTGTTTATTTATGTGCGTTTCCGTCTTTTTACAGTGTTACTTATCTATTCTTCCTGTTATCTGTGAAATTTTTAACCGGCCTTCTATTCTTATTTATCCTTTACTAATTATGTACCTAGCTGTAAATTTTCCTAAGTAAAAAAAATAAAAAAAATCAATGTTGCATACTGTACTAGGTGCAAACGCTAGTTAATTTGCACCTAATTCTACAAAACTAATTTGTTGCATCTGCACCGTTGATGGTGCAAGTCAATGGTGCATACTGTACTAGGTGCAAACGCTAGTTAATTTGCACCTAATTCTACAAAACTAATTTGTTGCATCTGCACCGTTGATGGTGCAAGTCAATGGTGCATACTGTACTAGGTGCAAACGCTAGTTAATTTGCACCTAATTCTACAAAACTAATTTGTTGCATCTGCACCGTTGATGGTGCAAGTCAATGGTGCATACTGTACTAGGTGCAAACGCTAGTTAATTTGCACCTAATTCTACAAAACTAATTTGTTGCATCTGCACCATTGATGGTGCAAGTCAATGGTGCATAATATATATGCAACTGCTTTGTATCGTTTGCACCATTACGTCGTATAGGTACGGGGAGAATCTACCGAATTCGAAATCAACGAGGGCAAAGGAAGCGTATTTAATATTCAACGAAATTCTTTACCATGGTCCGTGTAAAAAAACAGCAAGAGTCCATTGTCTGCACCTTTATTTTTAAGGATCCGCAATAAAACGCAACAACAGTTTTGCCGACTCCGGCCTATCTGTCTGTAATTAACAAAAGATAATAAACTGTAATCTGTACGTAGCGCTGAAATGTAGTACCATCAACAACCAATAGACGTCCACTGCTGGACGAAAGTAGGCTGGGCTTGCCATTACCCCACGCTTGGCAGGTGGCTTGAAGATCGCAGAATGCTCACCACCTTTAACCAAGAGAACGCTGCTACCCGTCCTCAAATTGTAGACTAATATTAATACAAATATAAACATCATAACTCAACAAAATGATACAAAGATGTCTACAGCTAAACAATATTCGTGAATGCAACAGCAATCAATTTCCAAGAATCACGCAGAGCAAGCGGAGTAAGCGAAACGAGCGCAGCTTGTTGACCGAGGCCCAGTAACGTGATACACCCGTCCGTACAGGCACACCTCTAGTACAGGCTTAGTTCTCAAAACAAACACACTATTTGAGTTTTATCGGAGGATGTTTAATAATTTAGGCGCAAGATTTCACATCACAATTACAAACGGAAATTCGACTAGTGTGAATACAGAATTCAGGTATTTAACAATACAACATTCATCGAAATACAAAGCCTTCTTTATCCCACAGCCGAGTATAGGTGTCTTTCTGGCTACGCCCGAGCCTCGATCCTGTGCTAATCTGGGCATGTTTCGGACCCGCGACTGCGGACTTCGTCGAACCGTCTCGCAGTAGAAATATAATTTATATGTCTTGTGAGGAAAATGTATTGTAATCTATGTATATCTTAATAATAATCCGATTTTTTATAATTAACTAAAAACTATAAGTAAACTTTTAAATATGAGGCTTATTTTAAACAAATAACAATATTGATCAAATTATGGAAAAATGGCGGATCGCGTTGAAGTCTTTTGTTCAGGAAATCTTCAATGCTATTTTGCAGCTGCTATTTTACGCCTAAAATGTACACTTAAATCCCTTTATTAGTGTGCCATGTACTCTCTGGACATGTAGTGTGAGTATGTAGTGCAGCCTTCACGGGCCTGTGGTCGCTGGCAAGTGGTCACACTGGGTCCTGCCACTCGGACTCTCGCTCTATTGTTTTAGGTTGAGGCTAGAGGCTTCACGTTATGAACATCGTAAGTTTTTGTTTTGAACTGTTTTACCACTGCCATAAGTTCAAAATATATATTATTCAATTAGCATTACTGTCGCAGTAGGTCGAGGAAACTTTGAATGGATAAACGTAAGTAACATAAGCTTTAGTAACGACGCGCGACGTTTGAACGTATTGTCTTGTATTTTTCTAAATAGAATATAACGAGTTCGTTTATTAAAATAATAGAATAATATACTAATGTAATTCTTCAATTAATTATTTTTGTGCTATATGGATTTATGTAATCTGAAATAAATGATATTTGATATTTTGATTTGATATACTAATAAAAACTAATAACAATCGTTGTATCATATTCTAAACTAAAGAAAATTTAATATTTGGCGCTGAAGTCATGATATCGGTATTGTATGCCTTGTTATGCAGTATGCTATCCATTTTCTTCAAGTACTTCTCTCGTACTAAAATGAGCATAAACAAAAGAGACTCAAGTGTAATCTATGTGAGAGAAACACCAATGAATCAATTTACTAAAGCTTGCCATAAAAGAGTATAAACAAATCGGAGCACCACTATCGCATATAGACCTAACTACTAGCAACCCTATTATACATTTGAAGAAAGCGATTGCTTGAATTCTCCTAGTGTCGTGTTATATCTACAGTATTGACCACAAATAAATAAGTTTCCGTTTCAAGACTTTTTTCCAAGCTATCTTTCAAAATATCGAGATAATTATTATTGGCCAGCACTTGTATCATAGATTTGACCTCTACACAGGCACACACGCGTACAGTACTCCAGCAGGATTATTAACAATAACAATGCAGACATTCATCAATAACAAATCTCCATTATCGCCGCGGCTGACTCCATTATGTCCATTGACAAATGACAAACAAACGCATTCATTACCGATCGCTCACCGCTCGCCAGCTAGATGTACCGTCCGCGCCGTCTGCTCGGCTCGGCTCGGCTCGGCCAGGTGGCGTGGGAGGAGCGCTACTTCCACTAATAACTAATGTTTACTGACTAATTCTGCACAGGGTTACCCTACACTAGAACATCATAGCTAATTATTATAAATATCATGGCATTTACTTTACTTCTTTTCGCTCTAACGACTTAATTGATTAGAGCGGAAATCGAAATGGAGATAGCTTAAGTCTAGGGTTAAGTCAGGGATTCCAATTTTTACAGGCAATTTTTTGTATGGTCCATCGTAGACCGCATCTTCGTTTAACAACAGACGTGATGGGGGTCAAACGCAAACACATCAGAAAAAAAAAACGTTTTCCACAGAATAGACGACGAGACCGTAGGGAACTTGGTATCAATGTTTGGTTTGCAGCTTTTGATAAGGATGTAGGTACTTTTGTTATCAAACTTTCATTTTAAAATATGCTTTATTTGGACTCTTAACTTTGTGTCAATTTCGTTACATCTGCATCTTGTTCTTTATTTACAAGCATATAACGCTTAAATTGAACTAAGTAGTGATACAATTTTGATTGATTATAAATATTAATTTATGTAGTGTACAGATCACGATTCACAAACACATTCGAGATACAGATTTACAAAATTACAACCAAATACGAGCAAATAATATTGCATTTGAATGACTACTAAACTTGTTAGGTATATTGAATGTCAACCCTACTCGAGTAAGTATCCAATCCATGTTTGTTTTGCGATCATCTGTGAGATCACTTGGAGGCAGTATGTGGGACTGTGTGACCTCATCGGAAGCCGCGATTTCAGCTATTTTATCGCAGTCACCTTCATTGCCGGCGCAGACGGGCTTCCGATCGCAATTGTATCGTTTACCTGCCGAGGGATCGGTTTACGACCTCTTGGGGAAAATAAACAAACTGTCTACGCAGAAGCATATCTAGAATTATTAGATTGTTAGTCGTAGGTAGAGAATAGAGTCAGGTTATACTAGACTAGATTATGCACCAAGGGGATAAAAAAGTGTCTTACGTCACGGGCGGCATATTAGACCATGAACGTAACGTTGAGACATTAGAGTTAAGTTTAAACTTAGTGAGTTTAAACTTAAAGAGTTATGTGTAGTTTCCTGAGTAAAGCGAGGATTCAAGCCGCCCAAGATGAAGATTGGCTTTATCCTAGAGGTGAATTATACTTTTCATACCCTCTGCGAGACAATAAAACCCAGTCGCTGCCTGTACCGGCCAGTTCAGTTCGATTTTCGAATAAACTTTCTTTACGATTCCCGTATCTGTATCCGTTCGAGTTTTCATACGAAACATATTTTTTTACGTTTGAAATTCAAATCAAATAGCCTTTGGGATAAATGATGTTGTATGAAACTCCCTTGGGTCCTTGGAGGATCTAGCGACTGGGTATATAATCAAAGCTTGGATCGGATATATAATGAAGTGCTTTACGTTGAGATTGCGTAACATATAATGGGACATTGTCGAGCCACCTGCTCGACCTAGATAGATAGATATAGATTTTAGTAAGTCGATTTTTTGGGATTCATAGAAAATGACCACTTTACTGGGGCCAAATAAAAAAACACATCGCGTTTTACACTAAATGTACAAGTGAAAAACGGATACTGAATTTAATTTTCGGCTGGCCACTCAGCCTATACGAACTTACTTACTTACTTACTGAATTTAATTTGTTGCGGAAATTGTTTTGTGTACCTAATTGAGATAAATATTTTTAGCTGTCTTCAATTTTTGTTACCTATAAATCTATATTGCATTCATTGATAGAATCCTTTTGTTTTTTTGTGTAGTAGGTTAAGTAGTCTTTTTAGTTTGTTGTAGTTAAAGTGCTTTCATTATGCGAGTTGCTAAAAAGTAGAGTGCGCTGCTCAAGTGAGTGTTTCCCGATAGGTACAATCTGGTCTTCAAGTCGCAAGCGACTCGATTTCTTCTAGGTAACGTGCTCCATCGTAGACGGCATCTTCGCAAAATTATGCAAATCTGGCAAATATTTTTTGTGTTTTTTTTATACATACAAGTGACGAGACGAGCAAGTCTGTCGCCTGGTGGTAAGCGTCACGCCTGCCACTAATAGAAGCAGTGCTAGAATTGTGAACTTGCGAACACAAATTTGCCCTCGTCACCTCGTATTAGATGTTAAATCTCTTCATATACCCAGTAATTTCTCTGGTAACATTGCCCTTCAAACCGGAACACAGTAATGCTTGCACACTACTGCTTGGCGGTTGAATAACTGACAAAGGTGTGGTACTTCCCCCGGTGGACTCTGCAGTAGAGTCCTACCACTACAAACGAGAACGTTTCGAGAACTATGCTATCTAAATGCTAATGTTAATCTTTGCATTTAGCTATTCCAACCCTAATAAAACAATTACGCTTGCAGTGCCTTTGCTAACCTTTTCGATGACTGGCCTTCGTGAGAGTCGAAATGCCACGACGCACCGGATTACGCCACATACCAGTGCCTAGGTATATGCTAATAAAGATTTAACAGAATATATTATTACCATAAACTATAATCACATAATAACTCATCTTGAGCTGATATTCCCAGACCACTGTTATGGGTAGATTATTTCTCAATTAATTTAAATATGGAAAACCTTTTTAAATAAGGAAAACATAATAGCTATGGAATTATTTTAGCCTCTAGGATTCATTTCTGTAACGTATTAATTTCTCAGTGTAACGCAGATACGATTTCTTGATTATTCTCGTTGTCCACCACTTGTGACGTTATATAGAGTATACAAGGAAACGATTCCATTTATATAATGATATTAATATTGATTAATTAATTAATTTTTAATTAATTAATATAACGGCAATAACATCACTGAATGAAACTTATTCTCATTCAAGTGGACAAGAAAACTTTGTGCTCTGCAACAAAGCAAGTACTGCGTGTTGGCTCACTTATCGCTAAACCTCAATATCTTTACATCTTAACATATATTATGAGAAACAGTCCTGTCCGGGTGACATCATGCATATCCGCTGCACTGTTTACTTCACTCCGGCAAGGCCATCGTAATATTTAATTTTAAACTTTACTTGTTTTCAAAGATCTTAAATGTAAAGATAAGGCCCTCAGAATGCATTCATTCTTTTACTTGAAAAATTGGCGCCCTCTGGCGCCCTCTTACAAAATCTCCACTAGATCTACGTCTAGTTAGCTAGTTCTCCTTAGTAGGAGGGAGGTACTGCTGCAGTATCAGATATTCTGTCGCCAAGCAGTAGTCTGGAAATTAATTTATTTTGTTACTGAAGGTGGCGAAATTACGGTCTAATGACTCACAATCGAATGTATCAAAGTAATAGTCGCCAATGCAGTGGAAAAAAGGAGGTTCTCAATTTGATTGTATGTTTTTTTTTGTATATTGTTTTTTTTTGGTTGTTTGTACTAGTTTCTATAACAACAACCGTCAGCCATGTCAGAGGCCTTCAGGCGGCACATTAACTCTGACACTAGGGCTGGCCACTCAGCCTATACGAACTTACTTACTTACTTTTTTTGTATATTTGTTACGCGATTACTCCGCTAAATATGAATTCATTTTGATGATTCTTTTTTTTGTTTGGTAGGTCATATTTCATAGGTAGTACTACCAAATAAATTGTGTCATCTAGGTAATCTAAATTGAAGTTGGTCGTTTTTTTTAAGCTTCAATTGTTGCTTAAAGTTCTGAGTATCGATGCAATGGTCATAGGCAGGCGTTATCTTTTACTGTCAGGAAATCGCCTTGTTCGTCTCATTGATTGATACCATACATCGCTCTTAAGTACGACGACCGCTTACAAAATGTAAGGCGAGCGGCTGCGTTCACACTTAACTGGTGAGGAATAAACATAATACACTCGCGCACGCCACCGAGTCGAATCCATGACTCTATTTTTAATTTTATCTTTTAACCTTATCCTTTTAAAAATAAACAAGTCATTGCTTGTTGCATAATTC